>VXAC01001159.1:0-188651 GCA_013399225.1 Rhipidura dahli
CCGCGGCGTCGCGTCCCCCGTAATTAAGTGCTGAGGCAGAGAGAGGCTGGGGCGAGTGCTGGGGCTGAGAGGAGCCCTGTCCATTGCAGCAGAGAAAGGAGGGCTTAATCTCCCGTAAATACCGCTGTGAGACTTTAACCATTGATTTGCTGCTCTCGCTGCCTTGAGGAAAGGTGGCTGTGACCGCTGGAGGCCTCCTGAGCGTTTGCGGGTGCTTCAGGTGAGGCTGAGATCGGGTAGGGAGAAAGGCTCGGCTGCTCTGAGCCAACAGCTGGAGGTTCATCCAGTGGAAGGTCTGTTGAGATGGGGTTCTGAGCAGCCTCTCTCGCGGAAGGTGTTCCTGCTCATGGCAGGGGGCTTGGAACTACGAGATCTTTAAGCTCCCTCCCAACCCAGACCATTATATGGTATGTTTTTTATAGCCGGATTTACAGATAGATAAACTGATAAGTGGTGACAACAACAGATGACCTGAATTTTACTTTGGCTGATTTTCCGTCTGTAAAGGTCAGAAAATACTCTTCCTTGTAAATGTCAATAGGGAAGATTTTAGGGGTGGTTACTGTGGCTCCTTCTGACACTGGATGTTAGACTCTGGTACAGGCTTGGTTTTCATTTTAGTGCTTTAGCTTGTCACTAGCACTTTGGACATGTGTTGTAGCAAACATACAGTCTCAAGCTGTGCCTGGGGAGGTCCAGGATGGATATTAGGGAGGGGTGATTAGATGTTGGATTGGGCTTCCCAGGGAGGTGGGGGAGACTTTGTCCGTGGAGGTCTTAAATACTGGATATAGCACTCAGTGCCACTCTCTAGCTTGCAAGGTGGTGTTTAGGCTTAGGTTGGACTCTGATCTCAGCGGCGCTTTCCAGTCTAATCGATTCTGATTCTATATAGCAGACATTGAGAGACACTTCCCTAGAAACAGAGTAACTTTTTGTTTCAGGTAACACAGCTGCTTCTCTACAGGCTTCAAATGCCCTTGAGAAGAGATGCTCTGTTAGAGAAAGGGCTGTGCACCTCCTATGCCCTGTTGCATTACCTAAAGCAGAACAGTTAAAATGCCAGGTTTCAATCAAAAGTGGTGCCCTTTCCTACTCTGACAGTAGCAAAAACATTCTATTAAATAGGAAAGCAGGACAGAAAGTTCAGTATTCATATAAAATTCAAACAAAGTCAGCAGACTTTGAAACTTGTGGCAAAGAAAGGCTTCTCCGTTTTAGTGAACAGTAATAAATCAACTTCTTGTTGCTGTAGCCACTTAAAGGCTGTGAAACTGTGTGGAATGTTATGGTATAGATTGCATTCGGTGCAGTGCTGATGTCACTTGCAAACATCATGCAACCAGTGTTGCAGCAGAAAAACCAAGTAAATGAGTGGTTTCAGTAATGCCATGGTGCTTTTTAAATGGATAATGCTTTTTTTAAATGCTTGCAGTATGTGTTTATTTGTGATCAAGTGGTGTGAAAGTGGTCTCCCCACCACTTTTCTGTATACACCTCATGCAACCTGCAAGCAAAAGATATTTTTGGTAGATCTTGGTCATTTTTTATTGCTATTATTTTAGTCCAGTGATTATTTTGCTGAAGTGAGGTTTTGGTGTGGTGCTTGACAAAGCAGCTTTTTTGAGTGCCAGGTGGGTGTTCTAGCAGTGTGCAATACAGGTTGTAGCTGAGGAATCTTTGCAGATGCTGAACAGCAATGAAGACCAGTGTTACCTTCAAAAGAGAGATGAAAGGTTGAATAAGAAGCATTTTTGTCTGTGCTTAATACCTGTGTGTGCATATGAAAGGAGTGGCCTGCTCTTGTCCATCTCTGGATATGTTTGTATACATTTCCCCTGGAATGATGGATTCAAATGGTTTTCATATGGGGAGTTTGTCTGTTTGTTTCCCCCACTTAGTCCTTGTCACCCTTTGTATATAGGAGCAGAGATAGAGCTCCAGGAGTGGAAACCTTAAAACTTGTTTTAACTTGAAATAAAATCAGCACTCAAAATCATGAAACTGTTGTTTTTTTCATACTTTTTGCACTTTAAAGAATTGCAGCATTTAAAGAATAAAGTTTTACCTTTCTTTAAGAGAAGAACAAAATTCTGGTATCATGGGGCTGTTTGAAGTGAAAGAGTTGAGAAAATTCTTAGGTTTAATTTAGGTGCTACTGTGAGTGGGAAACTCCCTTGTATGTTGCCCAGGATGTCTTCATAGAGTTCTCCTGCTTTATTTGTTGCAAACCTTTTGCTTTCAGAGCTGTTTGTTTTTAGTGGCTTTAGAAAAGGTAGCTATGGCTTCTGAGGGTTCTTTTAAAGCTCCGTTATTGCTGTGAAACACCATATATGATGGTAGAGAAGGTCATTCTTTCCTTAGTCCTTAGAACCAAATGGTAGTAAGCAAATAATATTGAAGATGGGTGTTCATGAGGTATATGGGGTGTTTACATGCTTATTTAACTCTGCTCAAAATAGGGAGCGGCTCTGAAAAAGTCAAGGCCTTTCTACAAAGCTTGTGTGTGATAAGTTCCCAAGTGTGGGCTTTTCTGTTACTCCTGTTGGGAAGAGCTCTAGGCAAAATGCTAAACCAGTATTGTCTTAGGCAAGGAAAAGAGATGAGGTTCCCTGTGCAATGTCATGAGAGGAGAAATCTTTTGCAATGAAAAATTGCCAAATATCAAGTAACTAAACTGTCATCAACTTTACAAGCATCCAATACAGTCAACAAAAATAACCACCCTCAACAAGTGGTGACCTTGTGTGAAAGTCTAGAGGGTTTTCTCTTAATTGCATTCCACTAATCCTCTTTGGATGTGGGTTTAAAAATGAACCCTTAAACATTTTGATTGTGGATGTGACCTTTGGTAGGGTATGGTATAGCACTTGTTTAATCTGAAGCTGATTTACATTAAAAATTTTTATGAAGTCACAGCTGTGATACTTATTACTTTCTTTGGTCATCTTCTGATCTGCATTTGCTACTTTTCTTATTTCTCTGTGTAGAAATGGAACACAAAAATCTGGAGTGCTGTCACTGATCAGCTTTCAAAGCAAATCATCTATTTAAAAAATTAACTGGAGAAGCCTGGTTGTTCCTTGCTTGTACTTGCATCCTGATAGTTGATAGCACTATGGTGTGTCTGGTTTATACTGTTTCATTTGAACTGCTGCAGAAATATTTAGAAAGGCAAGTGTCTTGATTAACTTGGTGCTAGAGTCTGAAGTCTCTGCATCTGAAGGTATGGCACCATTTTCCTATTTCATTCAACTTTTACATGAATACATGTTTTAGAACAGGTGAAACACTTTTTCTGTCTCAGTCTCCACTGTGTGAGGTGATGATAAGCTCGTGCTGTTTGGTTTGAGACAGCAAGAATGTCTAGCAGATGTTCATTGCCAGCTATCAGTGTTTGTTTATTGAGTGTTTCATCAGTGCAGCCTCCAAGGTGCTGGATGAATGTCATGAGCAGAAGAGCAGGCAGTTCTGTTACTTTGCATCTTGGTAATAATACATTTACTTAATCCTGTCTGGACTATCCCAACTTTTAAGTATGTAAGAGCCATGATGTAACAGGTATACTTGGAGTTTTGGATCAATCTGTATCCCGTGACTGGTTCTCAGTTCTGGTCAGGATAGCTAGATGTGAGTTTTTCCATACTGCTAATTTTCTTTGTCACCCAGAGAAAACATAGGATGACTTAGGTAGGGAGCCACTGCTGTTTGCAGGAGCACCCAGAAGAGTCATAGGTGCCCTTTCGTAAATAAAGTAAGGTGATCAAAAGTCTCTTCTGTCCCCTGCCTTTCCTTCTCTCCTCCTGCAAATACAAATGAGTATGTTCCCCAGGCTAATGTGGTGGGAAGGTTTTGTGTGGTGGTGATGGTTTAGAGGCATTTTTTATTTCAAGGAGTGGTTCTTGCCGGAAAAGCTGCTTGCAACAGCTGCTCATGGAGTTGGGCAAGCCCCACGGTGGGTGCTGGACTGTGTGGGTGTCCCAAGGGAACATGAAGGTTAACCTGGTGTGTCATGGTGCTGTAGATGTGGACAGGAAAGAACAACAGGTGGAATATGTAGAATATTGTATAATAATGTATGTAGAATAAATGGGTGATTGTTTTCTTTCACATAGTTTGGCTGAAATGTAGGCTATTAGTAGAAACTTAAGTTAGCTGGGCAACAGTTAATTTGACTCTGAACTAAATTGTTTGATAGGAGTTACTGAAGAAGAGAGCTAAAAGATGGAAAATTTGGGAAAAGTGAAACGTTTTACCTTAGCACTTTGAAATGTGATACTAAAGCAAAAACCTTACACTAATTGTTTTCTCTTGAAGTTTTTTAAAATTTTGAAATAAAGATGTTTGGGTTGTAGGTCAAACTTGATATATCTAAGGCTGATTTGAAACAGTAAGGCAGCTTTTGCCACCAGAAGTCAGTTTTTCAGCCACTGATACACCTAGAGTCAAATGTCCCACTCAGTGGAGTGCTCTGCCTGGGCAGGCTGCCTATCCAGGGAGGGGTGGGGCAGCTCCCCACCTGTGGCTTCTGGTGGTGTACGGGGTTCTGTCATCTTCTAGTGATCCCAGCTGGTGTGTTCTTGCTTCCTCAGAAAGTGCATGGAAGGCTGACCAGAATCTCATTTCTAAGTCATGCAGAGAATTAGGAATGTGGAGCTATTCCTCAGCATCAGGTTGGACAACTGGTGAGGAGTTTCCTGTGGGATGCTGAGTCGTAGGTAGCCAGAGCTGACAGAAAAAATGGGGTTTACAGTTCCAGAAGCATTTTTTTTTTAACAGAGAAAATCATATTGGCCTGAACATGGCCAGAGTAAGACCATATTGGAGACTTAGAAGAGTTGATAAAGTGTCTTCAACGTGATTGTTCACTGGTCTCTGAGGAGAGATGTATTCTTGCTCTTCTGAAATAGAGAATCTTTGCTGCTCCAAACTATAGCAGTAGTCAAGCTGCCTAATTCCCCCCTGTGACACACACACTCTTGACTTTCTAGCCCACTTTTAATATAGTAACCTCCCATAGTTTCTTCATGGTAGTTTCAGTCTGACTGGTCCAAAACTTTCAATACTACAGTGTATTGCTGTTTCTGCCCCTCTCTGAGAAGTTCATCCCAAGAGCCCCAATAAGAAGCCTCTTGATTTTGATGTAAATGATCAAAGTACTAGGAAATTACCATTCTTTGAAAACAAAGATTTACAAATACAGCTAGTAGGCAATCTTAACAAGGAGCAGCCCTGCTGGCCAAGCTCGTGGTTAAGCTTAAAGGAGGGATAAAAGGCATGGAGAAGTGCTTCCTGTGTTGATAACCTGCTGTGAGTGACTGAGTTGGTGCAGTAGTGTAACTGTTCTTGTGTGCCAGGTTTGTGAGGAACACCTGGAGGTGGTGGGGCCCTGAGCATCTTGTGTGCAGGATGCCATATTCCCATGCACCAACAGGCCAATTCTGCTGTCCCGACAGTGTGACTGTTCCCCAAAAGCCCTGTAAGCTGCTTCACTTGGAGTTGGCGAAGCAGAACCAAAGTGGTTCTGAAAAGAAGCAGCAGCACCGTCCAGTTGAGAGCTGACCAGTAGGCTCTGCCTGGATTGGGTGGTTTTTCTCTTTGCCTGCATGACTCTGAGGTGAGCTGCTGAACTTGCTAATGCTGTGATTTTCTTGTTTATTTGTTCATGGGCTGATGTGGGCTGTGGACGTGCATTCTGAGAGGAGTGGTGGTGAGCTTGAGGCTGCATCCTCCTCCCAAACAGTACTCCTTTGGAGTTCTAATTAAAAGGATCATTGAATCAGCTGAACTAGCCATCTGTTGGGTTGGAGCTCAAAGGGAAGAAATATAAGATTTATGTTCTGATTCACCTAGTTTTATTTTCCTTCTCAATTTAGGTTGCATCTACCAGTGAATGAGGTGGTAACCATTAGAAGAAAGTATCTGCATAAGTGTGGCAATGTTCAGTATTTGTAAATGCAGAATTTTCTGGAAAGACATTTTATTACCTTGGTAGCCTATTTGATTGTAACAGCGAATCTCAAATATTTTTAGAGAGGCTATTAAGAGTGTTACACTGATGAGAACATTTGATGGAAGTTGTTCCACTATTCCTAAGTAACCAAGTATTCCTTTTGTATGTCCCAATGTGAGGAACTGGTGTGGCAGACACTGGGCCTATGCAGGAGTTCCACTGAAAAGCCAGTCTTAGGGCTTCTCTTTTTAAAGAACTTCTGTCATCTGTTTAGCCAAAACCAAATTACTCTTGAAATGCTGCAAAATTTTCTTCAGACAGTATATGAAGGTCCTAATTTATTTTTTTAATCTGGAAATATTTTCTTCCTGATACTTATTAAAATCTGTACCCTAGAGAGTGACTTAAGTGTGTCTGGTAAATGAGTGCAGAACATACCAAAGTTTTACTCCAAATGGAGAAAACTAGCCATGATGTTGATATAAATGGTTGTTGCTCTCCTTCCATGTTGTGAAAGTTTGTTTGCCTCCTTTTCCAGAAAAAGATGTTAAAAGAGGGAAAGTACCATGTAATAAAAATTTCCCTAGAGCCTTCTCAGAAGGAAATGAACCCTTGGTCCACTCAGTTCTAAATGGTCACAAAAGAGCAGTTTAGGACTCTAAAGTGAAGGGGGTTTTTTTCCTTTTTGAGCATATGGATCCAGTCAGGCTTTGAAATAGTAGAGATTTACTATGTTTTTCTTGCATTCCCATTGCAGACAGCTGAGATGGTTGGTAAATGGGAAATCATTGCTAAATGACCTTAAACTTCAATGGCAGTAGCTCCAACCAGTGCCAAAAGGATTTCTTCTGGCTGGAAAGAAAAGCAAAGTACTCTGTGACACTGTCTGAGGCAGTTTTAGATTGTCTTTAAGCTCTTGCATCCCATTGCACTGCCTGAAAGGGGCAGGAGGGGAAATCAGAGTAGTTCTTGGATAGAGGGGAGGGAGTTTTCCTAAGAGGATTTGGTCTGTACTAGGATTTGTCTTAAGGGGGACTGTGTTAAGAATATCTAAAGGATCCTTGTAGGTTTCTTAAAATATACTCATCTCTATAGTTTTAGGTAGTTGATTATCAATAGAACGTTTCTTATTTCTGCCTCATATCCTTTTGCTAGACAAGTTAATATGAACTATTTGATTCGCTTTTCATTAGTGATGAACTTTTAAGATGTTAATCTTCTAATAAGAAAATCTGGATTGTTAATGACCTGAATCTTGAGGACTTTGAGGCTTTGAGAGGCACTTTTGCTTATCCTGGTTTTCCCTCAGCTTTGGCTCACGCAGGACATCTGGTTTAAAAGAACATTTGTGGGATAGCATTGACTCGGTAACACTTCAGATCCTGTGGTTTTGGAACTTGGTTACTTTTCTTCTGCCCATCTTGGCTGTGTAATGCCTGCTGTGTCATGTGCAGTGGTGCATAATGTGTGGGGAATGTACTTTGTGTAGTGAGCAAAGCTTGTGCTAAGAAGTTCAGCGTCACTACTGCAGGGGTGATTCTTTGGTCATAAATGACCCTTTGATGCTTTTAGGGGATGGGTATGTTTTGTTGACCTTGCTTCTTAGCTTCATGGTATGTTAAACATTTGTTTCTTGCAATTTCCATCCTGTTAATATTCTATTCATTTAAAGATCAATCCAACTTAATCAGATCTAGTTAAGCTTACTGACAGCATACTCTTCTACCCTTGTGCTTTCATTTATTGCTTCTTGGTTGGCCAGATGTTTGTAGGAAGTGTCTTGAGCTGCTGGTTTTGACTAGTCCACAGCCTGGAAACCAGGGAGGCTTGCAGTATGCTGGGAGACCTGGTTGTTATCCAAAAAAAACCCCATGAGTTTTTGTCTTGTTTTTGAGTGATGGGCAGGCAGTGCACAAGTATGTTCTATGTTGGAAGATCTCTGCAGTCTGCATGCTGTATAGTCATATGTTTAATGTTCCATGAAGGTAAATATACGAGGGATTGGTGACGTGATGCTAATCCCTGTCCCTCTGCTGCAGCTGTATATGCAGGAAGTATTATGTGGAAACAAAAGATAACACCAAATGATACAGAATCATAGAATATGCTGAGTTGGAAGGGACCCACAGGATTGCAAAGTCCAACTGCTGGCCCTGCATAGGACACCCCTAAGAGTCACACCCTGTGCCTGAGAGCATTGTCCAAACACTCTTTGAACTTGGACAGGCTTGGAGCTGTGACTACTTCCCTATTCCAGTGTTCAGCCACCAACTGGGTGAAGAATCTTTTCCCAAGGTCCAGCATACGCCTCCGACTCAGCTTTGTGCTGTTCCCTTGAGTCCTGTCACTGGTCATGAGAATGAAGAGCAATAGCTATTATTTGTTGAAATGGAAGGCTTGATAACATTCTGTTGATGAGTGTCATTTGTTTCAGCTCCACCATGGGTTAATTTGACTATCTGTGAGTAAGTAGCATGACAAATAAACACACTGGGAAGTTAGATTTTACTGCAGATGTGATGATAAAGGGCTGCTTTCTAACAATTAGCACAAGGGCTTCAACAAAAAATCATCCTCAACAGTGAAATACAATCTATTTAACATATAAATTGAATTGAAAAGTGAGCTGTTTAACATGCAATTAATTTGAGGAATTAATATAAGCAGAATAAAAAGATGTTTAAAGATATGAATGAAATTTAATCCACAGTTGTAATTACTGTGATAAAATTAAGAGGTCTGTCCATCATTTTAAGTCTGGTGTCTGGAAGATACCTATATAATATTATTCTAACTGTAACAGAGCCTTTGATAGTTAAATATCTGTGCATCTGATGGCATGTTAGTTCTGTCCTTGAAGCTGCCAGTCTTTGTCAGATGAAAGAAATGAGTGAAATAGAGCAGCCGCTATCTGTAAGAGCTGCCAGCTGATTAGCAGTCCCCTAAGTTTTGTCTTTGAATATGCAGTCTCTTTCATGATTAAATTTAATGCTTCCTGCTTCATGCTGCACATCTTCACCCAGTTGGAAGCAATTGGCAAATCATCATCTCTTTGTTGTATTTCCTGCGCCTGAGTTGGTTTTGGGAAGGGCTGAGCACCAGACTGATGCCATGTCACTGGAGCAGCTCAGTAAGGTTTGCAGTCTGAACGCTAATCCGGTCTCATCTACAGTAAGTCAGTGTCCTGCACGTGCAGGAACATGCTCTTGAGGCAGTTCAGGCTGGGGTTGTGGCCTCTCATTACCAAAAGGATAATGAAGACAAAGTTTCTTGGCTTTTCTCCGCCTTTTGAGTTTTCATTGTGTGAGGTGGAGGTTATAAATATCTAGTTTTGTTAGTTACTTTGTCCAAATGCAACAGTTTTAAGGAATAGCTTTACTGAATATGGTGTTACTTATATTTAAGATGTTAATTACCATCTGAAATGTCTCACTTCAAGAATTCTTGCAGTTCCAAGGGAAGCCTTGGCAAAAAAACAACCTCAAGAATTCTTGAAGTGAGACATTTCAGATGATAATTAACATCTTAAAGTACTCAGCATAATTTGAGGCGATGCACATTATTTGTGTGGTGGGGAACACAGATGGTGGGGGATTTTTTAAAAATGGAGAAGACTTTACAGCATATGTTGCTATGAGGTTCTGCTGGTGGTTGCAGAGTGGTTCTGCTCTGTCCAGGAACTGCCAGCCATGTTGCTGTCACTGGGCAGTGTGGAAGTACCTTCGCACATCCTTGTATTAGACATGAATTGAGAATGTGCTTAGCAGCTCTTACACTGAGCTCCTGACAAAATGGGGCTGACCTGTTCCATCCTTCTGGTGTAGCCTCTGCCCTTTGCCTTTAAAATTTTACAGATTTGTGTTGGTTTAGATTCTGCTTTTTCAAAGAGAAATCATGCTGTATCACATGCATCAGCAACCAACTTGGCTTCTGCTATAGCTACAGAATTGGAAGACTTTTTATGAGTTTAGGGATAGAGCAAAGGAAAGCAGGGATTACTTTGACATCATGATGCAATCAGCTTAGCATGTACTTAACATCACAGCTAAGCTATATTAAAATGCAGTGCCTGAGCTGGTAGTATATCAGAGGGATCTTAAATTAAAGTAGGGCCTGGTGGATGATGCTGGTCTTCATACTTCATACTAGATACAAGTATCTAGTGCTGTTGCTTCAGAGTTTCAGTTTGGGGTTTTTTCCTCTTACCAGAGTTAAAACATTGTGGGTCCAGGTTTGGTCTAGGTATTGGTGACTGGCCTTTTAAAATGACCATTGAAGACCTAATCAAACTTCTGCTGTCTTTCCAGCCTCAGTATTGATCATAGAATGCCCTCCTTAGAAGGTGATGTGCTACCAACAGTGAAGAGGAGGATATGTTTTGCAGATGCTCCAACTAATGTTCTGCTTGATTATACCTAGATACACATGATGACTTTGTTGTAGGAGAGAAGCTCCATATCGTAGGCTTTTAGTAGAGCCATGGGGCAGGATTTAACAGGATCTTCTCTAACTATAGAAGCATGTCACACATAGTTCTGTTTGCTGTGAAGGTGTGCAGTTTTTAAACTATGCGTTGAAAAAGTTGTAATGTGCTGACTTGTTTTCTTTGATGTTGATTTCTAGAGCTAGGCTATAAATAGAATTTGGTTTGTGACAGTGCAGGAGAAAATTTGCTCTTTGTATCCCTAAAAGTGCCTTGTAAGTGACAAACTGCAAAGACTTTCGTAGCTGTAAAGCAAGTGATCAGAATTAGGAAAAGTTTTTTGGTTGTTTTTGGTTCAGATTTACTTGGACAGCTCCGAGGTGACAACAATCTATTTGTGGCCATATAAAATTCTCATTCCTTTGTAAGTCAGATTTATCAGTCTGACGAAGTATGGTGCGAGTGACTCCTAGACAGGTCTCAAGGATGCTGCACTGTCTTAGTTAAAATTAAAATATTTCTTATGATGTTATTCTACAGTGTTAAACCATCTTCTACAGTGACCTAAACAGAAGAAGAAGGAAAACTTGATAGAATTAATAACTAGGGGAAAAAAAAAAAAGGCAACCAAACAAAAACCCAAACAAACAAAAGATTTCTTTGTGCAAAGTGGCTAATTCCAAGGTAGAAGTCAAGCCCCTTGTTATTGAAGTCTACTTTCCAAATATTTTAGAAGCTTGAAAAATTCATTCTGCTGCACAGGGAGGTAGATGAAACTCAAATATCTGTAAACTACCCTTTGAAGCATCATATAGTTTCCAAAGTGTCTTCACTAGATGTTTGCTCCTGGATTTTGTTTGGAGTTGAGCATTTGGAGATGGGAAGAAAAATCTAGGTATCACTCCACAACTAACAGCCACGTTGTGATGTAGTTTACTGGGACAGGTACTAAAAAGCTGCTTAAGCTGGCATCTTTGGTAATTCTCACTTCTGTCTTGAAGACTGAATGGAAAGCCATGACAGAGAACCCACTTTTACAAATGCTATGAAGAATTCATGAAGAGTTGGTCAAAATTAGTTTTAGTGTTCATTTGTAAAGCTTGCAAACTAACCTTCACACTCCCTCTTCACTGCTTTTGAACTAGTTGAAATCCATGGAAACAGAGTGCATTTAAGGTTGTTGAGAAGTGATGTTTAGTTTATGAACAGTCTGTACTTTCATCTGGATTAAAAATGCCAACAAGATAATCCAATTAAGATCATAATCTTGTTTGTAGCTCTGATCTTGCATCACAGGAAATGCATCAGTGTTCAAGTGAGCACTGGTACACAAATAAAAGGTTGGGATAAAGGAGGCTGTAAATGCCTCAGATGTTATCTTAAGATTGAATATGAAAAATTAGGATTTTTAAAGAGTTGCAGACTGAGGTAAGGAGGAAATTTGAGGAAAGCATGGTCCTAGAAGCAGGGACAAGCATGCAGGAATGTAACACACAGGTGCCAGCAGCAGCATGGTGCTGGGTCAATGTACCCTGGGGCAGCTGGAAAATGAGCTGCTTGAGTGAAGATGCTTTCTTTGCACTTCAGCAAGTGGGTGCACAGGGAGCAGATGGGGTTTGGCTTAATGGGCAAACTCTCTTCTCCTGTCTTGAAGACAAAGTGTAGCAGGGCTGTTACAGCTCCTACAGTGTTTTTGCTGGCTGGAGCTTCACAAGGAAGGTGAGCCTGAAGCAGCTGCAGCTTCTTGGCTTTGCTGGTGCCTGGTGGAAATGGTTAGAAATCCCTGGTAAACCCCAGTCTGTGGTGGATCAGCTTCTGCTGTTCTGGTACAGTGCAGACAGAGATACACTGCCTTCTCACTCTATGTTCTGTTACTGACTTGGGTAAGGCTGGGATATTTCATTGACTGAAACTTTTGTTTTGGAGTTTTGTTACTTCTCAGTTTTTTTTCCCATTAACTACTGAATTTTCAGCTGGAGGTTTCTTCTAATAAGTGAAAATTGTATATTGGAGATGCAGTTTCTCTGCCAAAGTACGGATTGTGTTATGGGGGCTTTTTTGAGTGTGCAATATTTTGGTAGGGACTGAGGACTTTGATTGTTGGTTGTATTTTTTTGATGAATTTTCTGTTCACCATACACTTGGTCACTCAAAAGCATGCCAGGTAAAAGACATGTTCATGAACTTGTTTAACATGAGTTTAGTATCTATCCACACTGTAACTGGTGGCGTCTTCAATTGTTCCACCTCTTAAGTCCAGTCAGTCATTGCCCACTGTTTAAACCACTGATCTTTTATCTTCCATCTTGGGGCTAAAGTGAGATGTGCTGGTAGGACATGTGCAGGTGCAGATCCCTCAGTCCATAACATGAATAAAGTTACCTGTTCCAGGATGTTTGGCGTATATGGTCACAGTTGGATTTACCAGGTAGAATTAAAGTTTCAGATTCTTGAAATTAATCTGGAGTCTCATCCTAGATCAGTCATATACCAGGCTCTGGGAAAGCTTTGGGGGTTGATTTGTAGTTTGTAAATGAAGGAAGGTTAGAAGGAAGTTTCCCTGTAGCACAAATGTCTGCTTTGTGGTGTTCAGGGAGCAGTGAAATTGGGAGCTCGTGCAAGAAAGCAGTTCAAACTTACCTTATGCATAACTCTTGTTACACTATCAGGGAAAAGGTGTAAAGAATAGTCTGAAAGACTCACATGTGAACATAACTCTTCTGCAGCCCTGCCATACATGTAGGACTTTGTTCAGTTTTCAGGGCACATGGGTATATGTGTTTTGGGAGAGTCACTTTCTCTAAAATTAATTTTTCTTGGCTCTTTTTCTAGGATCACATGATTCTTTCAGCTACTGGGTTGATGAGAAATCTCCTGTGGGACCAGACCAAGCAACAGCCATCAAACGTTTGGCCAGAATTTCTTTGGTTAGAAAGATCATGAAGAAATGGTCAGTGACTCAAAATCTGACTTTCAAAGAGCAGTTGGAAGGTGGGATACGCTACTTTGATCTTCGTGTATCTTCCAAACCTGGGGAAGTAGGACAAGAGATTTACTTCATACATGGCTTGTTTGGCATCAAAGTATGGGATGGGCTGAAGGAGATTAATAGTTTTCTTGAGCAGCACCCTAAGGAAGTAATCTTCTTGGATTTCAATCATTTCTATGCCATGGATGACAGCCATCACCACTACTTGATCAACAGGATCTACTCAGCATTTGAATCCAAACTTTGTTGTGTTGAATGTGTAGAATATGTGACGTTACTGTACATGTGGGAGAAGAAACACCAGGTAGGGAAAGGATGTTTAATGTTTTTCAAACCCAAAATGTTAAGATTTTAAAGAGACAAGCTTTGTGTAGTTCCCACTCACAGGTATTGGACCAAGAATGCTGCTGATGGTCAAGTTAAAGCCCACTAGGTCTTCCTTTATGCAGTGTGCACGTTTTCCTCCATTTACATGCAGCTGTGTATCCACTCATCCATGGTGTGGCCAGTCTGTGTCCTGCTCCCAAGCATGTTTGGTAAATAATTAAACTATAGTATCCTTGGAGCCTTGTGCTCTTCACAAGTGGTTTCCCCTTCTGGAAGCACATGTAGTGCAGACTTGTGTTGGTGAGGATTTGATTAGCTGTTGTCTTTCTGGCCAGTGTGAAGCATATCAGCTTTTGCACGACTAAGGTATGGCACTGAATTTATCACCTCCTGTGCAGCCATCCAGATCTGCAAAGGTGAGGTTAATGCCTGTTTTCTGTGGTAACTGCTCCCAGAGGTACATGAAAATTGACAACAGAAAAGGGTTTCAGCAGCAGCACATGGTCTTAACCTTGAAATGAGGCTTTGAGGAATTGTTCTGAACTGATGCTGTCAAGGCTAGGGTTCAAAATGAATTTTGTGTAAATGTGGGTGTTTATAAAAAGTGTTGCCTCCTTGTGCTGTAGAGAAGCACCTTACAAGGTATAAAATACTAACCTTGGATTTGACAGTTTTGCTGACAGCAGGACTGGCTTTGGCATCTCATGCAACAAGTGTGAGCATGATGCCAGTATGCCATTCATGTGCCAGTCAGCCCAGCATGCTTTAGCCTCTTAGTAGGAGGTACTCAGAAGATGACAAAAGTGCTAAAATACTTAACTTCAAGTACAGATATAGTATTTTCTGGCAATAAGAATTTGCAATGCATTTAAGCTGAGCTCTTTAAATTACAGAGGCAATTTTGTCATTTTAAACTGATAACCTTTAAAGCCTGAAGCAATCCTGTCCTCAAAGCTGAACAAAATGATTTCCATCTCCTTTGGCATCAGTGCAACAAATTTACTGACACTCATGACTCAAGAGCAGCTTCTTTTTGCTAGGTCCTCTTTTCTCTGCTAGACTAGCTGGAACAGTACTGTATGAACATAAACCGATGCAACAGCCTGTTCAAATAAAAATATAGTAATTGTGAATATTTTTGTTTTTTTTTTTTTATTTTTGTTCTGTTAGGTTCTCATATTTTACCACCACCCTTTGCATCAGGAATATCCTTTCCTGTGGCCAGGTAACAAAATGCCAGCACCATGGGCTAATACAACTAATGTGCACAAACTGCTACAGTTCCTGGAGACCACACTTGGGGAGCGAAGTCGTTATGGGACTTTCCATGTATCTCAAGCAATTCTCACACCTCGAGTGAAAACAATTGCACGGCATCTAATTCGAGGTCTGAAAAATACACTTGTTCATAGGTAAGGACTTGTCTTCATTTTCTCAGTTCTTTACTTAATATGTCTCATGTTGAAAGAGCCACTGAGCTGGCAAGAAACTAGGAAACGTTTTCTTAGGCTTGCTGAAAGCATGCATTTTTGCTCTGTACTGTCGTTCATGAGAGATATTTGCAATCATTAAAAATAAAGAATTAGTGAAAATAATAAAGTAACAGGGTGTATATGTGTTTCCTTGCAAGTGGAACTTCCTCTGAATATGATATGACTTTGTAAAATGTGGGATGGATGTGTGGCTTCAAACCAATAATTAATTTCAAACTGGCTGAAGTTGAATTTAGGGGGGTGAAAAAAGCTTGTGCCACAGAGGAAAATTGCTTATTTCTGGACTCAGCTTTGCATTTGACAATACAAATGTCTCAGTAATTTCAGTAACAGCCAGAGATGTATGACCTAGGGCAGTATTTTACCTTGTATCTTTAGGGGAGGGGAGAGGTTTTCCAAAAATTAGATTCACCATTTGACTTTTTTTAATACCACTAACCATTGTACAATTAATTGCATATGTGTAAGGTCACCGTAGGAGGGTTTTGTTGATTAGCACAGAGTGCCAGCAATTTTTAATAGCATTAACAGCATGATCAGGATAGTTCCATATGATTTATTTCATGGAATTATCACCTTGTAACCCATTTGCTAAAAATTACCCGAACTGTGAAAGTCCTCTTGGATACTAGGAAGAAATTCTTTACTGTGAGAGTGATGAGACTCTGGCACAGGTTGCCCAGAGAAGTTGTGGCTGCCCCATCCCCCGAAGTGTTGGAGGCCGCGTTTGATTGGGCTCTGAGCAACCTGGTCTAGTAGAAGGTGTCCCTGCACGTGGCAGGGGATGTTGGAATGAAGTTATGTTTAAGGTCCTTTCCAACCCAGGCTATTCAATGATTCTGTGAATAAGGAAGTTTCAGGTTAGGTATAAATCTCGGGATCTGCAGTCCCGTTCCTGTTCAGAGGCGTTCATGTGGCACAGCCACAGTGAGACCGCGCTGCCGGCTGGGTTTGGTGTCGGTGCTGCGCTCGGCACCAGGTGGCGCTGGGGACCCGCGAGCGGCCGCGGGCATCAGCGCCAAGGCCCGACGGAATTCCTGGGCCAAAACTAGCAGAGGATCGTCGCATTTCGTGGAATGGGCGAGCAGCTTTGTTTCGAGGGACTCCTGTCACAGATCTGTGCTGTAAGCCACTGTTACCGGGAAGTCTGCCTTCAATCCGTCCCTTTCCCTTATCCTTACCACTCGTTTGCAAGTAAACTGAAACTTGCAAATAGATGCTGCTGATTGCATAAGCATGGTTGCTTGTGTGCATTTGCACAAGCTAGCTGATATGCAAATCTGTCTTTGCAGTTTTATGTAGATGTCTGCCTTCCTGTATGGAAATTTTGCCCTGAATATGAATATTTAAGTGTTCTTGAGCTCTTGCTCAAGGATAAATGTGCAACAGTCACATTTAGCTGGCTGAAGTCTGGTGTGTCCCCTGGCAGTAATTATGCCTTCACTCATGGTTCTTGACAAGCTTTTTTAATTGTCCTGATGCAGCAGGAATGGAGTGTTTTTAAGTTTTTTGGGTTTGCTTTTTTCTCTTCATCATCCTGTTAGCTAATTTGCTAGCATACCATCTTCTCAAATAATGTATGCATGTTACAGCAGTAATTTAAATAATGCTAACATATTTAGCCATTTTTGTCTAACTGCTAAAAAGCCTGATGTTTCATATTAGAGTGCAAAAAAGCTGGTGCAGACTCCTGACTTGCACTGTGTCCAAGAAGTTACTTGAAATTTCTCCCTATGGTAGAATTTCTAATTTGATTTAACTCAGTTCCTGACACACCTCTGCTTTCTACAGTTTTAGTGATGTACAGCAGGATGTTCAACCCCTGTGTAGCTGACAGCTTCATTTTAAGTTTGGTTTCCCTGACCCTATTGCTCTGGGTGGGTCTGGAGGCTGGAGAGAGTTTGGGAGAAATGCAGTGTGCTTCCTCCAACAACTTTTTCCCCTCCCACCCTGAGGCAAAGAAGGGCAGGGAGCATCTTGAACTAGGTGCAGCCTCACTTTTTGTTATACTGAAGTCTGCTGTGAAATTGAGTGTTTGACTTAATATGTGCTTGGGTGAAAACAAACCAGGGTGGAGAAAATTGTAGTGCAGTGTTAAATCCTGAAATGCAGACTGCCCAGTGAATATAAAGGGGGTTTGTATGCCTGCTGGTTTGGATTGATGACTGACCAGTATGTGTCTGATAGCTCACGACCACATGCTGTGTTAAGCACTCGTCTCATCAACCAGTTGCATTTAGGGTAACAACCAGGACCTGATCACAAATAGGAGGTAATATATTTTGTAAACAGCAAAATGAAATGAATAGAGTATGTATAGATAAGTGCCTCTTTTAATATGTTTCATTTTCTTTATTTCCATTTCTTTAGGAACCTGCCCATGATTTTGAATTGGGTGAAAGCACAGAAGCCTGGTGTTATGGGTGTTAACATAATTACATCAGACTTTGTGGAGCTGGTGGACTTTGCTGCTACAGTTATTGCATTGAATGACCTCCTTTTAGAAGAGGATGAATCTGCAACTTGAACCCTGATTGCTGTGTCCCACTTGTGCTCCTTAGTGGACATCTTTGAGCTGTGCTAAATGTTTTACTTGTCAAGTGAAACCTATTGTAATCTCTCTTTATGACAAAAAGTTTCCTAGAGGAAACGTGGTTAAACATCCCGTGCAGCCAGGTCCCTTGTCCTGGTGTTGTGTGGAGCTGAGTGAACCGCGTGCTGTGTGAGTGCTGCTGCGTCTGTGTGTGTGTGTGCTCTGTTTGGCTGAGCTGTGCACACATCTGCTGCAGACAGGGGCTGGCCTCTGGAGCAGATGTACCCCATTGTGGTGCACATCTCCCTGGTGACCGTGCTGCCGGTGCCCCTGTGTGTGCATCCTGCCCGCTTCCCATGGCCAGGGCTCGCGCCAGGGATCGCTGCTGATCCCATGGCAGCGTGACCAGGCTGGCTGGGGCTGCATTGTTCTTGGGCCACCTCAGGCATAGCTGGGCTCAGCTGGAGGCTGCTGCTGTGTTCATTATGCTGTTTTAGACACTACCTCTGACTTACTTGAGGAGACAATACTGCTGTTGTTCAGGGGGAAGCTGTTAACACTGTTAAATATCTGAACTGTACTTTGGGCCTCAGAGGTGAAGGCTTGGCACAATCTTTCTTCTCTACCTCTTTATTTTATTTTATTATTTCAATACATTTAGTGCAACCGTGTTTAAGTATGTTTCTTTTGGCATTAATTTGGAGAATATTTCAGACTTCAAATTTTGAGGATTATAACTCAAGTTTGAATTCCTGTTTCCTGTGACATACAGGAAACATTAATTTTCCTGAATTCCTGGGACATTTAGGAAACTACAGCATAACCTTTCTCTTTTGCCTGTTGGTCACTTGGGTTTTTTTTATCCATCAGTTTTTCTTTGGGGAAAGTCACTCATCCAGTCACCCCTTCTCTGAAAGGAGGGTGAGCCAAGTGGGGGCTTGCTCAATATTCTGAGAACTGGAGCTGACAAGGACTGCTCAAAGTCCAAATATTGGATCACTGTGATTTGCAGTGGGACAGTGAATTCTGCAGTCTGACCTGAAAGTTGTTGTGCTTGTAGACAGAGCACCACAGCCATTAAAGGGAGAAATTTCTCCAACCTTCACCTGCTTGTGACAGAGTAAGCAATAGTCGCACAAGCACAGGCAGGTGTCAATACTGCTTCTTTCTGTAGTCATACTCATTTTTGTGCTGGTTCACAATGAAAGGTGACTGTGTGTTTGAGCCAATGCAATCATATGTTGGTACTTATCAGCACTTAATTTACTAGCTGATAGTATCCTATTGTCTGATTTATCTTCATTGTGGGTTTATTTTAAAAAAAAAGCACAAAAGGGACGGATTAGCAGGTACTTCTCTGCTCAATCATCTTCCTAAAGCAACTATTCGTGCACTACTTTTTCACTGATTATGAATTTGTATTTATCTCTAAGCTTATTTATTATAGAGTGGATTGTCTTTATACATATTTTATTCAAAGGAAAAATTAATCTCCAGATTTATTATTTATTTTGTTGTTTTATCCTGTATCTGCCATCATGGTCTAACAGCTGTGAAAAATTCCAGCTTTCTTTGCTTGTCACAACTCAGGAGAAGTTTAAAGGTTTGCAAACCTTCCAGGTGAACCTTGTCGGAGTTCAGAGCAGACTGTAATCTGATTTATCTGTTGTTTGCATGGCTTTCATTAGAGTTCCTTGAATTTTTTGACTGAATCGTTTCTCGTTGGGAGTGGGGGAAGTGCCTGTCACTCACTGTCTTTCTCCTTTCCTCTTGAGTCTCAGTGATAGAGGACAAGTCATGAAAATCAAGGGTTGGGAACTGTGCTCAAATTTGTAGTTTAATACTTCCTTTTAAAACCACAGCAGAAGGTTTTTATTGGTTTTGGTATTTTTTTTCTTGCTGATGAAACTGTCAGAATCTGTTTTGAATAGTTCTGTTCAGTCTGCAAGCTTATAAAATACCTGGATTTTCCTTAGCTGTATTGTTTACTTTACTACTTCACTCATGGCCCCAACTGAAACTCCATGTGGGTTTGGTTTCAGTGGTTCTCTTCTGCAAATTGTCTTAGAGCTCAGTTAGGTAGAGCATGGTGTTAACACCAGGGTTGTGGGTTCAATCCCTGTGTGGGCAATTCGCTTAAGAGCTGGACTCGTGACCCTCATGGGTCCCTTCCAACTCAGAATATTCTGTGATTCTGTAACTTGGCTTGAATGCCAGTGAGGCAGAAATAATACCTTTGCAAAGTTCCCTGCAGAACTGGAAGACAAAGCAAGGTGAAGTGAGTATGATGTTTCTATGTGACCCTTAATCTATTTTGTACTCTGTGTGTGTGTATACATAGACATATCTGCCTCAAAAGAGATTTATTTGGCTTAACCAACATTTGTGTGTGCATGGTAATGATTGTCATTAGTCCTTCTGCTGTTTTTATCTGAATATAGATGGGATGGGCTCAGGGCTTTGGTTAGACATTTTTAACTGCAAACTCCGAAGTTTCTCTAACATACTTGCTGTTAGTTCTTGCCTCTTGAAATAGAAAATAACATGCTGGGTGTTAAGAGTGTTAGCAGAGGGAAAATAAATGGAAAACAGATTTAGTATTAATGGTTAAGTATGTGTGGGGGAAAACATTTCTGTAAGTTTGGCCTGTCAGGAGAGATTTGTGTCATTTCAGAGCAGTACTTGGTGCTGTGCTTCCAGTGTGAGGAACCTGGCAGTCTCAAATGGTGAGTTGGGCAGCTGGCAGGTAACACTTGCAGGTGACATGGCATCTCCCTTGGCTACTCCAGGCATTGCTTATGCTGGTGTTTAGAACTGGGCCTAGGGTTGTCCTAAACCATCCTAACTAAGCAGTATGAACTACCTTTTGTCTATTCTGTTACACAGAGCAAAGCTATCCATATAATAGGCTTGTCTTGCTTATTCAACACCTAAACATATCCAGACTTCCTCGTGCTTTGCCAAATGGTGCTCATGTAGGCTTGGACTTTGGGCTGTGGACTCTATTTTCTAGCATTACAAAATTAAAAGGTGAGCTGGGCAGGAAGGGAGGGTCAAGGAAGTAGGGCAGTAGTTTGCATCCAGTGTCCATATGGAAGGTGTGGCAGTGCTTGGCCCAGTTCTGGGCAGCACAGTGGAGCAGGTCTGGCAGGTGAGTGACAGCGCTGCAGCTCACACTGAGGCACTTGGCCAAGTCTGGCCCCTGAGCAGTCTGCCAGGGGCAGATCAGCAAGTAACAGCCTGCAAGGTCAGGATGTGTGAGCTTGAGGAAAATAAAGGTGGGTATGAGCACAGGGGAAGGCTGGGGGTTCTTACTGCTGATGTAGGCACACATCTAGTGAAAACAGTGGTTTTAGTCTTGCTTGTATATCCCCAAAGCTATAGAGTTCACTTTTAAACAGGCTGGGTAGAAGATTTCCCCAGATGAATTGTTCTGACCTCTTGACCTCTTTGGTAGGTGCTGCGAGAGGAGAAATCAGGAAACAAGCAGCTTCTTGAAGCAAAGTATTTAAACTGTGTATTCTTGAATAATTACACATATGGTTTGTTATTACATGCTCGGGTTAGTTATACACTGTGTCATGACTCTTGTTTCTCTTCCTGGTGTGCAGTCCCTGAATGCCAAGCACACTGGGGGCATCCCTCTTCTCACACTGATTGCTATGTGTAATTTAAGGGTGTATTTGAGGCATGGTACACCTCTCTCTGTATCCCTAATGGGAAGCAGTAGAGAGATGTTTGTTGTGGAACATCTACAAGTTTTTAGCCTTTACTGTGTCCCATAGATGAAAACAAAGAGGAATTAGTACTAGATTTTGCAGACTAACAATCTGTTGGCTTCTTACATGGGGATTGCTGTCATAATATATTGAAGTGCATAGGGAAAAGGTGGAGTCAGCATCTCTGGAAGTGTTCAGAAATGTGTGGATATGGCACCTGAGCATACAATTTAGTAATGAAGAGAGCAGTGATGGACTTGATGGTCTTGGCAGTCTTGTCAACCTTAACAATCCTGTGATTTGGAGCAGAAATGCTAATGGCAAAAAGGCCCATATTCTGTTTTATAGCCTCTTTGGAGGAAAGAATAATAGGGAAATGGTATGTTTGCTCCTAACACATGCTGGGTTTTGATGTTGTTAGCACTGACTTAGCTGCATGTTGGAGTTTAAAAGCACCTGAACTGTAAGGTTGAAGAAGTGCTTTTGATGAGGGATTTTGGTTCAAACAGAAGTAGGACTTCTGCCAGGAAGCTTATCTATTCTCATCTGGCAAAGCCTTTGGAAATACTATCTTTGCATACCTGTCTCAGGTGTCAGAGTTCATTGATGTATCATTTAACAGACCAGGGTTTAGGACTTAAACAGACAGAGATAGAGGACATGGATAATTTGATTTAGAATTGGATTACCTGTGGAAGTTTGACTGAGCATGTGTGACTTGAGGTTTACTTGTATATGCAGTATTTAATATGATGTCCATATGCTGTTTTCATAGGACTTTCATTTTGACTTGAACACAGTTACTGATCCCTAATAAGCAAAAATTTTGGTCAGAGGACCACTCTTTGGGACAAGACTTCAGGCAAACTTTCAATGTTTGTTAAAGCACAGAGAAGTTGCCCAATGTGGGGAACAGAACTGACTCAAAAATTCATTTGAAGTATAGATCAGGTCTAAATGCAGTCCATTTGGCAGTGGGAAGTAAGATTTTTTTTCTTCTTTGACAAATTCTTATTCCAGCTTTGGTTTTAGCTCAACAGATGGGTAGAAGAGCCAGAGCATATGGTGAAGAGCAAATAAAATTTAAGTCCTATGTATGTAGGACTAACTGTGGTAAGAGTATAGTGATTTACTTAATGACACCTTTAAGGGTAATCCTGTTAGCTCTTCGGTTTAGGTTGTTAAATCAGTCTCTATTTTGTATTAAGAATAATCAGTCACACTAATTCAGTACATCTGTTCTGTTGAAGTGTGTTTACTTCTGTATGCATATTTATTTCTCTACAAGTCTTAACAAGTAAACTTTTAATTGTAGGGACTGGAATAGGAATGTCAGCTTTAGAACTGTGTGCTGAATCTGCTTATGTTGTATCTCTGAATATTTATGTATTGTGTGTTGCCCATTTAAACAGGACTTCTCTTACCCTTTGTTAGACCTGTGATACCCTCTACATTGACCTGCAGTGTATTCTTAATTGTGAAAGAAGTGTTGATCAGCACATCCTATATAAAAACAATTTAGATGGTTCTTTGATTTTTCTCAATGTCAAATGTGTTTTCCAGATGGATTTTTTTATACTGTGGAAGCATGCAAAGGGGACCAGGTGAAGAGGAGTTATGAATTTTCAGTCTTTATTTTGTGCAGTTTGTCTTCTTTTGGCAGTTTGTGCTTTACCCACCTGCCCGATTTCAGTTTTGTGAAACCAGGATGCCTCATCTGAACTGCAAATCAATTTGGGGTTTACATCGGTTTCTTTCACTTTATATCACTTGGGGTTTTAATCCTGAAAATAAAAAGTACAACTTGAGCTAATCATCTTTGGTGTGTGTTCTGTACTGCTGACTGTTTTGATATGTGATGATTACATTGTGAGTCAACTATCATCAGCTGAGCTCAGTAACTTCTCTGATGCAGAATGGTGTAATTGAAGGTGGGTATGGGGTTTTTTTGAAGCGCTCCATCTTTCTGCATCTGTGTCCCCTGAGTAGTCAGACCCAGACAATATCCTTTTTTTTAGGATGTGCTGACAATTTCTCAGTGGAGTAGTAGTGCAAAGTGATTAGAAGTCAGGGTGTGCTTGCACTCGTGTGCACACACAGGTACATCTTTGCCTGACTGCACTGGGACAAAAGCCTGCTAATCCGTGGATCCAGTTCTATCCTGGAAGGCAAGTACAACTTCTGTGCAGCCTCCAGTGCTGTAATATAGGTGATGAAGCTGCATGGTAACACTTGATCAGGAAACAAAGCGTTGATAATGATTCCTGGAGCCTGGGCTAATGTTGGATACTTGTAACCCAGTGAGATCAGACACGCCCTTCTTTTAGGTTGCTTTCAGTGTGCCTGTCTTGAAAATGTGGAAGTACTGGGAGTGTGGCATCGGGGAGGATGGCTGGCCCTGATTCCCTCATGTTTTCACTTAGTGGTGACTGAGGGGGACCTATTTGTAGATTTTTTTTTTTTTTTTCAATCCCAAAGTTAGAGCCGGGAATTCTGAGTTTAATCACTACCTGTTGTCTCAGACCTCAAAGTAGGTGTTTGCAAACCAGCCTTCATTAGCAGTGACTCACACAAAGCTAACCATTGGTGTCAGTAGTGTCTACAATGTGCTCTAGGGAGGGAGTGTGCCACTCGTTTTTTCAGAGTATACCTATGCAGCACGAGTCTAAAGTGACTGGCATAAGCTGCCACTGTGTAAAAAGTTGACGATTAAATAGCTTGGAGTGGCAGTGTGACTTCCATCCCCCACCTCCCATACACTGTTTCCCCAGGCTAGGAAAATTACGAACCTTAGAGGGGACTTCAGGTGCAAGAGTGAGAATGATTTCATTGCATTGCTTCACCAGGGAATTTAATGGATTTTTTTTTTTTTCAGACTGTGCCTTTAGCATTGCTGGACAAGGTCACACATGTATATACATATGCATATATGCATGAAGGAAATTGTTATTTTGAAGCATGTAATGGGACTGCAAAAACTAGAAGCATGTTCTGTGACAAATTTATGCACGCCCTTTATACCAAGTTTTGCTGTTGCCACAAACCTGTGATTAGCTGTTCAAACAGAATCATTCCTGAATTGCATGTGTCTTACTATTTACCTCTTAGGGGATGCTGCTGAAGCTGCATGCAGTTTTTTTTAGCTGAGGAGGATAAACTCCTCAATGCTGTCTGAAGGACAGCCAGTTTGGAGCCTGGTGTATGCTGCCAACTGCTCTCATTCCATGTGTAGCTGGAAGGGGAGCAAAATGCTGGCAGGCTCTGGAGCTGAGTAATGGTAATGTCACTGATTCCTCTCATCAGTTAGGTGACACACCGGGCACTTGCATTAGACTAGAAAAGCATTTGACCAAAAAGCCTCCCTCCAATTTAAAAGTACTAAGTGAGGTCAGTTTGTCATGCTCTTGGGTGAGCAGATGCTGGAAAAAGAAACCAAGTGAATTTTGAACTACTGGTGGATGGTGAGCCCAGCTTCTCTTCTTGGGGATCAAGAAGTCAAGACAAAGTGGATTCTTCTGGAAAAGATGGTGACTGTGACCAGGATCATTTACAGGTAACTTGCTGTATGGATAAGCTGTTAATTCAATCACACTGAGAATCAACTTTCCTTCAATTTTAGGGATTTGTTTAAATTAAAGGCAAAATTTGCTTAGAGTAGAAAGTGGCTCGTTTTTATACTTTCTTGTATATCTCTTACCTGCAGTAGAAATAAATACACCTTGGGGGAAGAACTTTGGGATGGTGCAGAGCCTACTCAAGGGAGAAGCTACTGTCATACACATAGCTGTGTAGGTTTATATCTTCAGGTCCAACAAAAATTTGGTCTCAGAGTCAGTAGTGTTCCTTTCAGCAACCAGTGAGAACTTATGACTATGGCAGAACTGCTTGTGTGGCCAAATTTGTGGATTAAGGTTTCCAACATAATCTGTGGGCTGAAATTGCATATGGCTGTAAATTGAGTAGTACTTCAGAGAGGTGAATGCTTTTCCTGTCTGCTTTATTTTTTGTTCTCAGTAGTTTAAAACAACACCATTTGTTGCAAGATAGGATTTCTTAGTCTGGCTTCTAACTTTAAATTGGTGCAAGGATAATTTTCTGCTGCCTTATCTGTAGTGGGCAGTTTCTTGGTGGAAGAAAAGAAGCAACTGGCAGTACCTTAGGCACCAGAGCATCAAGGGATCTTAGCTGGTAGCTGTATAAAGTGGGAAGTGTATGGCACAATGCCAGCATAGGCTGTCTCTTTATGACTGAGGCAGATGGATGAACCTTTGAAAGGGTTCTGGTGGCTTAGGAGATGCTAAACAGTGTTGGTCTTCATGCAAAGGCTTGCAGGTTTCAGTGAAATGGCATAAAAGCTTGGCTGGTGTGTGCAAAGCACAGATGGTACCTCATGCTTGGGTTTGAAATGACAATTTCTGTTTGACCAGGGTTGCAGGTGCCATTGTTTCATCTCTTATAATCACGAGGAAGTTATGGTACTGTTTGTGCAGATGCTGTTTGGGTGGCTCAGCAGAGGGACAGGCAAATGGCTGGCCCAGCCATGTCCCCCTAGCCCCTCACTTTATACTTAGGGACAGCACCTTGGCACTTCAGGTATGTTTGCAGCTCTAATGCCAGTTTTTTCTTGGACTGGACATTTGGGAATGCAGAATACAGAAGAAATTGAGAGCTATTTCTATCGTGTTGCTTCTTGCAAATACTCTCTAAAAAAAGGAAAAACAAAACACTGCCTAGGAGGTGTTTCTCCCTGCATCAAAGTCATCCTTTGGCAGACTGGGTGGAGAAGAACACATTGTTTATTTCATGACGTCTGTGTAAATGAGAATTAAAGATGGTAAAAATTTTTTTTTTAATTTTTTTACTGAACATTCATGTTTCTTTTTGTTCCTAGCAGCTGAGTGAAGGGTTGGGTTTTGGTATTCCTGTGTTTTCTTCCAGCTTGAAATTGCAAAACCTAAAATCATGAATCCAAGAAACATCCAGAGAGTCAGGAGCAGTGGAAAGGGAGGAGGAAAGGTATGCAGCCGTGATAGTGCTGTAACTTGCCCTTTGGAACAGAAAATAAAGCTCTTGGTTTGGAACGCTTTTTTTTGAGACAGAACAAATTATTACACCCAGTTCACTCTTTGAACCACATCCAGTGCAAAGTGCATTTGATACATTAAATGCAGTTCTACATTTGCAAAAAATGCTGAATTTGATTTGGTTGCATCTTTTGAAAGGCTACACTGGCAGCACATAAAATACATGCCAGGCATTTCTCCTGAGGAAAATAACAATTGCTAGTATTTCAGCCTAAATACCTCAAATGCCAAGAGTTCTGTTTCTTTTTCTCTAATTATGCTTTTCTTGAAGAGTCATGACTTGTTCTCTGAAGCATTAGAAGCAGCCAACTCATCCTGTGTGATAGTGGATATTGCTGAAAAATGTGCTTTGGTCATTGCCAAAACAAAAAATAAAGAAGTGTGTATTGCAAAGATAATCCCCTTCTGGCCCTCCATCAATCTGTCTTGCAAACTGCCCTTAGTACCAGGGTTGTCTGAGGATCAGTGACACAGGCTGTCTCACCAGGCTGACTCCTTTGCTGCACACCGCAACCACGCACAGGGAGTGATGAACTGGTGTTTCTCAAGGCTGTTTCCCCCCCTGTCTGCTGGTTATGTTCACTGTGCAGGCATGCACAAGGCTGGCAAAGCCATCTGAAGCCAGACATACCCTTCCAGGCTTTAAGATCCAGAATGAATCTGAAACTCAGTGTAGGTTTCTTGAAATACATCCACAAAGGAAGAGTGAGGCTGCTGCAAGAAGAGTTTAAACTGGTGGAGTTGATTGATGCAATTTGGAGGATCCTAGAAATTCCTATCAAGCAATTGCTTGTTTATACAGTACTACTTCTGGAATATTTTAGTGGTGCTGAACTGGGAGAGAGAATTGGGATTGTTCAGCCTGGAAAAGAGAAGGCTTGGGGGGTACCTAAGTGTGGCCTTCCAGTACTTGAAGGGAAACTATGAGAAAGAGGGACTTTCCTACAAGAACATGTGGTGCCAGGACAAGGCGAAATGACTTGAAACTGCTGATAGGGTTACACTAGACACTAGGAAGAAATTCTTTACTGTGAGGGTGGTGAGGCTCTGGCAGCCCTGAGAAGCTGTGGATGCCCCATCCTTGGAAGTGTTTGAGGCCAGGTTCAGTGGGGATTTGAGCAACCTGGTCTAGTGAAAGGTGTCCCTACCTGTGGCAGGGGGTGTGGGAACTAAGTATGCTTTAAGGTCCTTTCTACTCCAAGCCATTCTAGGATCTTCATATCACCTGGATTTTGTGCACAAAGGAGATTGCTTTCTCAGATGGTTATGACTGTCATCTCCTGGAGAGATTTACTAAAAACTAAACTACTAAAAAAATTGCTTGTTTATGGAAATAAACTAGATAATTGCAATCTTGTCTTCTTGCATTTATTGCCAAGAACAAGAACTTTTAAGTAGCTTAATTTCCCTTCCACATGTTCCTTCCTTCTGCCTTGAGGCTAGATTTGTCCCCTTTCCAAGGCTGAAGGATAATGTAGGCAGCATTAATAAATGTACCAGGGAACTGGCATCTCAAGATCAGGATTATAGTGCAATTCTGTTTACCCAAAAGTGAAATGAAAGACTTGGCCAGTGAATTTGTTCTCTGCTCTGTTATGATCCTGTGACTCTTGGAGCAGAAGAGGCTGTTAGAGCAAGGTTTTTAGCAGAGAATGAGGGAAACAGCTAAAATGAGGGAATGAGGGAAAAATCAAGCTTCCAGAGGACATTGGAGTACATTAAACCTGTGTGCTTTTGTAGATGGCTAGCAACCAATCAGGTTGAAATTCTTTTGTGCCCCACTAGCTGTAAGTGGTTGGTTAGGGCACTTTAGAAAAGATGAAACGAAAAATCCTTCTTACTGTCCTTAGGCTTACTGAGCTGCAATACTGAGTAGGTCTGTGCTGCTACCCTCCTGCTTCTCGAGGGGCATGGGCTGGCAGATCCCCAGGCTCACCAGTGTGTCCCAGGTCCCTACCATGTGTTCTGTTGTTGTTGATGTGCAGTTACCCTGTCCTGTTCCTAGGACCTTGCTTTAGGGGCCTGTATGGCTTTAGGGGTTGTCACACACCCTTTGTGCCTGTGGAACGGATAGGCAGGATTTCTTTCATAGGTCTCAAGCTGACAAAAAGTTTTGGAAGTGGCAAACTGAAAAACCTGCGTTATTATTTCTGTTTAGAAGAAAACAGTGACTGCTTTCTCATATACTGCAACTGACAGCAGTGTGATTATTATGCCCATCTGCCGAGATGACAGGGGTGTTGCACTGCATTCCTGAAAGCCTGAGGAACACTCCTGCTCTGAGGACTGCAAACACATAGCCTGACACAGGCACTCGTCTGAGCATACCGAAACCAAACTCCCACACACAGACTCAAGAACACCCTCTGTGCAATGCTGGGGTGCTGTCTCACCTGGCTCTTCCTGTGACACACCTCCCTGGGGAATGTGGACCTCCAGGGTCACACTTAGGCTCAAACCTATGTTTCAAGATACCATCTCTAACATTTAAGGGCACCACACCTTATTATTCTTTTCTTTAAGACTCCTGGATGTGGTAGGACAGGAGAAGAATGAGCAGACACTACCTGCTGGCCTATCTCAAGCTCATGCTTAGATGTCTGTCTCACTTCTGTCTTGCTGGATTCCTGTCAATCAGAGTTGATCTGCTCTGCCCAGCAAGTCTCATAATTAATTTTGGTGTAGTTCTTTTCCTAACTCAAAGGTTGCTGGCATGTGAAACTGTGTCCCCAAATACAGTTAAATGAGGTATGGCTTTCTGGCTCCAAGCTGAGACAGTGTTCAGACTGATTGGGTTTTTTCCAGATCTGATTGGTCTAGGAATAGTGCTGAAAGCTGCTTTTTAGTTTCAAAATACTTAACCATCCTACTAAATTATTAGCATTGGCAAGATGCCACCAAGCGGGACAGAGTCCAGTTGCCGGCAAGGTGGTAGAACTGCTCTCTTACTTAAGTGGTTTTTATTGAATAACAACCACAAAAGACCACATAATACTCATCCAAATTTTTCCTCCTGATCTGATGGGAGCAGCATGTATAAATAGCATTGAGTCTGAGGGAAATGGGGCTCTTCTCTCCCATGCTTTTCTTTTTTGTGTGTGCCAAGTTAAGGAAGAGGAGAATTCAGAAAATGCAAGGAATTCTCATTTCCCTTTTCTCCTTGCTTGTTTTAAAGTGCCAGTGCTGGTATATGTCTTCTGTTTATTACCCCATGACACACTTCACTGTGATTTTGATACCTGGAAAGGGAACATCCTCCCGCAGAGGTATTTTGGATTCCTGTTATTGTATTTGCTGATGTTTGTAAAAGTCCATTTGCTATCCTGTCTGTTAGTTGTTCTGTTTCAACACACCTTTAGCTGACCTATGCTCCAGAGAATTGTTAAACATTGCAGGCATGCTTGAGGAAGGAAAATAATCTTCCTTTCAACTTGGAGTGCAGCACTTAAAGTCACTGGTGTGGCAGAAGGAGCAGTAGATATGCTGTGGGTGGTGCTAAACCAGTTTGGAGAGAGCTGAGAATGGCATGAAGTGTGGAACTAAAAACTTTATGCTGTGATGGGATAGATAAGTTAGCATCTATGTGCTGGCAGACTTTGTTGTGTGGGGGGGTGTTAGAGGTTTAAAAGCATTGTGGGCAATAGAAGGAGCATTTTGGGAAGCCTTTGAGCCCCAGCATTGCCTTTGCCTTGGGAGAAGGCAAAGGAGAAGGTCACCAGAGATGGTTAATAAAGCTTTAGCTGCTGAGCTCACTAAACATTCTTCCAGTTCAATGGCCTATGCAGAATGATGTGTTTAGTCAATGTTTAATTCCTAAGCAACAAATGGTGATTGTCATACTAGAAGGCACTTGTGGTGTTGACTGAAGCAATGGAGGCCAAGGATTAAAAAGGTCGTGCGGGGAGATCACTTTGGCAGCCTCAAAGCTCTCACCTCCAGGTCAGGTCCCTTCTCAGCAGGAGAAAACAAGAAGTTCATGCTGCCTTAAGGCCAATAAAGGCTTTCCAATAGGAAAGCAAGCCAACTGTCAAAAAAAAAACCAAACTATTGGCTGTAGGAAACAAAACAAAGGGAGATGTGAACTGTGGATAGTTGAGGGAAGGTAGGGAAAAGCAGGAAATTAAGAGACATTTACTCTTTCCCTGGTGATGGGAGAGCAGGAGTGGAGCATGTAGCTGGTGAGCAGAGGCAAGCTGCGACTGACAGCAGGAGGGGAAAGGGGCAGCAGCTGTTGAGGATGTTGAGGGCTGCTTGTGTGGTTCAGATCTGGAGAAGAGATGAGAGAGGACTGCAAACAGTGCCTTCATGGTGCAGAGGATGGGATGTCAGGCAGAAAACTCAAGAAACTTTCTTGTTGGATGAGTCAGAAATGAGAAGAGCCCCTGCTGATGAGAGCCTCTAACCCTGTCTCACCTTCACCCTTCTCCAAGCTCTGATTGCCAAGACCTGGCCCCTAGGCTCTGAGCAGCCACCAGGGCTCCTTATCTCCAAGCCTGGCCTGGTTTTGTCTGAAGCTGCTTTATCCAAGGTCTCTGTTAACTCATGCTTGGGGGGAGGAGGAAGGGGGTGTAGGCATGTGACATTCCTCCCTCCTATGAAACCAACTCAAAGCATGTGAAGTTTACAAGTCTGTTTATAAAGTTTGGCCCGGGCCAATGGAACTGGCTTGGCTGTTTTGTACATATAGCAGTTCATTTCTGTATCAGTGCATGGAGGACTGGGATGATTTGTCTTTTATTGTTCTTTACTTTCCATGTTTTATACATCAACATGTATAATAGCAATTATTGTGTGCTTTTCCAACTCTGCTGGGTAAAGTACATGGGGATTTTGTGATACAGACAGACAAAGTGCTGTTCAAACCATTGCACTTTCCAGGTTGTGACTCAGTCTTTGGGATTGCTTTGTCTTGAAGACAGATAGAGCTATAACCAATTTTTTTTTTTTTGTTAGGCTGTTACTGAGCCTAGACATGTGTAATGCAAACCAGAGTTCTGCCTCAGCTTTAGAAGATTAAGGCAAAACTGAGTCAATTTTCCTTGATCTACCAAGACCTCCATTGCTGAGCTACTAAGAGAAGGCAAGACTGCAAGCTAATATAATGGCTCATTTGTGGCCAGGATACACTGCTTCTTCCACACTGGATATTGACTCCAGCAGTGACATACTGAGCACCAGGAATAAGTTTTCACCCATGCAATTTCCAGCTGCAAGATGGATTTAGTTCTAAATTACTGATCTGTGATGATCTCAGTCATGGCAATGATTAATTTTGTTGATGAGCTGATGGTTTTGTAAACACGCAGGGCAGCTCTGCAAAAGTCATTGTTTATGAGGTATTTGCTGCTTTTTCTTTTCATATTTCATGCTGTTTACCTTGAGAATGAAGAATGAATGCTATATAAAAGTGGCATGTGCTATGAGCCAGTATTACTTTGCTCAGAGTGTTAGCAGGGCCGAGCTGTTCCAGCAGTAGGGGTGCACATTCCAAAGCAATTAGAACAGTTTCATAAGTAAATACTGCTCAGCAGCTGATAAAATGCCTTTCAGATGTCTTCAGAAAACAGATTCAGGTGACCAGTAAAGAACTACTTTCTTTAATCTTTGCAGTCAAATGTGAAAATACTTATTTTGATTCCTAACAGCTTTTTCCTTTAAAAATTGCTGTTAATTGAAAGTAGTTCATTTCTCTTGTTGAAATAACCTGCAACTGAGTCACGGGGAAAAGAAATGATGACTATCATGGATTCCCCACCCTCTGTGCTTCATCAGGGTCTCTGACCTCTCTGAGCATAACCACACATTGAAATCATTTGATGCTTGGCTTACTGTGAGTGTAAAAACTTATAGGGAGGAGGAAGAACAAGTGGGAGGGTGGAAACCAAAAAAAAGAAGGATTTCCTCTGCCTATAAACTGGTGCACAAAATTGCAATTCATCTGGGAAGCTCTGAAAACTAAAGCATGCATGTTTTCTGCTCAGAACAAGGATGACTTCAAGCTGCAGCACTGATTCCCAAACTTCTTGGACCAGCTCCTACCCATATTGTCCCTTGTCACTGAGCTTTGAATTCCCACCCTCAGAACAGGGGTGTGGTCTCCCGGCCCCTTTGCAGGCCCACCAGCTATCTGTATTTCCAGCTGTGAGAGCTCCTGCTCTAGGGCACCATTTGGGTAAAAGCATAGGATTTTGGCCATTATGTACTCCAAGACCAAAGCTAAAGATCTTTTTTCCAGAAGCATTCTTTCAGAAACTAAACAAAACAGTCTTTTAGATGTAGGTTTGCTTTTCTCTTTTGTCTCCCCTGTTTTCCTGGTTTTCTTTCTTTACTATCTTTTATACCTCTTGACTAGTGTTACTTTCTGGGGATTGTTTCCTTTTGTTGAATCATAAAATAGTGTGAGTTGCAAGGGACCTTTAAAGGCCATCTAGTCAAAAACCCCTGGAATAAGCAGGAACATCCTCAACCAGACCAGGTTGCTCAGAGACATGTCGAGCCTGACCTTGAATGGTTCCAAGAATGAGGCACCCACCACCTTCCTAGGCAACCTGCTCCAGTGTTTTATCACACTCACTATAAAAAACTTGTTCTTTATAGCTAATCTAATTCAACCCTCTTCTCATTTGAAACCATCACCCCTTGTCCTGTTATCATAACAGGCCCTGCTAAAAAGTTTGTCCTTATCTTTCTTATAATCAGAGAATCATCAGGGGTGGAAGAGACTTCTGAGATGATAAAGTCCAACCATTAATCCAGCACTGCCAAGACCCCTTTAAGTACTGGAAGGCTGCTCTAAGGCTTCCCCAGAGCCTTCTTTCCCCGCAAGAACAGCCACAACTCTTTTTGCTTATCCTCACAGGAGAGGTGCTCCAGCCCTCAGATCACCTTCATGGCTGCTCTGGAAGCACTCCAGCAGGCCCATGTTGTTTCTGTGCCAAAGTCCCCATGGCTGCTGTGTGATGGATGGATAGAACCCTATGGCGGGATAGATTTTTTCAAACACTTTTGTGTCTGAAGAGTTGCTGTGATGAGTTGCACGAGGAGGCAGGTGGGGGGAAGGCAGGACACTCACTGGAAACTCCAATTGCAAGGATGAAGGAGGCCAAATGCATGAAGGTTGAGTCGGGCTGAGTGCTGAGCCTGAAGGGCTGTAGAGAGTGGGGGTGAGCCTCGAGCAAAGCCAGCTGAAGTTCAGCCTGGACAGTGCATGAGCCAAGCCCTAAATCTGTTTGCTTTGACTGGGTAACTTAAGACCTGCACTTGGACACTGTGGTCCAGGCCCTGGCCAAGCACATGGAGCATTAGCCTGTGTGAGTATGAGGAAGAAATAATCAGCTTTGGCAGTCCAAGTCCCAGGTCTGTCATATAAGCACACCCTGAAATTTAAACTTATGTGTAACCCTGTTTCCAGTACAGCATTTGAAAATGTGTGCTCACTCCAATCCTTCACCCTGATGAAGAAAACAGAATTTATAAAGAAGATTTTAAGCATAAAGTTGCCTTTTGTTCTGTACTGGAGCACACAGATAGTAATAGTACACAAAGCTCTTTTTAATTTCTTTTACTCCAGTTAGCAGAAGTGGAACTAGCATTGGTTTGGGGTTTTTTTGGTTGGGAGTTTTTTGTGTGTGTTTGTGTGTCGGTCTTGTTCTGTTTTGATGTGGTTCTCCTGGGAATGATTGTATATGATGTGGTAGCATGAGAATTGTCAGTCAAAGAACTGAGCTTGGCAGTTTTCTGTGGATATCCAAGAAGTTGCTGATAGCATGTATTTGGCAAGGTTCCAGATGTGATCAACTGTCAGAAGCTATTCCTCCTGACTCCTGCCCAGACACTTTCCTCCCCTTGCTACCCCTTCAAGCTTTTTTCCAGAACAGCACCTCATACTTACACTTGGTAAAGCCAATTTCTGCTGGAAACCTTGATGTGATATCCAGGTGAGTCCAATCCACTTTTTCTCTTCCTGCCTCCCACATCTAAATATAAAATCTGTGTTTCCATGTGGTCTTTCCTTTAAAATCCCCAGTTAAACTAAATAGGGAATTCTGTTTATTATGCTATGAAATCTTATTTATGGCATGATTGTTTTCCTCAGCTAGACTCAGCTTTTTTAAAATAAAAGACAACAAACCAAATATTTCCAGAATGAGGTGACTAAAGTTTTCCAACACCTCTGGGGCCTTCAGTTCACAAGAAGTGTCCTGATCCTGGTTTGCTATGAGTCAAAACCTAAACAAAATCCTTAGGTCAACCTTACTTCCACCGCTGAGCTCCACTACATTAGAGGCAAAGGTACAAATTTTATCTGGATTATTTGAAGAGCTTTACAGGACTTTCCTTAGTTTGGAAACCTTCTGGAAAAAGTAAGAAGAAGCTTCTATAATTTCATGTTTAGTTTCAAGCTGGAGTCAGAGCCTTCATAGTATTTTCTGGCTTTGGTTTGGAAAGGGAGCTGCTTTGGCCTTTGGCCAGCTGGCGCAGGGGTGGCTTTCAGCCCCCCCCGTGGAGCCCTGCTCTCTGCAGGTCAGCAGCTGAGCCACAGAGTCTGGCCATGAGTAGGAGAGCTGGGTCCTGGCCAACTTGGCACGCTATGGCCCTGCTGGGTAAGGATGCAGCAGGCCAAGAAGCAAACCTCCAGGAATCAGGGAGAGGGCCTGTAAGGAGCCTACCTCTGCCTCCCTTGGGAGGGTGCTGCTGCTTCATACCAGCATCAGTGTGGAAGGAAGGAGCTGTCTCCATCAGTCAGGACTGGATGGAAGGATATCTGTGTCTCTGTTTCCTAATTCCACGCTGAGTGGAACAGGGTTGAAATCTGCAGCAAAATTAGCTCGGAGTCTACAACTCTGAGTGATATTCAGACTGTTAAAAAAAAATTAAGAAGTCCTGTCATGGTTCTTAAAATCCATGTGTTCTTACCTACTTCAAAGCTCTTGTGTTGGCATGACCAACACGTGATCCCATGTGATGAGCAATGTGATTCACCTGCACAGGAGGAACCTCTAAAGTCCTCTTATGCTATACAAACATAGAATGGTTCAGGTTGGAAGGGACCTTAAAAATAATTCAGTTTCAACACATGTGCAATGGGCAGGGATGCTACCCACTAGACCTTGTTGCTCAGGACCTCATCCAATGTGGCCTTGAACACTTCCAGAGATGGGGCATCCACAGCTTCCCTAGGCAGCTTGTTCCAGTGCCTTGCCACCCTCACTGGAAACAATTTATTCCTAATGTCTAACCTAAACCTGCCCTCTTTCAATTTAAAACATTGTCCCTTGTCCTGTTACTATCTGCCCATATAAAATCTCCCTCTCCCTCCTTTTATAAGTCTCCATAAGGTACTGGAAGGCTGCAGTGAGGTGTCCCTTGAGGTGTTCTCTTCTCCAGGCTAAATAGCCCTAGCTGTCTCAACCTGTCTTTGTAGGAGAGGTGCTCCATCCCTCTGATCGTCTTTGTTGTTCTCCTCTGGATTTGCTCCAACAGTCCCATGCCTTTCCTGTGCTGGGGACCCCAGGGCTGGATGCAGTTCTCCAGCTGAGGTCTCACAAGGGGAGAAGCCTCTCCCTTGCCCTGCTGGCCAGGCTGCTTTGGATGCAGCCCAGGATGTGTTTGGCTTTCTTTTTTTGGTTGTGAGAGCACATTGCCAGTTCATGTCCAGTTTTTCATCCATGAGAATCCCCAAGTCCTTCTCCACAGGGCTTCTCTCAATGATTTCTTCTTCCAGTCTGTGCTTTTGTCTGGGATTGCCCAATACTCCATCACTGGAAACCTGGATGGCCTTGCTGGGTCAACGTTGCTGTTTTGTTCTTTGCTGTGGGCCACAGTCTTGACCTCAGGTACAGAAGTGTGTGGTGGGACCTGCAGCTTTGGAAGTCTGAATGTGGTGACCCAGGCTAAACCTGGCCTGTGTTCCTTGTGCCTTGAATGCAAAAGGTAAATCTTTGTCACTTTTAAACTTGTTGGTTTTCCACTTTGGTACGTTTCTCTTTGAATTGTTTCCTGGGAAAGAGAATGCTAAAAGTTGCTCTTTTAATTTGGCAAAGTAGGCTGAATGCTGCTAATATGACAATGCTTAAAGGGATTAGTTAGCACATTAACAGTTTCAGTTGCTAATCTCCTGTAGAACATAGAGGTTTGGGAGGGAATAACTGCTTCTCCCTAGCAACTTTCAGTTGCTTGTTCTGCATGGATACAGGTATTTCTTCATTCTCTGCAGAAGGCTAGCAAGCAGTGTGCTGAGGTAACAAGTGGTGTCACAAAAATTGGTAGTCAGCTGAGGTGCTGAGTCAGCATTAAAATCATCCTATGGATGACCATGCCGGTCATGATCAAAAATATAAAATGCTTCATGGCTTGACAATGTCTCCACTTCTCAGGGAAGCCAAGAGCAGCTTCTCAGTCACACAAGGCCCACGATGCCTAATCACTTCTCATGACTCCTCACTAAGTTAGAACAAATAGCAAAAATCAATTTCTTCTGAGTTTCTGCTTTCACGTCCAGCTTGTTGAAAAATCTGTGCTTCCTACACCCTCTTGAATTTGGTCCATGCATGCATGATCTACATGATGTTACTTTGCACTTGCTCTACGTAAAGCTATGTAACTTCTGCACACACATTTTTCAGCTGAAATTATAGGAAACTGCTCACTCTTCCCCATGTCCCAGATGCTTGTAGTTTCAATGCACACTGATAATGGGGATCTTGAATCTCTCTTTTCCTGTGAAACAGCTGCCTTCTTGTCAGATGTAGCAGGTCATGAAGCAGAGTGCTGGAGGGCAAGATGTATTTGTGATGGAAGATGGACAGAAGAAAACTAAGTCAGAGTTCCCTCCTTAAGGAAGTCTTTTCAAAGGTGTTTACATGTAGACACAAATTATTCATCCTATCTTTTCTCCCTTAAATATATAATGTGTAAACAGACATCTCTGGCTACTCCTTCAGAAGGAAGGTAGCGAAGTTCAGTGGGAGGCCAGAATTAAAATCCTCTTGAGATGTGCAGTGTGTTATGTAACATACTGGATTCCCTCTCATGTGCATTTCAGAAGAGTATTTGCCTGTAATCCAGAGAATGTTGGTGAATTGCACCATTTTTATTTTGGGTGAAGCTTTAACACTGTTTTCCTCAGTATTGTTTCCTGATGCTGCTCTCAGCCATGGTCTCCTACAACTTCATCTCCTTAAAGCTCATTTGTGTTCCAAAACACTTCATTAGAAATTAAGTATTCAGGAAAAAGTAATAAAATAAAGGCCTTGCAGCACCTTCTGATGTTTAACAAAAGGTTAACAAATGCAAAAATGGCTCCTGGAAGCTGTGGGCAATTTCGGGCCAGGTTTGCATTTTTCAAATTCTTGCTTTACCTTATTTGGCCATGCAGAATGGGATCCAGAGGTCCCCAGGGATTTGGCTGTGCAGAGATTGGGCTTTGTTAAGAAGAAAGTATGTGTTTTTTCCTTGGGAGACACATGGCTAAATATGGGCTGTGTTAGTAACAAACGATTCTGTTTGTTGGCAGAGTTACAGATTCCCAGTGTCCCTCACGTTAGAAAGGCAGGCACACAGCAGCCCTCCAGCACCAAGCTTTGACTGCGACTGCACTGAAACGTGGGGGAGTGGAGGGATGTGCCAACACCCACACTCATGGAACTTGTCTTGGTTTTGGTGGGAAGTAGTTTGGGTACAAGACAGCTACAGTTGTCTAAAACAACTTGAAATGAAACCCAACAGGTCAGAGAATCCAAGCTGAGTGATTTTTGTGAGCTGAGACTATATGTAATCTTTTATCTTTTTTGCAAAAATTTTCTTTTTTAAAAATAGTATTTCCTTGAACAACAATTCATCTGAAAAATACAAGTAGATAAAACAAGCTGGCCAAATAATATGCATAGTTTTAGAGAATAAATATTGACTTAGGACCTGATATTGGTCAAGTGATATGTTTGAGGTGTGTCCTATAAAATGTAGCTCTTGGGACAGGTATCAGATCAAAAACATCTGCTGACTGCAGGTTTTATTTACCTGTTCACAAGGGTTCTGACTAAAATATTGCACCTCAGTGCTTTGTTAGGCAGGAAACCTGTTGATGCTTGGGCTGAGGTGAAGAGTGTAAGGTGGACAGCAATGGGGAAGTACTGATGTATTAAAGTATGTGTTGCATAAAGCAGTAACTGTATAACCCCTTTTTAAAAATCTAACAAAAGGTTGAAGAATTCTTGCAAGAACAGGGGAGGGTACAGCCAGAGGCCGTCAGGGAGCTGTCAGGACCAAGGCAGATGTTAAGAAAAAGGTGTAGTTAGTTAAACAGCTCCTACTTGGAGCTGGCTTTCTTGGGCATTGCTGATGGGACAATATGAGCTAGATCCTCCTGCTGGTTGAGCAGTTTTAGCTCTTCAGAAATGATTACAGGCCAAAATCCTTATAGATGGTTTTCTGCTCACAAAAACAAATCTCACACTTACCCAGGTTAGAAAAAAAACCAAACCAGCGAAAGTTTAACTTTCCTATTAAGTGCAACTTGAGGTGAATCATGGAGGAAAGGCAGAGAGGGTAGGTCCCAGTGAGACTTTGATTAGGAGCATGCTACGCTTCAATCTCAGCCACTTCACAAGCTGACTGTGCAAGGGATGAAAACAGGAATTATCTAAAATGCTCTTTGAAGATGCTGGGAACAGCACAGCCCCAAAAGCTTGCAGGCATTCCAATGACATGGTGCAGGTCAGTGTGGCTGCTGCATCCTGAAGAGAAGTGGGGGGTGGGCAGTCGCAACCCCCTCTTGATAGCTGTTCCTGGGAAAGTAATTGTAAACTTGCTACAGTCTCCTCATGTGTTTATATTACCACCTGGATTGTTCAAATATTTTCACTAGAGCTGGTTGAAATTTTTTTACAGAAGAGTCTTGCAGAAAAGGATTTTACTGAAAAATGAAAATTTCATGTGGAAAAGGAAAACTTTTCCTGGGACATTGCTTTGGACTGTTTTTGCTATCTCTGTTTAAAATGTCTTCTGTGAAAAGAGAAGGATTTTAAAGCTAAGGAGTCTTGCTTTCAGACTTCCTGTGAATATTTGTACTTTGTGGTAGGATGGAGGGGAATACTGGTTCCCATAAGTGTTGTGTGGATTGTAGACTTGGCAGACCTTTGAACATGTGAAGCACTACAATAACTTCTGTTATTTTTGATGTGAATGACATTCTCAGTTGTCTTGTAAATGGTTTTGAAAGCCAAAGAGCTCCAAAAACTCCAAGTGTATTTGCATGTCCAAGGGCAACTTAACTACTGACCACTAATTTTTTTTTTTTTTTTTCTTTTTAGTGCTCAGGTTTGTACCTGAATATCTGTACAAGTGAATGACTGTGGTTGGAGTTGAAGGTGGTTCAGGATTATCTCAAGTTATGCTTGAGGCATCCCAGGCTCCACACAAGGATTAGGGATATTGCCCTGGAAGTTTTGCTGCAGTTTTTCCTCATAGCTGGCACTGTTTTTTCACACCATTGTTGTATGATGGTGAGCTGATATTTGGAGAAGGTGACTGTGTCTGCTGAGGGCTGATTTCACTTGGCCATATGACTGTTAAAATATGGAAATGTGTGACCAGTTCAGGAGTCCGCTCTGGACTGAGGTTGCTGGAGAATGGATGAATGAAGGAATGAGAGCTGAAGACATTCAAAGTCCCCTTAAAATAGTGGCTTGTTTTACTCCCTGTACCCAAGGCTAACAAACTTGGCTATTTCTTCTGCATCCTATCTATGGACAAGGTATAGGATTTTGATAAGCTCTATCTTCTCATGCCCTTGGTGACTGTCAAGAAACTAAATACCTGTGCAAAAATGGGGATGCAGCAGTCTTGTGGCTTTTCACAAGAGCAAATCTATTCCTCTAGCTCAGGCAAGATGTGCTACAGGAATGAAACCACTCCTGCAGCCCCTGTGGGCTTTTTAGTAAGACTCAGTCAGGCAGTTATCAGATTTCGGTAATACTGATCTTATCACTGTTCGAACTGCCTCTGTTTTGATTCTGAGCACTGCCCACGTTCTCAGAGATGGTTTGTGAGGCTTTCACCGCCGGCTGCCTGTGCCCACATTCTGGGGTGCGTTGGGACAAGGCTGGGATTCGTGCCTGAAATGCCTGGCACATACCAACAAACCCACTCCCACTGCCTGTCTGTTTGGAGGAGGCACTAGCAAACCAAAGGGCTCTCGTGGCCTCTGATAAGTTAATTACTGGTGGCTTAAATGTTTATGGGGTGGAATGTGCCTCCCATTCAGCACCCGACCTGTGCTGAGAAGCTGCCTTTGACATGTGGTTTCATGGGGGAATGGTTTGAAGTGTTTGTGCAAGGTTGAAAGTTGTTAGAATGGTGTGTTATCAGGGCTCCTTTATAACACTGAAGCTTCTTTGCTGTCTGATTTTAAACTTGAATAAGCCCAGTACACTGGAGCTGGGGATGTAAGCTCATCTGGCACAAGGGTTTCTCTGAAGCAGCCGTGTAGCCCCTTCAAACCCAGTATTTTGTGTGTATAATTGTGTTGTTGCTAATTACAAGGTAGTCATTGTTTATATCCTCATTTACCCTTTTGGCTTCCTCTTGGAAGAACAGGCACAGCTCCAGTCTCCCTGAGGCAACTGGAGGCTGTGGCTGATGGTGGTTGGCGGCACCAGCCAAGGCGTGACACTTGCGAGGGGAATGTCTGAGCTGGGACCCAGCAGTTGCCTCCAGATCATCCTGTACCAGAGCAGGACACAGAGGAACAGCCCCTCGCGTGGAAGGGGAGGCTTCCAGGATGAGCAGTAGCCTTAGGGAATGAGATCTCATGCAATGTACAAAAACCCCCTTATTCTGCAGTGAAGTAGAATATGAATGCCATCAGAATAGTTAATCTGAGACAACTCTGTGGCTAATTAGTGCTTTATTCTTAAATCAGGGAATGGTTTTGATTTTAGTTTTCCTAAAAAAAAAAGAAAAAAAATTTTTAAGGAAATGAGAAGAAAGAAGGGAAGCATGCTTTTCCTTTGGAAACAATAATGAGGGATTTGGATTATCAAAGAGCAGCTGTGTTGATGCAGACACAATAGCTGTCAGTCAAGAGCGTGCAGACAGCTTACAGATGAAATTGCTGTGCTCCCAGCAAACACTGGCATCCACTGTGGGGGAAACTGATGATGGCCATGGATGAGGCACTTCCTTAGTAGGTTTCTCCAGCACTATAGCTTAACATGCTGGGAAAATTTTTGATGAAAAGGTTTTCTGTAGAATAGAGAATGCAGTTTTATCAAAACTGAAACACCTTCTATGAAACCGCAGATCCTGGAAAAAAATTGTTTGGAAAAAAAGGTGAGTGATTAGTTTCCTCTGTTTGGTGAGAGTGTCTATTCCTAATCAACTGTGTTTTGGGAAAGTAATGTATTTCGTCTGGTTTGGTGAAGAGTATACTCAACCCAAACTGCATTGGGTATCTTAAGGTGGATTTGAAAGTGAAGAAAGAATGTTTGCCACAAGGTTTCCCTTGACTGAAATCAGAAATGTGAATCTAAAGATTTTTATTGGTCTTAGAATTGGGATTTTTTCAGCCTTTTTTGCTTGTTAAGACTGAATTACTCTTAAACATCACATTGATTTTCAAGAACAAACCCTGATTCTTGACTGGCTTATCCACATTAAAGCATTCCATTCAAGTAGCTGCCTAACTGCTAAACAGCCTTCAGGACACTAGTGTTTGAATTATTTCATTTAGGCTGCTAACCTCTTCACTTGAAATAGCATCCCCCTCTCCAGTCACAGTGTTTCACCAGGAGCTTTTTGTACCACGTGGAACAGGCAGAGGAGACACAACCAGCCCAACATCACATCTGAGCTTGACTTGCTTCAGATTTTCAGAAGAAAAAGCCCAAATGGTGCAGCCCTGGGAAGCTGTACAAGATCAAACCACCTGTGTTAGTGTGACTAGAACTCCCTTTTAGTAGCATCCTGCAACACAAGGGAACATAAAAATCATCACATTTGTGGGCACCTCTTTGTATACTTGAAATGCTCCTTGTTCCTCAGAAACAGGGGAAAGACAACATGGATGCAGGTCTCCTGTTGCACTGTAGTGGTCCTGGAGGATATCACGGTCAGATGGGAAAACCATGAGAAGAAAAGATTCAAAGCATGTTTGTGATGGGGAAATGGAGTGTGAGAGACAAAGCAGGAGGGGAAAGAAGTCCCTGACCAGCATACATTGCTTTAGGAGTCAGCAGAGGCTCCCTGGCAGCAGGACCACTGGCTTACAGCAGTTTGGAAAATGATTATGGACTGAGCAAAACACAGGGGCCTGGGAAAGGGCATATTCTTCAGTAGGATTTGGGACAGTTATGTCCCTCTGTCTATTCCTGTCTTGCATAAATACTTTAAACTGGCACCAGTCTGTAGCCAGTTGCAGCCAACGTTGCATATTTTTCATGTACCACGTTTTGAAAATGTGACTCAGAACTGCCTTGATCTGAAATGTAAGTTTAATTTTAAAACTGGGAGGAATGGCTTATAGGCCTTTGTGTAAAAGGAAATGAAATGTTTTAGTACACTGTTATTTTTAAACACATTATGGAATTGCAAAGTGGTGTGAATCTAGTGCTGATTCTCACACTGTACCTAGAAATAGGAAAGCCAGTATTGAAGAGTCAAATAACACTGAAATTTAGCAGGTCAAACTAGCAGCAAAAAGGGGGTTAATGAAAGTAGAAAATCAACATAATTTCTAAGGATGCAGAGCTGTTTAATCAGACCTGGTACTGTATCTGCATGTCCTTTTCTGTCTGAAAACTCCTTTTATCTATTGTCCAACTTTAGGTGTGATAGTGGGAGGAAGGTATCCAAAGTGATTACTTTTTGTCAGTGGAATACAGTGAAGGGGTGGAGAAGATACTGCTGTTCCCCAGAGAGAGCTTAGAGGCGATGGTAATCTTGTGCAGACACCAGAGAATCCTTGCAGAGAAGCCCTTGTGGCAGGGAGAGCCACCTTGGGAGGTTGCAGAGGTTCCACCTTTGTACTGGGCTAGGCTGTACTCTTTTAGCATTTTTATGGAAATAGTTTTAGTGGGAATCACACAATGATGTGCCCAGCAAAGCCCTTTTGCTGGAGAATGGAGGTGGTAGAGTATAGCAATGCTGATGGGCACTGACATTTCCATGCAAGCCCAAAGGTATTACAAAACCAAAGTTCTACAAACACAGAGCTAAGATTGCTCAGTTGTCTGAGCAATCAGCAGCATGGCATGGGGGCAAGAACTGTGCCTCTAGCAACAAATGTGAAGTCAAGATGTGCAAATTCCCACCCTGGGAATCGTTGTTTTAGAGTATGGCGAGGCTATTGAATTGCAGAGATTAAAGGCTACCTCTGTGTTTAAAAGTTGTGTAAATACATAAAAAACAACAACAACAAAAAAAAAACATGGTGCAAAAGAGTGTGTGGTTTTTATAAGGCTGCATTTCACAGATGCAAAGTGTAACACATTTGTGCAGGTTTTTCCTAGTACTGCTTTCCCCTTACTGGATGGTGGAGTTGTTCACTGGACCTGCTAAGGAGAGGTGCAGTTCAAATGTGCGGCACAACTTGATTCTCTAGCATCACATTGCAGGGCTCAGCTTCAGAGCACTGAATTCTTCTTGCCAAGGGGATTGGCCATGGTTGCTCTCAGGTGACATGTGACAGCAGTGTGGATGTTGGGTGATGAGCCTGGTGTTGATAGTGGGTCTCCCTTACAGCTGTTCTAAGTCTCATCTTTGTGCTTACAGGGAAGGAACCTGCTCCAAATTGTCCTATAGACTGTGTGAGGGCAGGATGTGACAGTGCTGGGACAATGCTCAACCAGACTGAACTTCAGGTATTCCACACTGTGGTGGCCACATACTGAAATGGCATAAAGCCTGTTCTTTAGCAAACAGAGCTCACCTATTCCCGATGATGGCCAAAATAGGAATATTTTGCAATGGAAAAATGAGGAGGAAATATCAGGAGGAAATCCTGATGAAGCAATGGTAAAGCGTAAATGGCAGTTTTGCTGCTGGCACTGCTCACTGTGGAAAAGCTGTGCACTATTTAAAAATCCTCAAAAAGACCAACTTACTGCTTAATTGTCTGTTTCCTACACTGTGGAAGTGATGTGCTCACCATATTATTTTATGGAGTAATATGTAATGGTATTAAACATTTGGCTTTAGCAGAATAGTAAGATTTATGAAACACTGAAGTTTACAAGTGAAGGAAAAAATCACAGGCAATTGCAGTAGGAAGGTTTTAAATCTCTTTGAAACTGTAAGGTTCTAAAAGTTTTTGTTATGACAAGGTGCCGCTTGATTTCCAGCTTTAAATGCCTTTTGCAGACAAAGATAATTGTTTTCTCATGCAAGTCAAGTGACCATGCTTACTTTGGCCTTCAAAGTGAAAGATCCACTGACTAGTGTTTATGAGAAATTATGCTATTAGAGTCAACAAGAAATAGTTTCTATAATGCCATTGACTTTAGAAGAGAATAGTACAACTGTGAGCAGTAAAACAGAAAACTGCTGCAAAAGAGTTTAACTTAGCAATTCTGGAAATTCAGATTTCAAGTTTCCGTGAGACTCAGGTGCTGGAATGTTTTGTGTGCGTCAAATAATACTTTTAGATCCAGACCTCTTAGAACTCTGGTTTTATTATGCTATTATATTTCCCTTGGAAGTAGATGGGAAATGAAACCATGTTGATCATGGACACTATCAGCTGATGTTTTTCAACTTGAACTGCCTTGTAATTTTTGGTACTGTGCCCTTCTGTTCTTTTTATGTTCTTTTTGGATCCTGGCTTTGTTGAAACTGGTGAGACCCTAAGCCTTTACACTTGTGAATGCAATTCTTACACTCTGCCTTTTGCAGGGTGCAGCAAGCAAAAATGTTTTTGTTCCACCCAGCACAACCACCAGACACAGCCTGGCTGTGCATGGGGGAAGGGAAGCAGGATCTGGTGTGCCAAGGAGCAGTGACTGCCCGCAAGGTGGGTTTGGTGTTTGTGAGCACTGCAGCTATGTCCTTGCTCTGAACTTACTGTGGGCTCGGCTGCTAGCCAAAATTCCTTGAACTGGAGGAAAAAAAAAGAGTTTTGTATGATGCACCACAAGCAGCAAATCAAACCTCTGTGCTTCTCTTAAAGAATGACAATTATGATGAGGGTGATGAGGCCCAAGCACAGGTTATCCCAAGATGTTGTGGATGCCTCATCCCTGGAAGTGTTCAAGGCCAGGCTGGATGGGGGTTTGAGCAACCTGGTCTAGTGAAAGGTGTCCTTGTCCACGGCAGAGGTGTTGGAACTAGATGATCTTCAAAGATTCCTTTCAATTCAAACCATTCTAAAATCCTATAAAGAGCATCTTGGGACCTGTCTTTCAAGGGAATGGTGGAAATAGGTGAGCAATGGCTAACCCCATTTGCTGAAGAGAGGCCTTGGGAAGAGATATTAGAAGATCAGCTTTTGGAAGAGAGGTCAAAAGGTGGCTGCATCTTCCGAGACGCAACATGGGATACTTGTCACTTCCTCTTCTGCTTAGTAAATTCATGCTTGCTCTAGTTGTTTTAATCTGCACGTTTTCTGTCAGAACTCTGAAGGAGGAAGAGCTTTGATTGTCCCTTTCCAACGCCATTAGTAGTTTACATCAGTCTTTAAAAGATGATACAGCCAAATGTGGAAATATCCTTTGTTAACCAAACATTCTGACTAAATGTTGGTTTGTCTTGCTTGATAAGTCTAGGGAACTATGATCTAATCAAACAGCAGATCAGAGAAGTGCTCTTCAAGTACTAGTTTGGATCATTATCCAAATGAAGAAATTCATCAGAGGGGCCTGAAGTCAGTGTTTTTCCCAGTGATTTGGATGATGGAACAGTGATTCATTATTAAATATATTTGATAAAGTAATATTTGGGCTGGAAGTGCAGTTCAGGATTTCTAGGTAATGAGTTTCTGGTTCAAAATAACCGAAAGAAACTGAAAAAATGTATTTAAAAACAGATTATATAGGCCAGGGAAGACAAATGTGAGTTTCTTCACTGTAACAAGCAATAATCAGTCAATTGGTCACAAGGTGGGAAACAAATTAGTAGATTGCAGTTCTGCAGAAAAAGATCTTAAAATGTCAGTGACCGAGATGATATATTACTGATAATATGTTTATATTTATTGGTAATATATATCGTTAGTTATTCCACAAGGTTAAACTGACAGAGGTGATAATACATGCAAAGGGATCCTACTCCCTCTAAAACCAACTGGAGAGGCTTGAAAGGAATCAGAAGAAGGACTGGGGCCATACAGAAGAGAAAGACTTGGGTTGTGGATTTCAAGGCAAGTAAGGCTGAAAGGAACCAAATAAGTTGTTTGCAAAGACAAAAGCAATGCTGTCTTCTCTGGTCCGTGGTGGCTGAAGTGGGCATTAAAAGGGCTTTGCTGAAAGTAGCAGTGGCTGGAATAGGCAAGCTGCAGGATCTCTGTTCAAACCACGTAGGTGAAGTCTGTTGGGGGTCACATGTGCTCAGCTGATTCTGCCTGGGAACATGACTGTATGGTGTGAATTCATGAGGTCCTGCTTGGTCTTGTGCTGCTGATCACGCTGGGAGGTGGTGGGGGAGGGAGGAACCCTTAACCTGTGGTGATCTTACTCTTTGGCCAGTGCATGCTTCTGCCTTTCTTCAACCACATGCTTCTAATTCCTGAACTCGGACTCTGCTCTGCCTTCTTGTTGACATAAACTATGCAGCCAGTCCTTTCAGGCAGGGGCTGTGTTTACCTGTCTATTTATCTGGCATCAGTGGGGCTCCAGTGTTGATTGGCACTCCATGAATAAACAATAACCATTGTCAGAGTCGACTTTTCAGAGCAGAGCAATCTGAAGTCATTTGGTTATGAAAAGCTCCCCAGAGCATGAGTGCTTGCTGTGACCCAGAAATGCTGGCATGAAAATCAATTACACGGCAGGATTTATGTGGCAAACTTGCGACTCTTCCTTGTGCAGACAGCACACGGTGTCATGGAGATGGCGCCTGTTGTGTGAAATGTGTGTGCAGCCTTCCTAAAGGGAACAAACTCCAGCCATGGGAAAGATGTCTGAAGGAGCCCATTTGTTGGGAAAGGGGGTGATGAAAAGACTGTCTCTGGAGTTTCCAAAGTGAGATGATATGAACAATAATTGCTGGGGAGGGAGTGAGATATAGGGGCCAAAGATGCAGGGTATGAAGCCAAGTGACTCCTGTCGGGTGTGGTCTCCGAAGGGACAGTAGCTCTGTTGCCTGAGAGCTGGTTAGACAAAGCACTGAAGAATCCAGAGCTGTTTGAAATGGGCCAAAAGCCCTTTTATTTTTCCATTTCTCTGCTCTGCTGCTTTCTGCCTCTGATGAACGTTCCTGCCAGATTCTGCTTGTTTTTTGGTTGGTGGGGGAAAACTGGGAAAAATTACTCCTATCACCTGCTCAATTTCAGAGAGCTTTGCTGCTGAAGGTACAACATCTCTTGAATGGGAACTGTTGTTATATTTCCCACCAAAGCTGTGGAAACTGCTAAGAAGGTCCCCAGCTGTTTTGTCCCATGGGTTTCTCAGAGCTGTAAAGGACAGTCACCAGGCAGACTGTGGGTGCACTAAGCAAAAAAACAAAAAACCAAAAACTTGATAAAATTTGGATTTCTCTAAAACAGATTTAAAATGCAAAATTTGTGCCTTTTCTCTTTTTTCCCCATGGGAAAAAAAATAGCCAACCAAAACCCCTCAAAATGGCTAAAGGTCTTTATGGAGACTATGTTACATCTTAATCTGAAATGACAAATCTGCCCCAAGGACTGAATCCATCTGAAGATGATCAAAGCCATTCTTCCAGTGCATTCTAACTAGCAGAGCAAGGGAATTTCCTAGCAAGTCATTATTGGTATGTGAAAGTGCAATGTGTTAAATATCTAAAAGGTATGCTCAGCTCAGAGCAATGAAACTTGCCTTGATTTCTGCTCTGGACGAGTTTCAGAAACGCAGAGACACAGAGCTAGAAAAATAAAGCAGCAAGAAGATATGCAAGTCCGGTATGCACACCTCCCTCTGGGGCAAATACCCAATTCTTGAGCCGACAGCAAAGAAACCACTTACAGAGCTATGAACTTGTGTGATAGTTTCATATGCAGTGAGACACAGTTTCTTTCCTAATGCATATGGTGATCAGTTTAAACCATGAAGTGTGAAATGTGATTACCCTTGTCCAGTGTTTGAATTACAGGGTTGCAAGGAAAGGCTCAATGCTCTAGGTTGCATGAAGGAGGAGAGAACAGGCACAGAGACTGAGCTGCTCCTACATGTCTCTGTGAGGCAGGGCAGAAATATTCCTCTTCCATGTATTCCTTCAGATTCAAGTATGATGAAATAGATAACATTCCCTCAGGAAGGCTTTAATATGCAATGCACTGACCTGGAGCACTTTCTCCTACCCTGTCCTGAAAGGTTTTCTAATAGAAAAGCTACTGTGCTTTGCTGTTGATCCAACACTGGTACTTTTCACACTACAAGGCTGAGAAATTAATTTCAGGGTTGCATAAGATTTCTTTTGATTCTGTGCTGCCATTTGAGCTGTCAGCTTTGTAGAGAAACCTCACAAAACTGTATGTAAGTCTAGAATGTGTAAATGAGAACAGCTGAAAACCAGCGGTGTTTGCATTGAAACACCAAGTGTCATTTTCTGTTGCTTCTTTGCTTGCTTTGCTTTTGTAGACTGAATTTCCATACTTTTTAACCAGTCATAGGAGCATTCTAGAATCAGAAGAGTCACTGCCCTGCTCTGGAAGCAGCTGTGTGAAATGTTTTGGTTTTAAGTGTGGTTTCACCTTAGTGCACTGGCATCCCGTGATTGCCTCTAGAGACACAAATCCCATCCTAGCTCTGCACTGTAATCGCCTGCTTGCAAGTACTTGACTCTGCAGTTGCTTGGACTTGGACATGTTATAATATTCATGAGATATTGATGGTCTGTATCAAAAGAAAAGAATTCATTCTGCTAGCCAAGCCTGGAAGCTAGACTTAAGGAAATCCACACGGTACAAAAATCTCAGCTTTAGTTTCGTGGGCTGTTAATATGTGATTGGATTGTCTGAGAACAGAATGGTGTTCTTCACCTGCCTATAAAATGCTACACAGCAAATGCATCAGAAGAGTAAAGATTAGTAGCCTTTACTCTTATTCTCTCTTAGAGGCTTTCTACTGGCTTTTGAAAACAAGCTTATTTTCAATATTTCAGTATTCACTCCATGCAAGCTATTGTGTAGACTATTGGCAAGCTACCTACAAAGAAGTTCCAGTCTGGTTGCCTGTTGCCTTTTTCTGTCACATTATTGATGTATTAATATCTCTCCAAGCATAAGTCTGTGCACTGAGATTTTTTGTATTCAGGGCATTTTTTCCCCAGTTTGCTGGGGGTATTTCCTTGAGGAAATTCTGGAAGGATGCTGGAGAGCTGGGTGAGTCTCACTGCTGAGCGCAGGGATTTTCACTTGTGAGATGGAGCCTCAGACCTGCCTTCTTGACCCAGTTCCGTGACTTTGCTGCTCAATAAGAAAAGATGTTGGAAGAAACAGAGTGACTTCGGGCTGGGAACCAGGAAAGGTGGGAAGATCCCTTGTGTTTGGCCTGCTGGGGATTTGGCTGGTGTTTTGGGGTGCCTTTTAGTGAGCCTCCCTATTCAACAACAACAGTGTTTTCTTCATTCATGGCCTGTCCCACACTTAGACAACCAGCACGTGGCCCAGGTGTGGGTCCCATGCTAGTTAGAACATAAAAGGTCCATTATTTATTATAAAATAAGCAAGTACAGATAGGACTGATATAGCTTGAGCTATGAATCACATCTGACTCACGTAAAGGTTACAAGTCCAATTCTACTTTCATCTGTATCAAGTGCTGTTCTACTATTGGTGCTAATATGTGAAAAAACAGGCGTTAGTACAAGAAAGCATTTCATGTGAGGTATTCATCTTATCTTGTTTCAGACTAGGTATTTTGATTGTGTCATCACTTGTATTTAACAGTTGTCAAAACAGTTGGATATGGCAGAGGGGTTCTTTCTCATCAGCAGACTTTGCAGCCTGCCTGACTTCAGATAATAAATCCCTTCATAACATAAAATATTTTCCTATGGAGAAACCAGTTATTAACTTTTGCCTTCCTCAAAGTTTTAATAATAGGCTGTATATAGGAGATATCTGTGGTTTGGATAGGAGAGAGATGAGAAGAAATGTAGCAATTTATTTTTACATATTAGGCAATATGTCTGGATGATGGGAGATGTGATAGAATTAATTATGTAGAGCTGCAGTGACAGCTGAAAAGTGGAGCATACAAATATGGATGTATCTTTTGACTGTTGCTAGTTCTAGCCATCACAAATAAGAGACTATAAAGCTGGCCCTGCTTGGTTAGTTCATTATTTCCAATTAGCTGTAATTTTCTCCAGATGTATGTGGCATTAGTCATTTTTGTATGGCGTGTGCTTCATTGTATGAAATGTGCTTCATTTTTTTCAGATTATTTGCTATTTGTTCTCTGGGCTTGGTTTAGTAATCCCGATTATGCTATTTTTATTTCCCCACTGCATGACCAAAATGCACTGGCAGAAGAGCATTCAAGAAAGAAAGGAAATGCAATTAGACATCCTAACTTTTGTGATCTTGTTAATATTGATCAGTGTTTTAGGAGCCATGAACAGTTTTACAAATATTTGGTAATCTCCAAATATTTTCAAACCTTTAATATTCTGATCTGGTAAATGAACATTAAGCTACGGGTTTAATTTTTTTTTAAAGCCATGCTTTATTTTAAGCTTTCTTTTCTGTTCCCATGCTACTGTATTTGATGAAATTGCTGCTAGCCACAGGGGTTTGTGTTTGTCAGAGGCTATCATTTCCCCCAGGAAGCCAGGGGCCTTTGGGTTCCTGGGGCTGGGAGCTCTCTTGCTGCGTTGCTGTGTTTGTGCCGGGGGTCTCTGCCGTGAGCACAGCCGCGCTCACCACTGCTGTCCCGGCTGCTTTTCTCTTTTCTTGCTGTGGCAGGAACTCGACTGTATTGGGTGTGCATGGCAAGGGTTTGGTAGCAGGGGGCTACAGGGGTGGCTTCTCTAAGAAGCTGCCAGAGGCTTCCCCTGTGTCCAATGGAGCCAATGCCAGGTGGCCCCTGGATGGCCCTGCCGTCGATCAAGGCTGAGCCCATCAGTGACAATAGTAATGCCCCAGTTACAACGCATGTAAGGAGGGGAAAAATCATTGTGCAGAAGCAAACTGCAGCCAGAGAAGGGAGCAGAGTGAGACCACATGAGAGAAACATCTCTGCAGACACCAAGGTCAGTGCAGAAGGAGGAGCAGGACCAGCTCCAGGCACCAGAGCAGAGGTTTCCCTGCAGACTGTGGTGAGGCAGTCGTGCCCCTGAGACCCATGGAGGTCCATGGTGGAGCGCAGTACTCACCCACAGCCCATGGAGAAGGCTGTGCCAGTCTGGGTGGACACCCAAAGCAGGCTGTGACCCTGTGGCAAGCCTGGACCTTTTGTTCTATTTTCTCTCCCCTGCCCAGCTGAGGAGAGGAGTGATAGAGCAGCTTTAATGGGCACCTGGTGTGCATCCAGGATTCAACCCACCACATCAACTTAGTTCAAGAAATACATTTTTTGGCGCTGGCAGTCACTCTTACGGTCCTTGTGCCTACTGGCTGGTGCACAAAGCACAGAAAGCTCCTGGCCTGTGCCTCCAGGCAGCTCTCATGACTGGTATCAGCAAGTGTCCTTATCTCCTTCTGCCCTCCACCATCCAATTGTTCGCTGATGCATCTTCCTTTAGAAGCATGATTCCTAAAATTAGTTTACACCACTGCTGAGGCTGGTAACAGCAGCAGTTCTGGACTCTGTGCTTTGTGCATGAGCAGTAAAAGATGGTTGTTGGTTCAGGCAGAGTTTCTGTAACACGTGAAGTACCTGGCATGCAGCTTGCCTAGGAAACCCTAATGAAGACCACTGTTCATCTATGGCTGGATTGAGGAGATGCCCTGGACCTACCTGGAGCTTCAGCTGTGAGCCTCTCATTTTTGGTACCAGACTTCCATTTTCTGCTTTTCTTGAATCCATGAAAGAAAGTTAAGAAGTGACATCTGTCTTGCACATCTCTTCTTCACATGCGAGTAATGGATCTAATGATTACCAACGGAGACCTTGAGTGGAACAAGAAATAGAGAGGCACAGGCTCAAAATTTGCAAGGATTTAAACTGTCTCGCTCCTTGGGATGTTACCTTTATTTGTGTGGCTCCTGAATTTTAGGGTTAATTGTTTTAAATACAAGCTAAGCAGGATACATAATTATGTAAGTCCCTTGGTGTCCTTTGGAAATAAAAATCATTTTGCTAACTGCAGGAGGAAAATACAGCTTTATAATATCAGGAAATAAAATTAAACTTTATCCTAGTAGAGACCTCTTTGGATACTTCTACAACTTTGCACGATGTCTGATGTATGCAAGCATAATAAACCTCCTGCAGTGTCTCAGCTGTAGGCAAATGGCTCTGTCTCTGAATGGTCCATGCAAGTGGTTTCCTACACTTGAGGGGCAAATTGTATGATTAGGCAATTAATAATATAAACTTGGCTCTTCTCCAATGAAGTACAGCCATATTCAGCTGAACATATTGCTCATTTGTTCCTTCTAGTTCGTTTTTGCTTCTTAAACAGTCAGCACTGGCTGAGTAATCATTTTTTCATACAAGAAGAACAGCTCTGATTGCAGAGTCACTGCTTTCTGTAGTCCCATAGTGAATACATCTCACATTCATTTCTCCTTTTGAACCTACATGGAGAGGAGTCATCAATACAAGATACTTGCAATTACCTCTGCTTGTTCAGAGGAGGCAATTAACCATGTGATTCTTCATCCTGTAAACTGATGCTTTGTCTTAATGGGCCATTTCACAAACAAATTCTGATGATCCATTGAGCACACAGGTTCACGTGCAGCAGCTTCATCCTAAAACTGCTGCAGCCATAGGTGCTAAACACAGCAAAGGGCAGTAGCAGTCTTTCCATAGGGGCCTAGGATGTTGCTGAGGGAGAAAATATTAGCACTGAAGAAAAAAGTAGTCTTCCATCCCTCACTGAGCCACTGATATCCAGAAGTAAATAAATCACTGTTTCAGTCTTTCCAGTGTCATCACTTTTGATAATATGGGCCTGTCTGTAAAAAGCAGTAGAACTTGCCTGAAACAGAGTATGGTTTTGGCAAGCCATTTCTTCCCCATAGAAAAGGATTATGTGTATTTGCTGACTAATTTGGCATAGGTACAGAATTATTTTACTTCATTAGAGAGTATTTACAGATGGTTTTCTAAGGCTATTTGGTTTGTGAGTTCAAACATTCCTGTCACTGCTGAAGGGAATAAATAGTCTGGAGGAGGATGTTTAATCTGTTATCATTCTTCATTAATAAAGAAAAATCTAAAGAAAAGAGTGAGGATGGACCCTACTCTGGCTGCATTTAATCTGGTCCTGTGGGGTATTGCCTACTCAGGCTATCTAGCTTGGGTTTCTCTTGCAAGCAGAACCCTTGCCCAGTGCCTCCCAGCCTCTAGGGATAGCTGTTTCTGATCAATTAAAGAATATGTTTTAATTATGATTAAAGAGTCAGTCAGAAAACCACTCTTTTTAATTTTATAAGAACTGAAGATACACCTGCATAAAGCCTGCAGACAACTTAGGGTTTGAATCTATAGAAACATTCCTTAGGCTATTTCTGTTGACAGATGATTTTTGTATAGGAACTTCTTAACTTATAAGATATTGGTTTTCAGGTTTGAATATCTATTTTTTTTTTTTAGCCAGCTTTAAAAACTGACACTTCTAACACATTTATCTTCTTTATATAAGTCTTCTCACTCCACCTCCTTTTCTCTGCACCTCTACAAGATATTCCAGCACGTCTGACTATATTGTTTGGACTCGTGAATGTTGTCAGAAAACATGGGCAGCTCTGGAGTATGGGGGAAATAGAAAGGGAGATGACTGAACACCTCTTTCACAGGGGTTTACAGAAGAGGGATGGCCTGAAGCTGGGAGAAGGCAGCACATGTATGTGCACACACATCATTCTGCCTGGCTTCTCTACAGTCCCTCTGTCACTTCTAGGGAGGTGAGCATGCAAGAGTTGGATGTGAGGACAGAAAGGCAGAACAGACATGAGGGGTGGTGGGAGAGGCTGAGGCATGTTGTAAACCCCTGTGCTCTTTGGATGCTGTCAAGGTCAGTGACTACACTCCTGAAGGTGAATGTCAACCTCCAAAAAATCCAGGGCTCAGGCTGGATGTCTGCAGATGTTTTGTATCTCCCAGTAAGTGCCAAGGGCACTTGGTCCACTTAAATAGTGGGGCAAGGCTGAGAAAGCCTTTCCTCAGGCAGGCAGCTTGGAGCAGGAGCATTGCCTCAGAGAAGCACTTGGCCATTCCTCACATCCGAGATGTCACGGGCCGTCAGTGGCTGCTGTACAGCACAGCAGGGCTGAGTTTGCCCCTGGGGCTCACACGTAGGTTCAGGCCATTGCTGCCCCAAGCAACCTGTGCCATGAATGATCTGCAGAAGCAGCTACTTCATGCTGTCACTTGCCCTAGGGAATGAAAATTCCCCTCAGACCAAAGTTATTCCATGGCATGGGATGGGTATCTGGCAGTTCACAAAGGAAACAAAAAGGGATTCTCATGACATAGCTCCTGGATACTGCATTGTCTCTTCTTCAAAGATGCAGTGGTGTCACTGGTTGCTAATATATCCTGGATAGAAAGATCAAAGATGAAATGGGGTGCATGGGATGAAAGAGGAGACTGGTCCTGTAAGGTAACCTAGACAGTGAAACTGCCCTATCCTTCCCTTGGCCATTAAAATAGCTGCTTACAATTTACTTTGAGTACTGTGCATAAGGACTGTGTGTAATCCACAATGAAGTCACTGCTGAAGGCACAGGCTAAAATTGCTTTTTCTGAATTGCATAATTTTCTGAAGTGACAATTGGTGGTGTCCGCTTAAAACCACTGTGTAGGATCTGGGTTTTCAGACGGAAAGTCTTCAATGTTGTCTGAAAAACAAAACAATCTGAGCAGTTCTGCGTGTTGCATATGCCAAATCAGAGATCAAAACTCACAGTTACTTTAGAAAATACGGACTAAAATTTTTAAAAATATCATTTTATTTCCAGGACTAATTCTCTTGAGATCACCACTGACATAAACATTGTCAGTCTTCCAATTTCATTCCAGTTGCTGTGGGTACTTAAGCAACGGAAGCATTGTAATACTTCCAATTCTTGTAGTGAAAAGAAAATCTCAGCCTTTTTTAAAAGACTCATTTGTTCTGACTGAATTCAGAGAAAAACCGTAGCCTTTAGTTTAGAAGTTTGGTTAAAAGGTGACTTTTGGCAGTCTTTTTGACAGAATCAGTCACAGAACCAACTAGGTTGGAAAAGACCTCTGAGAACACGTCCAACCTTTGACCAAGCACCACCATGTGAACTGGATCATGGCAATAAATTTATCTAAAATTTATCTAGATTTTTTTTCCAAAATAGATTTTTTTTTTGGTATGTCATAAATCAAGAAGTAAGTGATGTGTAGCAAGACTTGAAAAATATTAGTTTTTCCAGATGTGACACTTGAGCACAAGATGTTCAAAGAAAAAGCCTTTGGCTTTCTACCAAAGTGTCAATGACATTTGTGATGAGTTAAAATCAATTTTGTTAATTGCCAAAAACTAAATGGGAAAAAGAAAGCATTTGCAGCTGTAGAAAATTATTCTGACTCCTTTCCATTACACTGGATCATAACATCTGAATTCCCTACTCAGACTGATGCAGATCCATAACAATTCTTCCAAAACCAATACCTAGCTCATATTTTCATATTTACAGGCAAGTGAATGAATATTGTTCAGGTAATTTCTGCAATTTTGATAAAGATTCCAGTTTTCTCAGATTAATCACCTCAGATTAAACTTTTTAAATGTTTACATAGGCCTTACAGTGTATATTTATATTTTCATCATTTCAAATTGCAAGTACAGAGCATTCTCTTTGTGGAAAATAAAGCCATGACTTAATTGATACTGGTTACATCCTGTTAAAATATTTTCTGAAATTTAATAATAAGTGGAACTCTATACATAAGACAATGAAAAGCTGCTTATTTAGAGGTACATAGTTGTATAATATACCGTGAATTAAATTTTAACAGACTGATTGCTGGCATCGAGCATTAGAACTTGTAACCAATAAGTAGGCAGAACTTAAAATGGTAAAAGTGAAATTTCATTCTGTATTAATCTCTAAAAGGACAACCTGCTAGTTAAAAACAGAGCTCTGGATCTGTCCCATTGGACTCCTTACAACGGTTCCTAGAAAATGGGAGTTATTTGCTTCAAATGCCCATATTAATACTTCACCAAACTTCCCAGACCCAGCAGGCTACATCTTGAGCTCACCTGCTGAGATAAAGCCCAACATTTGAAATTCCCCTAAGCCATGTGACTTGTGTCCATGGCAGGGTGTCCCTGGGCCATCCTTCCCAGCAGAATCCCTGCCCGGTGCCTCTCTCCTTTGTGAGCAGCAGTGCCTGGCTGCCCTGTGCTGCTGCTCTTGTCCAAGTGGCTCCTGCTTACAGATAATAAAAATCACTGAGGTTTGCTGCTGGGGATACTGAAGCAGAACTGCATCCTTCTGAAATGTGACTGTAACAGGCTCTGAATGAGCTGGGCAGTAAAAATGTCATTCGTTTGCCTTCTAAACAATGTCAATGGTTTGATTTTTTCCCAGCATAATGCATTTGGAGTCCATCAAGATGAGCACACAAAGCCAACTCCTTGGTCCTTTTGCTCTTTTCTATTCGGCCTAGAATGGTTTAGCAAATTTGATCTTAATTTGTACTTTTGATTGGAATAAATTTCTCACTATTTTGTGCTAATACTTATTTCTCTTGCTAATACTGAATAAGAAAAGAATTTTATGTATACATCCAATTTCATTAAGCAGGAGTGCAGAGCATGCTCTGGGAATAAATTACTAAATATAATGTCTAATGTGACAGAACTAGCAGATTATATATATATATATTATTTACTGTATGCTAAACAAGAAAAAACCACTTCAGTCATTATTAATAGAGAGAATAAAATCAGAAACCAGAAGAAAAAGGGACACAAGACTAGATTTTTAAATACTGGTTTAAGTTAATGATTAAACACCCAAATATCTGTGGGCTAGGCTAAGGTGGGAGAAGAAACCAAGTGACGACAAATCAGTGGCTGGTGTAGTCTGAAGACTTACAACCTATGGCTCTTGGCTCCCAAAAGTCATCTTTGGAAGGAACAAGTAGGGCCCTTCAGTGAAGCTGTGCTGGTTTCACAGGGTACTCCTGGCTTGAGGCCTTCTGGAAATGTTTCCTCTCTGGGTGCCTGTTACCCTTAATTAGGTTTCCAGACCACTTTGGTGTTTTGCAGAAATTTGAGAATAAAAAAATAAATACCTCATCTTTTGGTTTTTTTTTTTCCACTTGATTTTTTTTTTTTTTAAATAGAAACAAAAAGAGCCTGCTTTTCAGTTTTAGCTATGGAAGAAGCTGGACTTCTCTGAGGGACAAAATAGGATAGCATGAGAAATGGCATGTTTTAGTATTTGTGTATTTTACACTAGAGGAAGATAACAGATATCACCTGTTTTCATTTAGAGGCTTCTCTTAGTTAGAGCCGCCCTTCTTTCAGCGTGGGCTTTACCCTTATGCAGCAATTTACTGAGTAAAATTAAATAATTTAAAAGACAGGGTTTGTATTAAGGCCACAGAGAACAGTTTTTAATCTCAATCTTCAAAGAGTCTTTGACCTGAGCAATCTATCTCTTTCTTCTCCTTTGTATTCAATCCAGTGTTCGTTCCATTTACCTCACTGCCTCATCCAGATACTAAAACACACACTATTGTTTACCTTGGGCTGTAATTTCTGTACCTCTGTGGGGGTTTTTTCCCCACCCAGCCAGGAAACACAAGACAGGGTGTGCTTGTAAAGGCAGGAAAGTAGCTTTAAATATCCTGATGGAAGAGCTGTGAGATTTTATTTTCTTTTAAGGCATCATTTTCTTGAAGACATTCCAAATTTGTGCCTTTGTGAAACATTTATTTTAGAGTCCATTTCTGAGTCTACAAGTGAAGCTTCTTCTAACAACATAAGCAGGACTTCCTTTTCTCCTCTCATTCCCCTGCCTTCCCAGGGCTTTAAAAAGAGCATTTTTCCTGTAGAATAAATAACTTCACCAAAATAGGTATACAAACCCACTGCAGAACTCAGTCTGTTTATAGCTGAAACCCAAATGTTATTTTGCAGCTGGTCTCTGTTGTTTATGTTGAAGGTCACAGAAAGTTGTCAGTTTCTCCAATACTTTGTTTTACATGTTAGTTCCTTTAAATGAGAAATCCACCTTCCTCCCAACCTTTCTTAATGCTAAGTTCTCCAAGCAATAGGTACAGGAAGGCTCAATACTTTGTGAATACTTAAAAACTGTTCACCATGTACACTTTCCTAATTGGAAGTTGCACCAGAGGCAGGAGCTGGTGTCAGGGCTGGATGCAGCTCTCACAGGCATCGAGGCAAGTGGAGGAAGGTGATGAAGCAGAGGAAGGTGATGACCAATGTGACTGTGTGTTAAAATAATACAGACCAAGGAAAAGCTCCACAAAATTGTAAAGTTTCCTGCTCTACTAAGCTATGTTGCTTTGCTTTTTTGCATTTTTGGGGTGAGGGAAGAGAGACAGAGACAAGATTTACAAATTAATCCGTGCAGGACCTTTTGTGGGTGAGTTCAGGACAGAGCTAGCATCTTCATTTTGTAATAGACTGTAGTTTCTAAGCCAGAGGTCATGGTCATAAAAGGTTCATGATCTTGGAGGTGATGTTATATGCCTAGAGGCATGAATAAGAAATGTATTTACAAAGCAAAAATTTTTGGAAGCAGCCCTCTCTTTTTGCCACAGCTACTTTTAGGTTCTGACCACAAGAAAGTAAAGTGTGGAGACAACTGGAAAATTATGTTGCTGTTCCAGTTCAGGTGGTGTTGTCAGAATATACAAGACCTAACAAGATTAGAGCAGTTTTGCCCTTTAATTTGAACATATGCAAGTTGAAGTTACTAGTAGATTTACATCATCACTCTGGTTCAACCCTGAGTCATGGGATTATTTCATTCTGCTATACTCATTTTTGATGAACCACTTTGCTCCTTTATTTTTTGTTTTGTGAGGGTGGGTTAAACAAATGCTAATTCCTCAGTGAAATATTTCTCCCCTCTTGAAACTTGAATGAGATATTACAGAGTGCAAGATCAGAAACCACCCTTCATGCAATAGCTGTGCCAGGAATGGCTCACCAGGAAAGCAGATTGCCAAGGGGTCAGTAACGTGCATGACAGGGACAAGGTGGGCTTTGGAAGGGGTACTTACATTTTGATGTTTCTTGTCTTGTGACATTAATCTAATTTTTTTTTTTGCACTGAATCAAGTTAGATGTCACATATTTCTTTAAGCCAAGTTGCTAAAATTCCCAGCTCTTGCTCAAGCACACTGTCATTTCTGCTTTTCATTAAGGTTGTTTGACTATTTCATGCCACGGAATAAGAGGTTATTCACATTACAGCTTTCCTGGTTGTGAGGAGCAGATGGGGCTGTATCTACCTGACTGCTACAGCAAGTCCAGGACCAGGTCATGACCCTGAATTTTTACAGGAATCCACATGTTCAGATGCCTACAAGGCCAAACGGGCAGAAGCACAGCACCCACCTCACCCCTCTGAGGAGAAGGCCCAGGGCATTTGCAAAGTGTGAGTCATCTGTGCAGCTCCAGAGTGCAGCTGCTACAGCATCGCAGGAAAGCACTAAACTGGAGCTTAAAAATGAGGGGAAGGGACAAACTCAGTGTAAAAAGAAACTGCACGTTAGTTGAAGGGTGCCAAGAGGATTTTAATGGAGCCCTCTGAGATTTTCTCGTAACTTCTACTCTTTAATGAAGATAAGCATTTTTCCCAGGATAGGGAACAAGATGCAGTTATGTGTATAGTCAAACTAAGCTTGACCATGGTTGCTTATGCAAATGGAGAATGGTTTGGTTTTTTTTCAAGGCACTATATTTAAACTAGATTTTAAAGTATGAAGAAAAAATACCATTCTTGCCCAGCACTGATCTTCCCTTTGTATTTTACCTACATTTAAATCTATTTTGCTTTCTCTCCTAGAAATTCAATTCTCCCCAAAGCAGACTATGTAATTATAAGAGTAAGACTGCACTACTCTTGGAAAAATCTGCATACCTTTGTGCTTACATTCCCCTACTTTTGTGTCTGAGCTGAGCCCCTGACAACTGAAAATATTTAAAGAAGAAAAACTAAACCCTAATGAATGTGAAAGGCATCTGCACAAAAACACAAGCCTTCTTCCTTCTGTCTCAATTGAAATACATTAAAAGGCTTGTATAGGCTGTAAAAGTAAACACAGCTACTCCTTCCCTCTATGCTGTTGTGCACCAGTTTTGAAGGTCTTTGTTACTGTTTTTGTGTCCTTATTCTTCACCTAATAAAGATTCCAAAGTAAAATTTCTGTCTGTGTCTCAGCTCAGCAGCTACGTGGTCACATCCCTCTGTATCATTTTTCCTGTGAACTTTCCATTCCTTCTCCTTCACTTGGAATAAAACCAAGCATTCCGTTAATGGCCAGAAGCCTGCAGTGGGAGGGCGATACCACAGCTCATCTGGGCCTGTGGATGCAATAGGTGAAATGCTATCAGTCTTCTGGAACTGTGATGAGTACCTTTAAAGTCACTTTCCTATAACAGAAACTTAGTTTAAGAGCAGGAAAAAGCATTGGTCTCCTTTCATGACTTCTCAAGACCCATTTTTGCCACGTAAAGTCAATTGGCTGTAAGCTGTGGACCCAGCTTGGCTTCAAAGTGTGCCTGGCTCTTCATTCACAAACTTAATGCTCTAGAGGGCTGCCAGACTAGGGGGATTATTTTGTCTCATTTTCTGGCAAGCTGCGACTGCGTGTACCACTTCATTTATATGCTAATCGAGGCCAAGCCTCCAAATAGGCTCCATACAATATCAGTGTGACTTGGCTCTGACTGCACGGCTGTTCTGCCTTCAGCAGCCTCAGTGTGTGTGCACTGAGCTGGACAGGGTTTAATATGTCTTCATCAGCGAGGTCCTGGGTCCTGATCCCAGCTTTTGGGGAGTGACAACTGAACTCGAGGAGTCATTCACACGGAGGATTACCACGTCTCTGTGAAGGTGAGCTCATGCCATTTCTTGACCAGGACTCTGCACTTTTCAGGTCTGAGGAGATGATGTTTCTTAGCTGGCATAATAAGAGGTTGCAGAGGGCCCAACTAATTACGGGGACAATGTGTAGACAAGCCAGCTTTGAACAGCCGGCTTTGTTACCTCCTCTGGTGCATGCCAGAAGTTCACTCTCTCCTAGACTGCCCATTTTAGAAGCATAGTAAGCATCCATGCTCTGTCAGCCATTCCTTGAGGAGCTCAGTATTGTTACAGAAAGAGCAGATAAAATATGTGCATTCAAGGCTACTTTAAAAATAGATAGATGAAGGATACATGTATGTATATACATGCATCTATACATACATTTGACTGTTTTGGATGTTATGAATTCCATAAGTCAAGCATGGACTATTCAGTGAGTGGACATGTGGCTCATGCTGAATGTTACAGGATGTTTCACTGAAGGTCTCTGAACTGAGGTTGGGAAATGTGTACACCTTTTCAGAGAGCAGTATTGGTACCTCATGCTTTAAGGCAGAGATGTGACACATACTTTACAATTAACCCCAGAGATCAGGGGTTCTGAAATTTCTATGTGATATAATTTCCACACCATTTTAAACTTTCTTTTAGAAAAGGAGGTGTGTTTTTAGAATCTCATTAAAAAAGAACTGAGTGCTTGAAAATTAGAAAATTCCCAGCTGTCGGTCACCTATGTGATTCCTCTGTGTGTCTACTCTGCAGAACATGCTGTTTTGGACAACAGCAGAATGAGGACATGGAGTTGCAACATGCCTACTTTTAAAAACTGAGGGTTTGTGCTGTGTTTCCAAGTCCTGGTCCAAGAGTCCAAAATAGGACTACTAGCCATAGCCTACTGGACAGAGCAAACAGCCAAGGAAAGCCAAGACAAGAACAAAACTGTGCCAAAAATTTCTGTGCTCTCCCAGGCTGATTGCATGCTCACAACTCTGAAATAAGGGTTTATTTGAAACCAGGATTCATGACTTGGGCTCAGGCACCTGAATTGTTACTTTATATATTGGGGGTTTTCCTGTTATCTTTGGAGTTGTGTCAGTGCCCTTCTCTCATCCAGGAAGAAGGAATAATAGTTCTGCATGAGCTTCCTCCCCTTCCTGAGGCAGCTCAAACTTATACCTCCTGTGCAGGATAATTGGTTATCCAGTTAAAGAGGCTTTTCACCTCACCTATGGATGTGAAGTCATGATTTTGCCAGAAAAGGAAGACTCATCAAGCCACAGAGCAAAAAGCAAGAGGCAGCATGACTGCTCTGCTAGTGATGAGGCAATTTCCTGGGATGGAGCAGTTACAGGACCAGGTACTCCCCAGAATTATCTAAGCATTTTGCAATCTGCTTGTCATTCATCAGGCAAAACTTCCATGGGATTTCCAAAGCCTGCCCATGCATTCACTTTTCTTTCTTCCTAGGAACAGCTTGTGCCTGTTCACAACAGTGTGTTGCCTCTGGGTTATGACCTGTTGGTTGACAAAAATAGGTGCCAGGTGAGGCTCCTGCCAGGGCATGACTGCCAGGCTGAAGAATTCCAAGGAGGTGGCTCATTTATCTCTATGACACTGTGCTCCTTTGTGTGCTCCGTGGAGCAGGTCTTGGCAAGCGGCACTGAAGCAAGTCTCTGTTTAAAGTGGAAAAGCTCCAAAGCTGATAAATTTCCTCTGTCAAATGGGTCAGAGAAAGGACATCCCTGCTCCAGGCCAGGCTGGTGTCATTGGGTAAATGAGGGATGTTCCTCAGCCTCGGAAGTGACCCAACCTAGAGCTGAGCATTCGGAAGCTGTGCTGAAGGGTCATTGCAAAGGGCAGGATCAGGGTGGAGGATCGGCAGCACCACAGGGAGGAGAGCTCGCTGCTGCATTCAAAGCACCATCCTCTGCTTTGGGAAGCTCTGCAAGGGGCAGCAGTCTCTGTTCCATCAGGTGTCAGCTTCTGCCCAGGAAGCAAAGGCAGCAGAAAAACCTGAACAACCTGGGGAGAGCCAAGTTGGCACAAGTTGGCTTCGAGGAGACTCCTCTCTGAAGAACCATCCAAAAATCTGAAAATACCCTATGAACAGTGCAATCTTAAAGGTTTCTGCCCAAACCCCTTTGCCATCAGCGCTGCAGTTTTGTTACTGCTGGAGTACAGTGCTTGCTCCTCAGCAGCACTGGAAGTTTGAAATTTTTTTATTCCATGCTGGAGTGAAAAGAGGACAGTTTGAAATGTTCTCTTTTTTTACATATTTTTTTTTCTTGCTAACTCAGTTGTGCTAATGTTTGCTTTTGGATGCTAATGGGATGTTTTAATTCATGAATGTTTGTTCTATGGTGTCAGGCACTGGCCTGACACAGGATCCCACTTAAAAGTTCTGCCTGAGTTGGAGCAAAGGTTTTTACTCCAGACCACTCAGATGAACACAGCAGGTACTTGAATGTGGGTGTCCCAATGTCAGGAGCCTTCCAGAGAATGAAGCCAGCTTCTATTCATTGCCAAAAAGGCCAGTTTTGAATGAAAGGTAAATTTTTTTTTTATTCTGGCTATGCTGTATCTTACCACATTAAGGCTAGCTGACAATACAGGGTAATTTTGAAATGTGTAGAGTTGCTTTTCACAAAGTTACGAACCTACAGTTAAGGCAAAATCCAGATCTTTCAGCAAAGGAAACAGCCTGTTGACATATTTAACTGGAAAATAGATTTAATTGGGGAGAAAATAATTATTTATAAAGCAGGAAGAAGAGTGGAACAGGCCATTTTCCTGTAGTATTGAGAGTCTACTTTTCTCAAAGGAAAGGGAGCCACCACATTTAAATACAAGGTTTCATCACTGTAGACATGTAGAGCAAGGTGGTCTGCAGCTCTAGAAGTTCCCTGGAAAGAGATCTTTGTGTCTGAGAAAACTTGCTGTCCATGGTTAGTGTCCTGCTGAGTAATTCTGAGGGACATAAGCACAATGGCTTGCCTGGGTACTAAAAATGCACATCTTGTGATGCTGGCAGTTGCTGGAGGTAGTGGGTATAACAACCACCCTTCATTTAAATCAACTGCAAAGTGCAATTAGGCTTTAGGGAATAGACAGCTGAAACAATAGGAGCCACCACCCCAAAAATGAGGGTATGTGCAAAGCTGTTTAAGAATGTGTTGTGTAGGTGGAGGGTTTGACAACAGGCTGAATTAACATGCAGGTGGCTGTTCATGTAGAAGAGAAACCAGAAAGACATCAGGGTAGCATGCAGAAAAGGCATAAAGAAAGTTATGGCCAAATAAATACTTCCTCTCTGAGTAAAAGCTGATTTTGCAGAAGTCAGGCACCTGGAGCTTCAAGCAAGCAAGGTGTTATCTGCTCTGAAGCTCTCACTGATATGTGAGAACTTGTGTTTCAGGAGTTGCTCTGAAATCAGAAGGCTTTGTATCAGAGAAATGCAGTACCAGGTACCAACAACTGTCTGACTGCAAGAGAGAAATGATTCAGGCATATTGACCAGTTAGAATGTGGCAGTGCTCTGATGGATCTCCTCGTTACTGCAGTGTCAGAGAAGCAGGCATCTTGGCTTTTAACTCTAGTTAAGCAAGTGAACCCTTTATATGGATTGCAACTTCAGATGCCAGTGTGGAAAATATAAATTAACATCAATTAGAAGGAAAAGGCCAGGTCAGAATAAACCACAAACCAGACCCACCTGGCCTAAGTCAATTCTAATGGAGCTTTCCACATAGGAATATTTACTTGCTACAGAGTAGAATTTGGCAAAGTGAGAGTTGCACTTGGCTATGGAGGTTTGCTTTTTTTTCTTTACTGTACAGTCAGCATGATCACAGTTCAGTTTTATTCTTTGATTACTACCGTGTCCAGCATGGTTTCTTCCTTGAATGAGCTTTCTTTGGCTATTCACCTACCAAATTGCCTAGAAAACATCAGGTTTTTTGCACAATGTTTAGACTTAGATTTAGCATGTGAGTGGGTTGTCTGCTGTGACAGAAAGGTTGTCCCTTATGTCTTTATGTGAAAAAAATAAAGGTGTTTGACAGTCTATTGATATGCCTGACCTTAAGAGATTTCTAACATTATGAGTTTGTGAGACAAAGTTCAAGACTCTCCAAACCATGCCTTTCACAGATAGTTCCTTGGTTTGAAAGTGTCTGCAGGCTCCACGCCATTCCCCATGCAACTGAGTCTGACTTTTATTAAAACACTGTCTGCATCTGCCTTTCATTAGTCCCATGAATGATCACTAACTGTAGATTTATATTCTTCTTACATTTACACTGCAGAAAATGAAAAGCAAGTGGGTTCAAGGTAAGACTGAAGCAAGGCTGTGCATAATTCTGTGGCATTCTGCTGAACCCTAGCTAGCTGTCTAGTAATGCACTGATCAGAGTACTGGCTTTTCTGAGCTTTCCAGAATGCATTACCCAGAGTTCAACCTCTAGATATTCTTTCATGTGTATTAAAGAAGTTTTTAGTCAATTTTCAAAGCAGGAATATGACAAAGGCAATTATTTATTTCTCTTAAAATAGCGAGCAGTCTGAGATATCACACACTATACAAGGAATAAGCCACCAGGGTCATCCAATCCAATGCCTCACAAGCACAGGGGTAATTGGTTAGACCCAGAAGGTCTACAAATCACCCATTCTGCATATACCACAAGCCACAAAATACTCCCCAATGCTCTGTAACAGCTTGAAGTTGTACAGCACAACCATTCAAAGACACAGACTGTTGTTTGCCACAGTCAAGCCATTGCAATCATGGCAATCCAGCAGCTCTTATCACCTACCACAAGAGGATAGCAAAGAAATTTAAGGCATTTTCAACATCCTAAGCACCAAATACCCTGAAGGACTCTAAATGAAAAAGCACTAAGCAATATATCCTACCCCATTCCTTAGCCCTACTTTTGCACCCTGCTGGTATGACACATGCTCAGTGTAGGACACACTCCTTGCACTTGAGTATGCATGTACATAAACATAATCCCCAGGGAGCTGCCAAACCCTCTTCTGTCTTCACAGCACAATTGTGGTGTGTCTTCTGGCCTCTGCAGAGCCTGAGAAGAGAGGTGGCACCTCTCTTCCCAAGCACTTCCAAAGCCTGTCAGCAAGTCACCCAAGGCACAGCAGCTTAGGACATGATCCAGCCCAGAGGCTAAAGGTTTTTTTGGTCTCTCTGATCACTGGAAGAAAATAACAGCTCTGATCTGTGTTTGAGGGGAAGAAAGTTTTGGGTCCCAACCATCTGAGCAGACACATCTGAGACTTCTGCTGCTCAAATGCAAAGCTTTTTTTCCTTCTCTTGCCCTGCTGGTGACTTTTATTTCCATGAATAATTAGGTGGGAATTGCCAGGAATATTTCTTCTCTTATGCAAAACCACCTTCAGTAATTTCAGAAACAGCTGTGTGTGTTTAATATCACCATATCTGCATGCTTCTGCCAGAGTCACTGTGCCCTGCTCTCTGTATAGATGCAGAAGAAATATGGAGTATTCTCCCTTGCTTTTTTCCCCCTCTCAGAGCAAAACATCAAATACAGTAACTGAAACATATGAGCTAAGCAGGACCCATCAGAAGGTAGGTATGTTTTCAAAATGATGTTTGGTTTGCATTTTGGAATTAAGTCCAGTTTAGGTCTTCAATTACCCAAAACAGTTGCACCCATCTTAATCTAAAAAATGTTAATAGCAGCTCTATTAGCAACTAGACAATTGATCCTCTAAAGCTAGTTCCAAATGAAATGGTTCAGAGAAAAATAAATCTGAGAGCAGTACTCTTCTGGTAGCAGGCAGATGAGAGCTTTACTTCACATAGAAGATAGTCTTGGACTACTGGCATCCAAACAGATCAGCAATGTGACATTTGTTTCTCACAGGAAAATCCTTTCCCTAGGGTACAGACAGGAAATCCAAAATGAGAGGAGGTAAATACCAAAGGACCACTGAGGAAAGGGGAGGAGAAAGAACAAAAAGCACAGTGTTCACTTGTTTTGTCCACTAAAGAAAGGCTCAGGAAAGAAAACTGCATGAGAAATAAGTGCTTATTTTGATATTATATGAAGTGCTGTGATTGCAGGATGAAGCACTTCCGTGCTGTGAAGTTGTAGCATGGATCACCGTGCAGCCCAGTGAAGCCTTTATTTACTGTGTTCTTTGTTTCCTTAGAAATCATTGAATTCCTTTGTGAAAAAAAAAAAAAATCAAAATTCACCTTATTCAACTAAACCATGAGATAGTCCCTTAAGTTTGTTCACAGCACTTGTTTCTCTGAGTGCTGCCCACTGTGCACCAGCAGCTTTTGCGAAGCTCTTGACTCTTTCGTGTTAGAAATTTTGGTGCAAACTCAGTGATCCAGCAGTGGGTGAGGATTACAGCAGCACACGTCTATTTAACTCCGGGACCTTCTGCCGACCGTACTTTGTCTAGGCTCACGCAGCCTCTCAAGCTGCTTCCCCCTGAGTACAGGAGCCTCTGTTTCAAGCATAATGAGGGCTGGGAGGGACAGGAGCCGACCCACTGAGCCTTGCAGTCGCTCCTTGGACCCACGGATGGGAGCCCTGTTTTGGACCGATGCTGTTGCAGCAGCCTCCCGCAGAGCTCAGCACGCTGGGCAGCAAGGGGTGGGTACCGAGAGCGAATCGCTGAAGCACAGGGAACAGAGCAAGGAGAACTCCAACTCACCTTGGAAGGAAGGGCAATGCAAGGCTCTTGTGCGTGGTGCTGCTGAGATGCTCCGGGACAGGGAGTCTGTGAAACGGGGGCTCTGAAAAGGACATTGTTCACACTGGAATTGCTGACTTGAGGTTTTCGTCAGCTGGATCTTTGGGCTTCTTGCCAGCACAGAGAAAAACTAACAAAAGGCGTTTCTACTGTTGCATATGATCAGGGAAGAAGGAAAGGAGGAAGAAAATAAATGAGGTACTGTAGTACTTTTTAAAGAGAAACACTTGTTGCAGAAAAGTAAAAATGGAAAATTAGGACAGCTTTGAAACTGAGGCTACAATCCTACCGTGGTCAAAACTTAGAAAAGATTAAGACTCAGATGGAATTGTTTGAACTGGATTTGTTAATCAAAGGCAAGTTTATCTTCAAGTCTTATTTTCACTTACTCAACATTTTTTTCAGTTTCCTGTGCTCTTTGCAGGGTCCATACTGCCTTAATGTTTATCAGGGTTGCATGATTTCTGTGCCTTCCAATAAAGAAATAGGATACTCATATATCCCTATTTTTTGAACTTCCATTTCAGTTTTTTAGCCATTTAAAAGTTGTCCGACTGAGATCAATGATTTCATGGTGCTCATAGCCCCTGGTCATGGCATATTTAACAAAAGTTGAGCTCTCAGATAAAATTTCCCAAACAAATTCCAGTACAGCTATATTTTGACATTCTCTTCCTGAGCTTTGACCAGATACAAGTGGCACCATTTCATTGCCAAATTCCAGCCAACTTCTATAAAAAAATACAGAGGTGAAAACAACATTTTTAATAGGGAAGTATAACTAAGTGCTGCTGTCCTTTCTCTGTATAAACTGTTATCAAGACTTTGAAGTTCTGCCAGCTTGTTTCCATTACAAGAAAAACCTGATACCAGCTGGAATTTTTGGAGTACAGAGAGAGCAATGGCAATAGTCCTGTTGACTTTAAAACTATGCATAATGTCCTGGGGTTTAGGAATACAGAATAAAGAAACTGGAAACAATTTTCTTTTTAGAGGTCTTTGCCTTTTCAACACTTGGAGCAGCTTCATCTGTTAAAACTTCTTTCTAATGTGATATCCACAGGAACTTTTCTCATTCTCTCACTCATTTTCAAGGCTTTCATTCCTCGTCTCTCCTGCCCATCAGTACTTCAAACTATCAAATGTTCCAGCCCTGTGCTTATCTGCCCCTTGAGAAGCCTCACTGCTCACATAGCATAACTTCTACTTCATGTTTTGGGTGTTAGCTTCTGGGATTTCTCAGGCATCGCTGCTCCTGAGAGTCCTCTAGTTTGCTAAATGCAAACCTGGGACCAATGAAAAGGGTGATTAACACTTTCAGCCTAACAGCTGGCTGCAGCTTGGGACATAAAAACCAGCTGCCATCTTCTGCTGACTGCATACATCAGCGGGCAGGTAAAGCTTTCTAATCAAGATAATCTGTGGTAAGGGTCCTTCCTTGTACACACACACGAGCTATAGCCCTGCTTCATCTGCAAAACAGTTCAGTTTCAGCATGTGTACTCCATTAAGCTTTCTTTGCATCTATGTAAAAAAAAAATCTTCTGCAATATGTCGTGAGTTGAGCCATATGGTGTGCAAGAAACAGGTGGAGCAAAGGCTGAGCAACAAGCATTGAAAGAAGAAAGCAGCCATTATTTTAAATAGTCAGGATAAAGGATTACATTAGTGGCCATCACCTTCCAAACAATTATTATCAGAATTGTCAAGCCTGAGAGACGTGCTGCTAACAGTTCTGTGCTGTGTCTTGTCTATGGTGAGGAATTGCTACAGGACAGCTTTCTCTGACTTACATTTTGCATGTTCACAATCTACTGGTTTTGTTATGATTTTTTCACCTCCATCAAGGAGATTTATTTCAATGTCCCTATTGTGTGACTCTCAAACCCACTAATGCCCTTTTTGAAGTAGTCGCTGGAACACTTCCCGAGTAAATATTTATTGAAGTGCTTATTAGCAAGACAATTTCCTTGGATATTTTCTCTTTCCATGAATATTCTTATTAGAAATGTTAACAGAAATGAGAGGCAATTTGCAAAATTTGTTGATATTTCTAAAGTAGTGGAAAAGGATGATTTAATCAGGGTATTTACAAATGCAAGCCTCCTTCTTATTTTGCCTTTTGCTTGACATCTGTTTTCTTTTTATAACAAGAAAACCCTTATGCAGTTGTATGTTCCTATGGCAAATAAAAGCCAAAGCAGTCATCCAGCTGTTAAAATTAGTGTTAAATCTGAATTTTCTATGGATTTCCCACTGCATGGCAGGAAATCAGCTTTCATTTCTGCTTCCCCCTCCTCCCCATCCAGCCTCCTATTAGATTAATACCAGAAGCATGAAGTAACGTTTAACAGAAAGTTGTTGCTTTTAGCTCTGGGAAAACTTGGCAGTCTCTCCAGAAATGAAGGGGGAGGGGGAACCTGAAGCCTCCGTTAACTAAAGAGGAGATTGGAGGCATAAAGAAACATTTTTCTCCCATTAAAATTCTGAAGTTTAAAAAAATACCCGAATGACAAACTGTTCCTAAGTCTAATGAGGATCTGCTGTCATTCCTCCTTTCTCTTTATGCATTAATTGCCCAGCTCCTATGGGCTACTTTTTTGTCCCTATTTCATATTGCTTAGTAATTTATGTCTTGTTAGTAAAGTGTATCACTGAAACAGTGCATCTGTCTTTTTGGTTAGAACAGGTTTCTAGTTTACAGGATAGTCTGAGGAGCTTGCAACAAAAAAGAAGGTTGTTGCTCACCAACGCCAAGATGCCTCCCCTTGAGTGCTTTAAGGTTTCAGTAGCAAAAAGAAGAAAAAAAAAGGGAACATGTAAACAAGGCATCATGACAAAGAAGCCAGACTACCCCCAGCTTCCTATCTCAGATTTTACAGTGGTCTTTAAACTACAGTACAAAACAGTAATTTATTAAAACAATGTGTTAAAGATTGTCATATGTAAATTTCCTGTGATACTGTGGGATCAGCAAGCATATTTTATTGCTTCCTGTGGGCCTAATCCTACATCAGTCAGTGGGAATTTCAGGGGAAATGTGTGGTGTCGTGGCCACAGCGGCGCAGCCCAGAGCAGAGAGCACACATGGGGCTCTGTGATGAAAGGGTGCCCAAGCTCCAGGAGCAGCACGGTGGGACACGGACAGAGGCTCTCCGGGGAGCAACATAGATAAGGACAGATGTTTAAGTCAGCAGACTTTACATAGCTCAGCTCCTGTAAACCAGCATTTTCCAACTACCCATATTCCCAAAATCTCTGTGTTTGTTTGCTTTTTAGTTTACCTTGTATCATTAGCTGGGGTGCTTGCCCTGTAAAGGTTTGGTTTCTGGTTAAAGAGGGGAGTTCCCACCCACCATAGGCTGGGCAGATGGAGAGATGCAGAGCTTTGAATCTGACGTACCCAGGTGCTGTGATTTCTTTGCACTAAGCTCAGGTGCCAAAAGCCCTTCCAGCAGTTTGCAGCCTGCACAAAGGGCAAGGTCACCCAGAGCCCTCCCACAGTTTCATCCACTGCCCAGCCTGCCCGAACCCAATCCTGTGACTGGCCTGTGACAGACCCTGTAAGGAAGGTGGCACATCCAACAGCAGGCACAGGAAACAGTGTTACCTGTAGGGTGGCTGGGCACGGTCCCCCATTATCCCCCAGGGTAACACAAAATGGGGCTGACATAAGGAGGAAAGGGGAGAACAGCATGGGGACTCATCTGGCACAGGGCATATATAAGGGGTATGTGCCACATCCTGTCTTACCATGCTTTGCATGCCAACAAGCCGGCTGGTACAGAAGCTATCCTGGCCTCAGGAGCCAGACTTGCCCAGCACCCAGCCATTAAAAACCTGTGGAGAAATGTGGGACCATGTTCCCCTTTCCTGTGCGTATTCTGTTGGGAGATTGTATTCTGTGACATTCTCCACTATCCTGTTACGCTTTCAGGATTTGGTTGAAGGGGGTGGGAGTGCAGTGGGAGAGCTAGGTGGTGGGATGTCGCTTCTATTTTGGTTTAGGCTGATTTTACCTTGGCTATTAGCACATCTTCAGGATGTCTGTCTTTGGGTTAAGTATATTTTGTCTAAGCACTTAAGGCACTTTTAAGTAAGGGCTGTGTAGAGAGAGAATTGTTATAATTTACGTTTTTCAGATGCTTTTAATCCTGCCTCTGTTAGTAGAAAAAAACCCAGAAATCTGAGGCTAAAATATATCTCTGCATCTTATTTTGCCCCATTACTGTGAGAAAGCAGTAGCAATATTGTGTCATCCTTTGTGCTGCTAATGGGACATGATTCCACATTTGGGGGCCATCTGCTGAAAAGAAAACCTCTACAACCCTAATGAATGCACATATAAAAACCTGTCAGCAAAAACAACTTCATGAATCAGTTGTGAGAATATATTTTATCTAAACATCATTAGGCAAAGCTTTTTCCTTTACAAAAGCCCAAATGACTCCAAACAGAATGAAAGAAGTTTTAGCAACCTCTCTCTTTATAGTACAAATACATTGTTTTACCTCTTTTGACTCTATACTAATTAACTTAATTTGACTCGAAGGAGAATAATACTTTTTTTCAGGACGAAGAAAACAAATAAGAATTTATTTCAGCACAGAGAGATCCAACTTTACACAGATTAACTGTGAAATTACAGTAGTAACTTTGGTTCTTCTGTTCCATACCTTGCCCCCACTGGGATATCTTGTGTAATAACCTTGGACAAATAGCTTAAATTGCTTTAGATTTCTTCTCACTTCCTACTAAAGAAAGTGCTGTCTTACTGATATGACCCACGGTATTGTTATATGTGCATCCAGATTTGATAGAGACCAAAGGAGAACAGAAAACATCCCTGGCTTGGCATCAGAAAAAAATCATAAGGCCCCCAAGGTTGGGTGCATGTAAGGACTTATGAATCAGCTTATTGCTTGCTGGGTAAAAGATAACACTGGAAGGAGCAACTATGGAATGAAGGTACCCATGTATCCAACCACTGAGTACAAAACAATTAGCTGTCCTAATTTGTGACTATGATTGTAAACCAGTGTAGCTACAGAATTTACATCATGCCTCGTGCCAACTGCTTTCCTACTGTTTTGGCATCTATGAGGAGCACTGACCGAGGTTTTCCTAGTGCTTGTAGTTTTCAACATTTTTTCTCACAGATCATATAATCAAAAATGTACTTGTGTGCAGGAAAAAACACTTCAGTACCGCTGTAGAGAGCTGAGCAGCAGTAGCAGAGCTGGCTAAGGAGGGCCTAAGCCACCCCCACTGACCAGTGCACACGCTGATTCTAGGAAAGGGAAGCAATTAATCAGCTGTGAAGACAGAGAACCATACACAAGCTAATAGAGGAGTGCTCTTGTGATTCGGAGCAATGTCCATCCTGTGGTAGCAAAAATTCTTTTGATTACTGAAATACTCTATTCAATGAAGAAATAGCGTGATCTTTTATTGCATTAAATGGTCCGGTTGCTTAACAAAAATGGTTACCTCTCCAACAAATCTTGTCTTGTTTGTATCTTGTATTATGGATACAACACTGCTGCTACTTACATGAATCATTATGAGTTGTGCAATTATAGACAGAGGGATTTTTTCAAGGTAACTACTTATTATTAACAGAAAATTAACGGCTTAAATTAGTCTCCCTTTAATGGTAGTTCTGCAACACAGTTATACTGTGGGGAGGGCAGTCGGCATAAAGGAAGAGCAAACCTCTCAGCTGTGCTGTAAATCTAGGCAAAAACTCACAGAAGTGAAACAAAACCCACCTACCAGACCTGTCCCTTAAGCTCTGAATCCAGCTGCAAGAGCAGCCAGTGCTTGATGATTCAGAAAAATGCAAAATTTAACTGCTTTTTTTTTTGCTTTGCAATTACAATCTAGTTAATTGTGTACAACTGTGCAAAGGAAGAGAGTAAGGAAATTCCTTTCTTGACCCTTCTAGCAATTGACTTGTGCCCTGAAGCATAAGATTTGATTACTCATGTAACTTACTTTCCCCAGGCAGTTTCTTCTTGATAGCTCTTGTGTGACAGTTTAAGTTTCAGGACAAGTCACAAGAACACTCCACTGGTTGAACCCCAAATTATTTTATTACTGACATACATTTCCACTGTATGCTGCATTAATAGATTTTTAGATTTTTAACTAGGATGACCAGTGTAACTACAGAGTGTTGGTTTTTTTCACCACAATGTAACTGATAAATGCAGTCCTGACCAAGCGTTGCCTTTTGATTTTGCAGATATTCCTAGTGGGCCTTAGAAATCAAGATTCTTTCCTAACCTAGAATCCAGCCTGGTACACTGCCTCAAAATGTCTTTGAGGAAGTTACATCAGAGGAGTCACTGCTTGCTTTGAAGTTTCACCCAAAGTTATGGTTTGTGACTATTGTTACTATTTTCAAGCTATAAACAAGTGGTTCACAATGCTGGAAAAGCACTGAATCCTTACGACTTCATTTGCTGTGACAGGTTTGTTCAAAAAGGGTGCAACTTTGATAATCCATTGGTGTGTTGGTGATGCTTGTTCAAGAAACAGAGGTTCGGTCTCAAACACAACTGCTCAGATCAATTTGTTTCTCTTCTCATCAATCACTCTAATGCAAGTACTTTTTCAGAAGAGGTAGAGGTGTTGGGAAGGAAGAGGTTTCACCTGGAATCATTTTGTTGGTCTGGTTTTTGTAAATAATTGCATCACCCCACCAAAGAATGTCACAAATCATAGACTGTGAATCCAAATAAGTAGTTAAGGCACAAAATGGAAGACACCAGACCAGTTTTGCCACCAAAGAAAAGGCTGGGTGTAACAGCATCCAGTCATCAATGGGAAGCTTTATCTCAACCGCTTTGGTCACGCTGGGAATCACCTCTCCTCCTGAAGGTCACATAAAGCCTGAACCAACTCCCAGCTGTGGGCTCTGGCTCATTTGACAGAAATGCAGTCATGTCCACATCCGATGTGGATAAAATCCCTAAAGGTAAGGGGCCAGGTAACGCAGAGGTTGTGATTGCGGGTGCCTGCTCAGAGATTACTTCAGTTCTGAAGTGACCTCTCCTTTTATCCTATGGAAGCATGGCATTGAAGTATGGTAACAAAATGGTGCTTTATTACCATTTTCAATGCTCCTGATTAAAGCATGCTTTTTGCAAACATTCCAACATTTGATTTCTACTTATATGAATTACCATGGAAACTAAACTTTTATCAGGCATGCTTGCATACTGAGGGGTAGAGAATTTTAAAAGTCTCTATGACATGCAGTACAGTTGATGTAGCAACACAATTGCCATGAAAATCGTTAATGCTAGCTAGGTGGACTGCTGAACCCGTCTGTGACTTGTAGCTCTCGTGCAAGTTTCCATACACTTTTTCCTGACTTTCTTTAATAGTAGCATTGCTGCTTTTGTTCCAGCAAGAGTTTTCAGCTCTTTAGTTTACGGAGTTTCACTTGTTTCCTAATTTTTAAGCATTTCCAGCATTTCCTCCTCATAAAATGTCCAATACAGGGGTATTTTTTTTGTTTTAAATTGCCAGACTCTTGCGTATTAAACATTACAACTTAACAAGTTATTTTAGAGCCTCAGCTATGGCTGGCTTTGTGTACTTATTATTATTTTAGAAATAAGTCCTATTCTTTATTTCCTTTGCTGAAAAGAAACAGATGACACTGGTTAAGACAAAGTTTTCCCAGCATACAGGTTATCAGGGGAAACATATTGTCTGCCTTACCCAGCTTTGCTGCCTCCTCACCTACTGGGTAGGAACTAAGTGAAGGAACATTTCAGCTGGCATATCACAAGTCCTTCAGAGTAACAGTTTGACCGCAAGAGCAAAGTTGCAGCTTTCCATACTGCTGGGCTTCACTTTCCCTAGGGAGATTTTTGCAGACTATTACTTACAGCTTTTCCCACTTAAAAGGAAAAGGAAGATCATGTGAGAGGAGGGAAAGGGTGGCTGCTTTTGGATCTAGCTGTGGCAGGATTAAAAGTAATTTTCAGTTCTACTAACCGTGAGCATGTCCTTAACTCTGCATTTAGTATACACATATTGCCTTTATTTTTTAAGTGTATGTACTTCTCCTTGCTTGCTTAGTGAACAAAGAAGAGCCGGGTGCAATGCTAGTGGAAAATGAAGCACTGGGATGCTTGGGAAGGCATCACAGAAGAGACCATCTAAGTTCTGGCATTTTAGAGTAATTAGTCTCAAAGCATGTCTTTTTATATATAAACTACAGCAGACACCAGGGCAGTCAAGGGCCTTTTAAAAAATATTCTCTAGTACTGTGGGTGTCACTATACAGATTCCAGACATTATTGAGTTATTACAAAGTTTGTATTGTAGGAAAGTAACAGTTCTAGCCAAGTGAAATATTCCCTGGCATATGTAAGGCAGGAAGTGTATCACAGCAAACTCCGTTTCCTCGTGGCACACGGGAACAATCAGCAGTCATGGCTTACCTGGGTGAGCTTCGACCCATCCCGCAGGACCCCTGCACAACAGGTAAGTGCTGCTATTGCCGAATTTCCTCTTTGGGAAACGGACGGGGAAAGGTAGAGGGACGAGGCCACACAGCACGGAACAAGATCGCTATGCAGGATACTCTGGCTCACTGCCCTGAGTCCTCCGGGATGGCTCGCATCTCTCACCGCCGGGGTTTGCCGTACCAAGCTGACACTGCACAGGTTATACGCCCGGGGCTGCCAGCACCCACTGATCCCAGGCATGGGACGACCCCTCCCCGGAGGCTTTGGCCCCTTTTTCCCCCTTGTAACAGCTCCAACCACGCCGGTGGTCCCGAGCCAGGATCCCTGCAAGGTCCGGGCTGGCACCTCCAGCCGCTTGTCAAACACGGGACAGGAGAGAAGCGCTGCTGTGGCAAAAGCTTTGCCGAGCTGGTGCTGGTTTGTAGGATTGCTTTGGTTGAGCCGGCCGGGCTCACCAGTCCGTTCCTTGCTTTGGGAACAGCAAAATGCTGCTGGTGGCAGCTGCATCCTTCGGTGATGCACGAGGACTGGACGGGAGTCTTTTGGGAGCCCCGTGTGTGACACACACGAGAGCATCATGTATGCACACATACTTCCATGGGTGTACTTTTCTCAGATAAGAGAAAATCTTGAGTGCCAGGACACCTCAGGCAGAGGCAACAGCAGGTTGGGATTCACCCCGGGCTGGGTGAGTGTCAGGGACGCCCCAGCCAGGGCACGGAGGCAACCCAGCTCCGCTCCGGGATCGGGAGGGCGGAGGGCAGCCCGCTCTGAAACACAGCGTCCTCGGGGATGAGGAGGAGGAGAAGATGAGATGGAGGGCGGGCGCAGGTAAAGCGCAGCCCCAGCCCCAGGCACGGAAAACGGGGCCCGCGCCCTGCCAGCGCCGCCCTGTTTGCTCAGCTAATCTCGCGGGCAGGAAATTGCCTGGCGACTCATATTTATGGATCGTGAAGAGCTCCACGGCGGCCCCTCCGGGGATATCCCTGTGCCCGTTTCCCCGTCCTCGCCCGTCCACCCCCTGCTCCCTCCCTTGCCCCGCCATCCCGGCTCCCCCCCCCTCCCGGCTGCCCTTCGCCTACCCCGCTCCCGCGACCCCGGCCTGAGGGGAGCGAACCATTCTGACCGCGGGGGTGCCCGAGCGGCGGCGGGAGGCGGCGGTGAGTGCGGGGGAAGCGCCGTCCCGCGGGGTGGGTGAAGCCCTCCCGGCCGCGGGGATGGGACGAGGCGGCGGGGCCCCGCGGGAATAGGAATGGGGTTTCTCTCGGGAACGCGGAGCCTGGGCTGACGCCGGCTCAGCTGCTCGCACGCGTTCCCGGTTTTTGGGCTACTTTCAAGGGAGTTTGTACCACCACTCCCTCCATCCACTCCCCCGCCTCCGGCCCCCTCCCACGTCTGACGGGTGGGGGCGATGGGGTGCCTCCCTTGTCCCCCGGCTCGGCAGGGACCCCGCAGCTGAAAGGGACGGGGCTCCCTCCCTATCCCTTTATTCGCCAGACGCTTCTCCCTCTTTGTCCGGGTGTTGCCCCCGGTTCTGCTGCGTCCCCGCTGGCGAACAAAGCTTCTGCCCGGGGGTGGCGGGGACATCCGTCCGAGGTCCGAGGAAGCAAGGGAGGAACGGCAGAGCTTGGTTTTGCTTGGTTTGGTTTTCCATCGTCAATAATCTACCTGGTGGAGGGGAAGACGTGGGACAAGGCTCTTTGTCCGCGATCCTTTGTTCGGCTGGTGGCTTGTAAAGGCTCCTGCGGCTGTGCGAGGGCTGCCGTGCCCGGCGGGGATGGGTTCCCGGGGCTGAGCCGGCGATGGATGCCGTATCGGCATCGCTGGAGTTTAGCAACAGGAACCCGGCGTTACGGCGGATCGGTTTGCGGACGGAAATCGGGGGTTTGGGCTCGGTCTCCCGTGACAGATTTAGAGCTCCTAAGTCCCCCCTCGTGTGCCCTGTGAGCAGCCGGGTGGGATTCGGCGGCGCCCGGAGCCCCGCGCTCGGTGGTGAGTTCAGCTTGGGGATCAGAGCTTTCTCGGGAAGATACCTGCTGCCCACGAGCAAAGGGAGGAACGGGCTGGAAACAACGGTGTCCGCTCCTTCTCCTCCTGCCCCAAAGCTGCCTGAGGAATTTACCCGTGTGCAGAAGTGTAAATAGACTGTCTGCGTTTACATAAAGACTCAAAAGATGGGCTTTCTGCTCCTGCCACTGAGTGCTTGCTTGATTTCACACACATGGCTTTTGTCACCAGTTCCTTTCCCCCCAAATGCTTATCTTGTCAACCTGTCATCTTGTCTCTGTGCCTTGACTCTGCACGTTCCCGAATCCTCTGTGTCTGCATCTTCAGGGCATCTGGGTGAACATGTTGCCAATCAGAACATGGTGAATATTTCATTTTTGTGCCACACCTTTCCCTCTCTTTTCGAGGAAGAGCAAAGATACAAGAGCAGCCTTTTTTGCAAGTTTTCATGCTTAGTGAACTTTTTCGTTTCTGCATTCTTTATATTCTCATGGATAATATCCTCAAGGATAAGTTGTTCACGTGGGAAAGGATAAGAGATGGGAGGGAGGAAGTAAGGCATGATAAAGTGGAATTGCAAAGGATGAGGATGGGCTTGCTTTCCCACAGTAGAAGGAAGCAGTATAGAAAAGAAAGGAGATTAAGTGATCAGAAGATGGGAGAGTGCCTACCTTTGCTGTCATTGGGAGGGGTAGTCCGAACTAAGAGGGTTACAGAAAAAGAGATACCTTTAGTGCTGTCAAGCAGTAGCACCCTACCATTTCTGTATAGTTCATTTTACACAGTTCCTTTTCTACACCAGCAATTTATTTTGCTTCCATTTTGCCAAATGCTAAATCAACTCATTAGCGTGTCTCTGTTTTTACTGAGGAAATGGAAATCTTTGCCATTAGCCAGGACAGGAAGAGTGGTCATTTTTTTTCCTTATCGGTTACTGTCTATGCTTATCAGAAACAATTATCAACCAGGTCTTTGGAAGTAATCAAAGGCATCAGTTGACTGTTGTGGAGAAGGAACGAAGCCCATCATGAAAAATCTGAAGTATTTTGGGTTTAGATAGAAAGTGGAGATTGGGTGAGCTAAAGGTTGCAGATCTGTCTTGAGGCTGGAGTTGGATCAGAAGTACTGAAGATATTTAAATAGGAAGATCTTTTCTGTCTTTTCTACTTGAAGATCCAGAGAAAAGCTGAAATAATCAAAGTGGGTGTGGGCAAGTGCTGGTGATTTTTAACGAAGGGATTAATGCTGTGTTTACTGCTCATGTAGTGTATTCTTTCCATTTTAGTTTGTTGAAATGATCGGTTAATTCTGGTGTGTAGTAACTGCCAGCAAGGTAAACAGTGTTTCCCACTGAATTAAACAAGCAGCTATAAAATGATGTTCTGAGTGTTTTGAGCAGGTGCTGTTCATTTAGGATTTGTTTGAGGTGCTGTTCATTTAGGATTTGTTTTAGACTGGTGGAGCACATCCAAGATGCCACAGAAATCCAGGAGGAGTTTTCCCCTGTAGAAAGACAGTCCTCCAGAGACTGCACTGTAAAGTGAACTGCAAATATGACCAAGTCTGGGTTTTTTCTTACTCAGGTCTCATGCAGCTGGAGTCAGTTTTTAAGTGAGCCATTTTATTTAACTTCCCTTATTATAGTAAATGGTGTAACTGCAGGTACAGCACCTCTGTTCCCTGCCCAGGGGAACGCAGCCCTGGGACCTGCTGGCAAATGCTGCCCTGTGTTGGTGTAGGCAGACCCAAGGCTTGGTGGCCCAGCAGCCACAGCCAGTGCCACTTGAGCTGTCACTGTCATGGTGTGGTGTGCCAAGCAAGTGTGGAGAGGAGCATTTAGTCTCGGGGCATGCTTGCTGCCCTGAGAGCTCTGGGAAATGGAGAAGTGTTAGAGAGCTAGAGGGGACGTTTGGAAATATGGGGCAAGCGTTGCGGGAAGGAGACAAATTGAGGAGAAATGGACGAGTGAAACGAGAGACAGAAGCTGTCAGAATAAGTGGGCACTGGAGAGAACTGATTAACGGAAGGAAGTGACAGGCACGAAGTGGCAGTGAAAGAAATCAGCACAGAGCAAAGCAGATCATGGGCAAAGGTTGCCTGAGAGTGGGAAAATGCAATAGATGGGGGAAAAATGGTAAGGTCATCCAAGAAAAAAAAAAAAGAGCGAATGATCTTTGAAACTGTTCTGATTAGTTTTTCTATCTGCTTAGACTTTCTGGGCCTTACCTACCTGCTCTCATTGAATTTGTCAGGGGTGTCCTGAGGCAAGTTTGTCACGTTAAGTAAGATGGGAACAGAGAAACTTCTCTTTAAGGTCTTTCTGTTCTTGTAGAGTGAAAATTTCTGCTCCTGTAGGATATGAATTTGGATACAACTGTTTTGCATTCAGTTCCCTTCCTGAAGTTTTAGATGAAGAAAGTCTGTATTTCTTGGGTTTCAGGAGTGAGAATTATATTGGTGTAGAGTATTTAAGTGTATTTATTTCTACACCAGCTGTGTTGTTTGGTTTGGGTTTTCTTAGTCTACACAGTAAGCAGTCACAGCCCACCAGCAGAGCTTTCTATTTGCCATCTCTGCGTGAAACTTTAAAGTTTCAGTTTGCAAGTCTTTTGAGCATAGTCAAATTTTCAATAGGAAAGGAGTTAATGAAATAGTGTCAGAATGATACCAGGGAGCTTGTCACTACTGTCATGACATGATACAGTCATTGGGTCAGATAACTGACTCTTGAGCTTAACTACCACAAAGGGACCGAAATAGAAAATATGAGTATGACTGGAGTTTGGCTTGTCCTCTGTCAACCCTGTTTTTCTGCATGATGAAAGGAGTTCACTGTTTTAACAGAAACGTCTTCTAGTATGTTTCTACCTGTCTGTGGCTTTTGTTTGAGCAGAAAAGAATTAACTCTCCTTCCTTCAACTTATTTCAGTGAACTACTCCAGAAGAGACAGTGGTTTGTGTGACTGTAAGATAAGGAGGAGGCAGCGTTGTCTACTAAAGTAATGTTTGAGTAGGTGGTCTAGTCTCTTGTATTACCAAAGACAAAGGAATTAGTTTAGATTCACTGAAATGAGTGCTGTAACGGTTTCAGATAAGAGTAGCTGTTATGGCACAACAGTTATAAAGCTTCAGCATTTTCCTCAGCATTTTTATTTGTGTATCTTACATGAGTGGCTCACCCCTCAGTTTGCAGTCACCCAACTGTAGTATTTACATGGTAACGAATGTTTTCATTTTTGATGTGCATTTAAATTTGTCAGCTGTCATGACCTGATTAAAATGATTATGTCCGTCTACTGAAAAGAGCAATTGATGTGACAATGCCTACAACATCAATCCTTATCAAATAGGAGAAAATCATATTTTAACAGTAAGACAGAGTAATTAAAAATGTCATGTGCATTTTTTAAGTAGTCGGGTGGGTTATTACAGTAAAATATATGGGGTTTGTGAGGATGTTTTCTGTTGCACTGTTCTATTTCTCCACCTTCTCCAATATCCAGTGTGGTAATTTCTCAGAGGAAGAGGTAAGCCATAAGAGTGACTTCCTCTGCCATTCCCTTTTCCACATCGGAAGCCTGCAGCATTGCAAGGGAGTGACTTAGTCAAATCTGATTCAGAGATACTTGATTTTTAATTTATTTAGTGTTGCTGAAGGTGCCAAGCTGTGAGTTTTAGGAACTAAAACACCCTTTGCCTGTAACCAGACCTTGTGCTCACTTGCGTGCAGGGACCTTTGTGTTGCAAGATTGATATCTTGGAAAGACAGGGACTGAGCAGATTTCAGGGCTATGCTGGCCGGAAATTAGCTGTAGCTTGGGGTCTAGTGTATTATGTTGTGGGGGAGGAGGAGGAGGAGGAGGAGGAGGAGGAGGAAATTAAGAAGGATGTTTAAAGCAACCTTTAGATCACAGCCTTGCTCAGTTGTCCAGTTTTTGGCAGAGATGGCTTTGCTGTCTTTTAAGGATGTGTCCATTCATGGGTACAGAATCTCCACCAAATTATGCAGATGCCTTTCTGTGAAATACTGTTTTAGAGTGACAGTGGGTTTGGGGAAAGATGGATTTCCACGTAGGTGTTTTGGAGGTAAACAGTAGATTCCAGTGAGTTTTACTTTGCCATCAGATTGAGCCTATCAAGACTTCTGTTTGTAAATAAGCAGAGTAAATCAGGAATTAGAACAGGTTTGATTTAATCAGGCCTAAGTACATTGTCCTCAGATTATGCAGGAAAAAGGTAAATCAACTTGGTAATGGAACAGTCTGTTTATGCACGTAGGCGTGCTATACTGTGGGAAAATGAAATCTCCAGGCACTGAAGCTATCAGCACTCATTCACCAAATTTTGTTCAGAGTGTGAAAATTCAAGAGGCTTTCTTGTTTCCAAAACAGTGTGTGTTTTATTGGAATAGTTGAAACAGACTTTAATCATTTGAAGATCTTGTTGCAGAACAAACGAAACTCTAATGATGTGCAGGCGGTGCCAATGATGGGCTTTTGTCCTCACCCTCCATCAGTTGGGGTTTCATCTGTTTTCCAAGAGTGGCAATTCACTGCTGTAGGAGCTTCTGAAGAGAAGTGTCAGAGATAGTAGAGGTACCAGGAGCTGCAGGGAGTCACTGTTAATGTTCACCGAGAAACTGAAAATGAAAAAACAATGAAGAGCAGAAAAGCCTTAAAAAATAGAGGGCCAAGTTTGAGAGCTTTGTTATTTTCAGTCAGAGAAGCGCCTTAGCAATGCCTGAGGCACTGCAACCCACTTGATTGGTAACATAAGAGAAAAGTGGGTGCCACAGCAGGCTCTGCTAAAGGGAGGTGGGTATCAGCCCAGGCAGAAGTAAAGAAGAGGTGAGAAGCTTATGTGCTGGGAAAACTTCACCCTAAATCTGTGGATGAAATGCTATGTACACAGGTAGTGAACTTGTGGCTTGGCTGAGCTGCAGCTTTTGGCTCCTGCACTGAAATGTCCTGGTTTTGGCTGGGATGCAGTTCATTTCTTCCTGGTAGCTGTTACAGCATTGTGTTTTGGATTTAGTATGAGAATAATGTTGATAACACACTGATGTTTTTAGTCGTTGCTATGTAGTGTTCCTGTGGAGTCAAGGACTGTTCACCTTATGCCCCACCAGTGAGAAGGCTGGGGAGGCATGAGAAGTTCAGAGGGGACACAGCTGGGACAGCCAGCCCAAGGGATATCCCACATCATATGGCATCATAATCAGCATATAAAGCTGGGAGAAGAAGGAAGAACAGGGTGGAACATTCGGAGTGATGGAACCCTGCTTTCCTAGGGGTTTAATTCCTTATTTTGCTTTGCTTTGTGCATGACTTTTGCTTTATCACCAAACTGTCAATAATTTAATACGTTTTCCCTCTTTTATGATTCTCTCCCCCATCCTGGGTGAGGGTTAGCAAGCAGCTGAGGGAGCTGAGTTGCCAGCTGGGGTTAAACCACTGCACAAGGGAAAGGAATTCTTACTGTAAAGCCACCCAGTGTTATAATATCTTAAAACTGGAATCCTTTGTTTGACTCGCTGCTTGAGTTGTGAATCACTGTTTCTTCTGGTCGTTAGTGAAACAAAACTTAATTTGGCCTGGGCACTGTAGAGATGAAACATGATTGGTAATGCTGTATACATTCACTTCAGATGACTTTATAAATCCCAGATGAAATAATTCCGCTTCGTTCCAGTCAAGGCAGAGTGTGCATGTGCTCTGTAACGAGAGTCAGCCTTGCTGGAGGCCCTGCATCCAGCTGAAAGAATATGGTTTCATGAGAGCACATATACTGTGGATTTTGAGCTGTTTGTTACCTTAGCTCATTAATTCATTGATTGTTTCTTGGTTTTGGTTACAGTGGCAAGTTTTTTAAAAAGTTCTCCCCTCCTAATCTAATTATCACTGAGTGATGACTTCTCTGGTCTCTCATTCTCTAGGAGGAGAGGTGTGTAATGAGTTCTCAAACCTGAAATGAAAACATATAAATATTTAAACTTTAAAAAGGTTATTAGCAAACCCAGGTATTCACTGAATTGAATCAAAGATTGACTTTTTAATTGCATAGGATCCCTTCCCTTTCAGCCGTGTTCTCCTTAATGTTTATCACATGGATTAAGTGGTAGCTGTCATCTCATGAGATAAAAAGGATGGGGTTTTTGGTGATCTTAACACTAAAGCAGCAATGTTACAGACATGGGAAATGTAGTGCATCTTCCTGACTTTTTAACCAACCCTTTGTTCTCTCTTCTAATTCCAAGTTGTCCATGTTTGGTTTTTCTGTTCAGTGATACAGTGACATCTTTGTTGCAGATAGATGTGAAATATTGAGTGTCACTAGTTTTCTGTGTCAAGTTGAACATGGCCAGAAGAGTTAAATTTTTTAATTCTTTTCTGGGGACCACTGGGCACAAAATGCAGTATTTTTAATAGAGATGACACAAGCAATATGCCAAGGTGTCAACATAGTATTAACTGGATTTGTGTCCTGATCCTTCTGTGTTTGGTGTGCAGACAAGTGGGAGAGCTGCTGTCACCTCTTGCTGGGGTAGGCTGCCTGTAGCTGCAGCTGTGCCAGGGATCCGTGGGCAGTCCACAGCCCTGCTCCAGCAAAGCTGGGTGCCTGGGATGCTATGCAGGCTTTGAGTTTGGAGGATCTGAGGTGAGCTGGAAGGAATTAGGGAAGGGGTCTGTCCATGAGTTGGAAGACAAATGAGGTAGAAAGGATGGTAAATGTTTCACAGTATCAGTAAAATAACCTGTTGAGGATGAAAATTGGGTTGAAAAGCTCTCTGCTCTCCGGGTTCTTTCCCATCAGCTGCTCTGAAGAATTTCAGTCCTGTTGTGCAGGAGAGGCTGGGCATGTGGTTGAGTCCCCTGAGGAGCTGCAGCATTCTGGGGGGTCTCCTTCCTTACCCTGGCTCCTTGGAGAGTAGTGCCATTTTCGAGAAACAGTGGGTTATGGGATCTTGGAGGAAGCTGCATCTTTCTGTGAGGGACAGAAAATGTGCACAGTGGGGTTGAAACTTTCCTTGGGACCTCTACAGAGAAAGAAAAAGCATTGCAAAGTGAGGCCAGCACAGGGGGTTCCTGGGGGAACCCAGTGAAAGGACAGGGACGGGCCCCCTGTGGGAGAGCAGCTTGCAGGGAGCAGGTGAGGCAGAAGCCAGAGGTCAGAAAGAAGGAGCCTCCCTCTGCAAGGATCAGCAGCCAGCTCCCTTCTCCCAGGGCTGTCCTCCCAGGAGAGTAACCTGAAAAAGCATGGCACAGGAAGTCTGTGCACCAGAGACCTGGAACCTTGGGGCTGTGGTGACTGCAGTTAATTAAATAGGTGGCTTGTCTCTAGACAGCCCCAGACATCTGTCTCCATTCTTCACTTGTTTTTCTGACATGTTTCCTTGTCCAGAGCTAAGCCCAGAGGACCTACAGATGGTCGCCATTAATTTTGTCACCTGATGCAATTAAAATTTTTTTTTTGTCAACCTCTTAAAAACAGATGTGTATAAAAAATAAATATTTTAATAGAGCAACTCACTAGAGGTCTTCTGTTTGGATTTAGTTTTTAGTGGCTGGGATTTAATTTTGGCATTTCTTTTAAACCGAGTCTCTCTTGAAGCCTTATCAATTTTTAATTTGATCTTAAATAAGAATCCCTTTGCATTCCTAGTCTGGCTTCTTTGGAAACTCAGAAATCCTTGCATGCCAAAACATTTTCTGTGTTTTGGATGGCACAGCTGGTTTTGCATAGGTTTATTCATGATTGCAGGATGCTGGTGTTGCGTGGGCTCAACTTGGACTATTGGCTTTCAAAATAAAGTCTTCAGCAGCGAAGTGCAACCTAGTTAATCATTTCTTAGGGAAGCCACAGGATTGCAGACAACACTCAGGAGCTCTGACGAGTACAGAGCCTGTACAGAGTTGGGACAGAGTCATACATAGATAATGGTTGGTTATCAAAACAAATTATATGTACTTTTAAACTGATAAACCAACTGCAGACAGGTTTGGCGGTTTTTTTCCACAGTCTCCACATTAAACATGGAGTGTCCTTTCCAAATATCTTTTAACATCAGCATTATCTTTTAACAGCTCAACTTTTCATTCTGAGTTGTCTCTGGAAATTTTACCATAAGAAAAGCCAATAGTGTTCTATATTATGTACTCAAAAAATGTTCACAAAATACGCTTCTTAACATGGTATGGGTTTTTTTTCTTTTTTTTTACTTTATCTGCAGGTCAAAATTTGTCTGGTTCACTCAAATTAGTGTCATTTTAATCATCCTGTAGAAGAGAAATATGATGCCGAACAGAAGTAACCTCTCCTCCTTCCAGAGTGCTGGATCAGGTAATCAGTTAAAATGAGCTTTGCTTGTGATGCACTGAGATCTTTCAGAATTTCTAATTGATTTTGGCCCTTTAATTCTCCTGACACATGGATAAGATCAGCTCTCTGTTCTTATTCCATGTCTAACTCCATTTACCAGGCGGAACAAGGCCACAGCTGGATGTGCTGCAGAGAGCCAACCCTCCCCCATCACTTTAATGCCTGTCTGGAACAGATATCAGTGACCCCCAGCTAAACAACTTGGGAAAGGAAGAAAAAGAATGAGGAGGGAAATATAAAATAAAAATTTTTTTAAAAGGAAGAATTTCCTTCTGTAGCTCCAGGCAGCAAATACTTTACTAAACAGAGGACCCTTGTGCTGGGCATGAAAGATGGGGTTGACCTGGATGCAGGATGGGTTCAGGGCACCTCATGAGCTGAAGCTCCTATCCTTAGTCTCTATAGCTGCATGCAAAGACAGCATCAGCCAGGATGTGTAACACATCCTGGCATATTCACCAAGTTTCTACTCAAACATTTCCCTAGAAATAAACAAAACAAACAAGATCTGCTTGGTGGGAAGCAGCTATGGTTTATTTAAACCTGTGCTGTCGTCCAGTTGGGATTTAACTGCATGACTGCAGGCAGTGTGGTGCTGGAAACAAAAACGCAGAAGAGCGGGCACAGACAGTAGAGAAAAGCTGAACTGGAGTGACTGCATGAAGGTATCGTGACCTTTTCTTACTGTACTTGTTTGGATTTCAAGTACAATGAACCCTTCACTGCTGTGGTGAACAGGCATGAAAGTTTCCATGAGCTAACTTGTTTTTTGGCAAAAGCTTCCAGTCTGTGTTGGATTAAATGTGCCCTACTGCTGTTGCAAGGGAGTAATGAACAATTATTAATGTCCCATTAATGTGTCTGCCAAGCTATTTATAGAGAAATTTATGCAAAATTATTTGAACTTAGCTGTGTTAGTTAAGGTTTGGACAGTACAATTTTCATATGAGATCAGATTTCAATTTTAAGAGAGATTTGGAAGAGGAGAGGAGAAAGAGAGACTGAGATGGAAATTAGGGTCTGTTCCACAATGGAAGGTTGAGTATTAAAGGCATATCCATTGTGCTTTACATCTGGTCTCTTTAAAAACTTCTACATCTTATTCTTCTTCCTTAAAACACCACTAATACAATGAGTGCTTGATTTTTCAAGATTATGTTGTCTTGTCCTGACAAGAGTTCTTTTGAATTTGGGTCACATTTATCCTTTTGTTCATTTGAACTTCATCATTGCTGTTATCAAAATCTATGAAAATAGCTAAAAAATGTCAAGTAAAATATCACAATACAAGAAATTGCAGCTTCACTGCTCAAAGTGGCAGTGGTGTGATGGAGAACTCTGTGTACTCACGAGTTCAAAGGCAACTTAGGTTGCTGTATCACCATAAGTGTGTTAAAATTGTAAATATAATACAAATCCCATAATTACAGCCAGCATAAAAGTATTTATTTCTGTGTAGAGGTAGACTTGAGGTTTAATTTTGAAGGTGCAAGTTAGTGTTTTTGGCCACTACCAGAGCTTGTAATTATCAACTGCTTAGCCAGGTACACTATGGTCAAGAAGGTGTTTTATTTTACTTTGATGTTTTGTGTTTGTGTCCCCTAATGCTGGCTCCTTTTATCTTCTGCCTGTTCAATTCCATTAGTAATGATAGTTACCTTGCTGCCAGACTGGCAGCTGTGTCCCTTGCTAACTGAGGAGAAGCTGTTGTTCCACACCAGCACTGTGCAGAGGCAGCCTGTGCCCCAGGGGCCTGGTGCTGAATTCCTGGTGGCGTTTTGCCTTGGCAGCAAGGAAGGTCCTGGAGACCAGCACCCTTGTGAGGAATGCATTGCCACCTTCCACAAGATGTGAATGTTGTGATTCTCAGTGAAACCAGGTCATACGGGCTCTGGTGGCAGACAGGAATCCCAAATTCAGTCTCTTGGTTCATACAGTTGCCTGAAGTGGTACTTGGGAGAGGACTAAAGTATTGCCTCCCAGGACTTTAAGGGCACTTTACACATTGGGTTTCCCACCGAGTGACAAGGTGAAATTCAGTTTCTCATGAGGAAGCTGAAGTCACAGGTGAAATGTGACTGAGCCAAGAGTAAATCCCAGATTTGACTCTTATTTTCAGAAACAACACTTGCTGGCACTGCAGGAACTGACAGTCAGAAGTGCTTTATTAGTTCAAAGTGTAGACCAGCACATCCCAGGAGCTGCTGTAAATGTTAATGGTGTCATTCCTACATCAGCTGAGGTCTAAATGTAAGCCTGCTGGAGGTCCTGTTTATCTCCTGCAGGAACTGGCACTGTCAGGAGCTGAATTCCTTTCTTTGCTTTCATAAAGTGGAGCTCGGAACTGTAGGCTAGAGCTTGACACATTGTTGAACAATAACTCCACCACAGCAAGGGCCTTTTTGGTCTGTGCTCTCTTCCTGAGTATAAATGAGATTTCTGAACAATCATTAGGATCTGTAACTTTCACCCCGTCAGTATTTTTAATAGTCATGTGGTTTTGTTGTTTTGAATGAAGTCATGCAGCCTCTCATTGTACTTCCTTAAGGTTATCTTTTAACCAAAGTGCTCTTTGCAGATGTAGTTACAGCTTTGTATTTTTAGAGCAATGAGCTCAAAACCTTGAAAAACGTGCCTTGGTTTTGTACTTTCCCATTAAGCTTTGCAGGACCATCCCCAAAGTAAGCAGAAAGGTGACAAACTCCTACTGAGCTTTAAATTGAGCTCACTAGTGTGTCAGGGCTTGTGTGCACCAGCTGCACAGATTAAAGGAAGAGGTGAGCCGGAGAAGTATTTTATGTCTTTGGCCCTGGGAGACCTGAGTTGGGTTCTTTACTCTGCTCTCTGCTTTTGCATATTCTCCCTGTACCTCAGTTCCTCAGCTGTAAAACATCAGGACAACAGTTCTTCCTTACTTCATGAGTATCTTAAGAGGCTCAGGATTATAAAGGCTGAACCACAGGCTCCTGCAATGGATAGGACAGTGAAGAAAGAGTGTAGCCTCTTTCCACTTGTGTTGCTGACTTTGGTATGGTTTTGTGCCATTACTCCTTCTTTTTCAGTCTCCCATCTTTTGCAGAAGCAGATGGGAAAATTGTGCATCTCCGCCTTTGCTTAGTGATCTGAGACACATTTATTACAAGCACAGTAATTGTTGCAAGAAGTGTTCACATTATTTGCAGGCATGCACATGCAAGAGGCTACCTCCTAGCTGATTTTTTTTTCTTGTTTTGTCTTCTTTACAGATTCCAGTAAGATTATGGCAGACTATAGCCACTCACAAAAACAGATGGAATTACAAAATGCTAGTTTGGGAAAGGGTTCTGTGGCGAATTCCCTTGAAAATGGTCTCCAGGATATTATGGAAAACCTCAACACGAAGAAATATTCATCAACTCTTAAATTTAAAACAAATGGGGACTATGCTGGCTCTTATTTAACCCTTTCACAACCTATGCCAATTAAACCTAATCCTTCCTCCAGTGTTAAAAATACACACTCTATTAACAAAATTCAAGGAGGCAAGCAGTTCCCCTGTGAAAGCCCATATCTTCCAGATAAAAGCATCTCTGTAAAACATTTGGGTTCCATATCAGGCATATCTCCATCCCTCAGTGGGTATGGTTCAGGAAGGACAGATTTTGATATTCCTGCCAGCAGAGAAAATGAAAAATCCCTTGGACACATGGATAAGTTTAACTACTCAAAGTACAGTCAGAGAAATAAATCTTATGACAACATCTACTTCCCAGGAATGTTGGAGTCAAAGAAGATCTCAGGCTCTCTCCTGACTATGTGGAATGGAAGCTCGGGGAATGAGCTAGTGCTTTCACCTGGTAGCAATTCTGGGGCAGCCAGCATGCCTTCCAGCCCAAAGCAAGGCAGGAGAATGAATGCTGAAAACAGCCTGGCCCTTCACATAAAGCCAGTTAAGTACAAGGATGTGGTGGTGGAAACTCTGGGTTCACGGCCTAGGAAATACTCTGGTGGATCTCTAAGTCATATGGGAATGTACAGCCGTTCCCTACCCAGACTTTACAAATCAACAGAAAACCAGCTGGTGCCGTTAAGTCTGCCCCCCAGAAGCTCTCTGGGTAATAGTAAAAGGAAAAAACTTGGAGAAAAAGATCTACCTCAGAATGCTTTCGATGCTGATAATTACCTGAATTTTTCTTCTTGCAGCTCAGGGGTTTCACCACATGCAAACTCTGTCTCTGGGAGTAATCCCTATGTCAGTTCAACTCTTAGCGTTCCTGCAAGCCCTCGAATTGCTAAAAAGATGCTTTTAGCACCTTCTTCCCCATATCTGCCCGATGATTTTGATAGACTTGGACTCTCAGGAACAAGTCCCTGTAGTTCTTTCTCCCCAGTGGATTTTGATAGGTCGTTCTCTGTCCGAAGGAACCTTTCCACCAGCTCCATGGAACTTGATGACCCAGATTTGGAAAGTTACAGACAGACGCCAAATTCTCTGCAAATGTCCGTGCGAGAGAGGAAGAACAGCATTAGCTCCATTTCAGGAAGGGAAGACCTCATGGACTATCACAGGAGGCAGAGGGAAGAGCGACTTCGGGAGCAGGAGATGGAACGGCTGGTAATTTTTTTTCTCTTCCTCTTAGTTATCTGTGACGTTTAGCATTTGCAAAATAACCCATCCCAGGTCTAGCCATCAGGAAGGTACAGCAAAGAATAAGCTCCTCTGTTTTGAAATTCAAATGCAGCCTGCTCCAGATGCCCTGTTTATTATCACAGTCCACAAAGCTAGGCTGTACACAGTGTGCTGCTTGGGTAGATGGTACCATTCAGCCATCCTGAAAAAATGCTGGAACCCATGTAAATTGTGTTCAGTTATCCTGTGGGCTCTGTTAAAATGTCTGCATACATAAAACCCACAAATTACACGGCAGGGATCCAGGACTTTTTGTTTTAGATGATGACACTGTTTTGTGGTAAGTGAGCAAAATTTTGCTGTAAGCTGCTCAGTCTTGTGTACTGCAGAGTCAGGTATACATTGGTGTGGGCTGAACAGCCATCAGCAGAGGTTTTTCTGCTTAGTTTTCATTTTTTCTGTCTGAGCTTGTTCATTATAATACAGGCCTCCTTGTTTCTCCCCCTCCCAAGAGGGAGAGTAACAGAGGGGGACAATTTCTTTCTTTGTCTCAGTGAATGTAAAGCAGTGCATACTGTCTCAGCTTGGGATTATATAGGTAGTAAAATGTAATTTATGTATTACTGAAACAACTTGTGGGTGGGAAAAGTAAAAAGGTTTTTAGAACCCACAGAGATGTTTGAAACAGTTTTGTATTGAAACTCTCTGGAAGAACACATAGCAGTTCTTCCAAAGGGTTTTCAGAGTGGCTTTGGGACTCTCTGACCCTATTAACATGTATTCATATTTTATCATCCACATAGAAACAGAGGTCATTAAATGGGCCAGTTGGTATTCCTTAGTCTTAAATTTGAGACATTAACTTTACGTTTGTGTGCCTTAATTCACATCTTATGAATTTGAGCAAAATGGCATTAGGATAATCTTAAACCTGTCTGGTTTGCATACAGACAGCAAGCCTGCAGGAGAATTCACTTCCCAGACAGGCTGGGGGTGAAAAGCTGTGGGGAGGATGGATGCAGGGGTAGTGGGAATGTGGGAGAAGGGGATGCCTGTCAATGACCCCTAGCAATGACCCTGTGCCTGTGCAGGGCCACCATTCTCATATCAAATTGTACAAATGAGCAGGTTCAGGCTAAAAATTGTAACCCAGTGAGATGTCTCCCCACACCCCCATCTCACCTACATCCTTGATGCAAGTTGGTGAGGAGCCTGTTATGCACACAGGAGTCTGCCTTTTCCTCCCCAGTCCACTGGTCACTGTAGTTTATAAGATACACGCTGTTGTTCCCAAGATGTGAAGAAGTTTGCCTTTGCCTGCTTGAAGGCTGTAGTGTCGAGGCTCAGGTGTGAGAGAGGGGCAGGCACTGCCCCCTCCCCACGCCATGAGTGTCAGGGCATGTGCACCCCTGCCCTGCTTTGCTCCCTGAAACCTCTGCTGGCTCCCCTTGAAGCTGCAGCTTCCTGGGAGCAGGGACTGGGCTTCAAAGGGCAAGAAGGACCAGCCGTGAGTGCAAATGGCTGTGTGGCTTAGGAAAAAGGTTGTGGGAAACATCAGCAGAAATGTTGTTTCTCCCTCTTCTTGGAGCCTTTGTCCTGCCATTCCTCTGCTCCTTTCAGTAACCTCCCTAGTCCTGGTGTGTTGCATGTGCAGAGTGGTGATTGCTTCTTTGCTTCTTATCAGAAGGTTTTGCAGGCAGTCATGCTGTAAAACCTGAGATAATCAGTCATAAAAGCAACGTATTTGTATTTCAAAGAGAACAGGCTTTTTTTTTTTTTAAATTATTATTCGTGGTGAGGGATGAAAGATAGTGGGTTGTTTTAGTACTCGATGAAGATGATAATCATTCTGGTTTTATAATTGGACAAAATGGCTACGTTCCCAGCCCTCAATATTTCCTCTTGCTGAACAATACTTCCTTCAAGTCCCAATTCTTTCAAAAGAGAATTTGCATACTGTTTTTCCAAAGTTTTTGAAAAAAATATTATGTTTTGTGTGTTGCATATAGTTTGAACATGAAGGAAATTCCTCCTAACTGAGTTGATCTTATACTCAAGATACTGCTCCATACCTTCATTCTCCATTTGCTAGAGTTATCTGGTGGAAAACTGAAACATCAGGACAGTGCCTCCTTCCAGTGGTTAGTCCAAAAAATGCCATAAACAGGTTTCTAGATCTCTGACAAGTAAAAAGATACATATATATACACATACATATCTATATATATAGATATATATATATAAATCCACACATCAGTTCTGTGTATATTAGGGCCTGTCCTGTTCTGGTGTTATTTAATTTTGTACTTCTGTGTGGATCCCTGTCCAAAGGACAGTCTAGGCTCTGTCCAAACAGGGTCTTGATATATCCAGCCAGAGCTTCCAAAGAACAATTTTGTTTGCCCTTGAGTACTGACGTGGGCAAGGGATCCATGACTGCTCAGGTCTCTCCCTCTTATGGGATGGGGGAAGGTGTGAATAAAAAACCACAACTAAAGAAGCATTCATGGGTATCAAAACTGTGTGCTCTGAGCTTTCAGTGCAGTGTAAAAGCTCCAGTTGGGTAGCTGGTTGGTAAATGACAGGGGAAATGTAGTCTCTCTGTGCACAAGGATTTTCCTTACTGGGTTTTTTGAAGTAGGTAGAACAGTATAGGACTGCTCAAATAACTCCATCAGAAAAATAACACCCCTTTTTAGAGGACTAGAGTGCTCTGTGGCCCAGATAAGAAGTGGAGAGTATCTTTCTTTGCACCAGCACTGCCCCTGCAGCTATTCTGCTGGCACAGAGTGGCATGAGTGTCTTCTGTTTGATAGCTGATACTCACTTCCGGATTTTTTTTGGTAGTAAAATCTATGCACGCATTGCAATTTGACCTAGTGGCTGCCCTTGAACTCTTTTGTTTACTTTCACTTGTTTACTTTTTCTTTTCCATATAAATTATTCTAAGTTTTACTTACATTTAGTTTGCTTTTAAGTGTCACAGGCTCCTCTAGAAGTTTGCATTTAGAGCTGCTGCTGCAGCCTGCATGTGAAAACAAATTATCTGCTGTCAGTGCCCAAAGAAATAACCAGAGATGAAAAAAGAAAGTACAAATAGTAAAAATATGCAGGTTGGGTTTTTAAAAAATTATTTAAAAGTCCAAATTTTAATTTGTTGCTGTGCACCAAATAGAAAAGACACATTTGTACTTGTGTGGGATTTTGTATTTCTCCATTTCTATTTCTTTAGATCTGCTGTCTGTGGCTGGGTTCACATAAACTAGCTGAAGGCTGGTGCCACTTCTGCTTTGCCAGGGTGTTCCTTTGTGGGGTGAAGAGCAGGAGGACGTGGCACTCTCCTTGCATCCCCTCAGGGCTGTGGGAGCAGCAGGGGCAGCACTGGGCTGCTCCTGGCACCGGCAGCAGGGTCACCACCTGCGCCTGCTTCCTCTCCAGTCCGCCTGACCGGACACTGCCTCCTGGCACGGGGATGTTTACACAAGCTGGACACAAGCAGAAGTCAGAGTAGCTGTTGCTGACACTGGCCCAGGAGCCTTATAAACAAGGAAAAAGGTTATCACTGTGATCTAATAATGTTCAGTGCGATTCAGTTAACTGGTTTTTTTTAAAAATCATTATTTAAAGAGGAAAGCTCACTCTTTTTTTCCTATCTGAGATGAAAGCCCAGTTGTAGTAGCTGCTGGAACTAAAAGGGGGCCTCTTTCTTCAGACCAGGTCATGGTTGGGAGTGGAACAGCACAGGCAACATAATTTGGTAGATATTAAGGGCCATCTGCTTTCTTCAATAACTGCTTGTTTAAATAACACTAAAGTTATTTGTGCTGGTTTTTCAGCAGTACAGTATATTTCCTCTAGATGGTGGTAGGTACCTAAAAATCACATGTGCACTAGGTTTGTGATGCCTTCCATACCCCAGCTGTCTGTAGGGATCTGTAAACACACACTTGTTAATGAAGTTTTACTAGATCCAGGATTTGTACTGGGAGAGATTTCAATTTATCAATGCCTGAATGAGCAGTAGTAAAATTCAAAGGTCTTATTCCATAGTCCACTTCGTCACAGTCAGAAGAGCACTGAATTTCATTTAGTTTATTCAGAAGTAGGGAATAATACAGAATATCCCTGTGCCTGATTGATGCCTTGCAATTTAGTAAGACGTGCTTATGCAAAGGGAAAATAAAATGAAACTATTTTGGAGTTTTTAAGATGGTACTGCTTTAAAATCATGGTTAATAGAGCTTATGTAAGTCTTCATATGACTTGTGGAAAACCTCATATACATATTTTATAAATCTATATTGGCACTGTGCATTTTTATAGACCCTTTAAGCATAAAGTACCCCAGCTGTATGTAAAACTGCTCTTAAAGGAGCCTCAGCCAAGTAGACAAAGGCTAGCTTCAAGGTAGTTTTTCCCACCACTGGTATTTGAGACTCTCTGTAGTGTTAGAGAACATTTACTTAACATCATTTAGTTTTATAATTGAACAAGTGCTGCATAATAGGATAAAACCCCCTGCAGGATGTAACTAATATTGATGACTCCGTAAGTTTTCAGGAACATTCAGTTTCAATTGTGTTGTAAAACATTTCTGTGGAGTCTTTAATAAGCCAAAATCTGGATTACATAGGCTTAATTTTTGCAGCTATATATGTTATGAAAATTCACACTATGGTCCAGGAAGAAATCAATTACAGGAGACCTGATCTCATTTATAGAACTTATGTACTGCTCTGGAACTCTGGTTTTCACGCTCCTGCCCTGGTGTGGTTCAGAAAGGAGCATCTGCATAGGTACTCTAGGGACAGAAGGGCTGAGCAACGCTGTTATTTTAGCAGCCAGTGGCGTTCCCTCAGGAGCAGAACACGTGTGTCAGGTACAGGAGGTAATTCTCAGAAGGCAGCCTGCTCAGCAGCTCCCTGCAGGCTGTCCCTGCTCTGTGCCACTGCTCTCTGCTGCTTGCACCAGTCCACTTCTCCTGTGCCTGCTCTGGGAAGGGAAGAACGAGGCACACCTGGTCCTCTGCTGTGACCTGAGCCTCTCCACGGTGCTTCTCTGTGCAGGTGTCTCTGCTGTCAGAGCTGCCTCTGAGAGAGGGACATTAAATACAGGCACTGCTTCTGAAAGCTGTGCTGCTGGTGGTGTCCTCAGAGCTGAAGCACTAACCAGAGCACAACAAAGACTGGCAATGAGAAAATAAACTAGTCTGGAGTGAGAAACTGGTGCAAACTGGAGGGAAGGGAGAGAACAGCTGGCAAACTGTCCTCAATCCCAGTTCAAATTTATCTTTGAAATAAGCTCCTTAGAAATGTAGGAAAGAAAGAGAAAGCTTTCTCCTGCTTCTTGTCCATGAGGTAGTGAAGGTACTTGTAAGGAAGAAACTTTGGGGGGTTTTTGTAGCTCTCTTCCCCAGTCTCTGCCTCTTTTCCCACCCTCCTTTTTTACTAGCTGTTGCTCCCAGCTTTTGCTGAGAAGGTGGTGGTTTGTCTGTCTGAGCAGCAGTAGGAGAGCGCTGTTCTTTGGCAGCTGACAAGTGCAACAGCCTCTTCAGGCAAAGGGAACCTGGCAGCATGGACCAGCCATAATTCATGTTAGTCTTTGTCACAAGGGATAGACTGCACATGTATTTTTAATGAAATGAGAGGTTATCCAGATCCTAATGGAACTTACCTGAAAAGCTTCCTGTTTGTTGCAGCTGATTACCCAAGACTTGCCTTGGTATCCAGATATAGCATCACCTCTACGCATTTGTAAAATTCATAGACATGATCTGTAGCAGGTGAACAAATGTAGGAATCACCACATGCTTGCTGTTAAAAAAGCGGGATATTTATCTCTGCTATTTTGGATTTTTTTTTTTTTTACAGTGTACCAGGGATGTCTCTCAATGTCATTGACAATCAGTAGCTGAAGAAGGTTATTATCTCCTTATCCTACCCTTGTCCTTCAGCACTTAAATTTGCAGCCAACCATAGGTGATGTGTAGCTTTCTCAAAGCCAGGAGTAGTAAAGCTGCTTGGGCAGAAGCTGCACAAGACCTGTTACCCCTCTTTGTAGCGGGAAAGAGAGCTATAAAAAATACACAGAGATGTTTTAATCTGTTAGAAAGGACATTTTACATGGAAACACACTCATAGGCTTACAAGGCTTGATTCAACATCCCTCCCTCCCACCAGAGCCAATTTTAAACCCATTTCATGCTTTTGACGTACCTTTTTTTTTTTTCCCCTCTGCTGTATTCAGTTTACAAATAACTTTTGGGGTATTTCTTGCAAAATTATTGACTGGATTTTCCATGAGCTACTCCTTTTGTGGTTTTCATTGCAAGGGTGTTTTCCTAGCTTGCTTCTTTACTGAGAAATTTATGCTGGAAACAGTTACATGCAGGTGTGCTGGAGCTGGAATGAACTGGCTGAGATGAAATGGTGAGAATAGAGTGTATAAAATAACCACACAGCTTCCTGTCCATAAGCCTCTCAGCACATATCAAAATAGAAGTGAGAGATACCAGTATTTCTATAATGTGTCTGAAAGCTCATCAGGAATTTTTTGAAGACTGGTTTTCCTGCAATTTTTAAGCTTTTCCCAAGCATCTGAAACTTGAGGGGGGAAAAAAAGAATCCCTCTTGGTTTGCAGCCAGAGCCCCACACCTGAGCACTTAGGCTGGAACGAGCAGCGGCCGTGCTGTGAAATGTCCTATTACTGCCCAAGGGAGGGCAGCTTGGTGTGGGGTAACCTGATACAGCCTGTTGTTGCAGGAGGGATGGGACCTCGTGTCCTGATGTCCATGTTTCCCATCTGTGACCCTTACGACAGGCCCGATGCCGTCACAACAGGGAGAGCTGCATAATTACTGGCTGTCCCAGCCAGCGCTTGCACAGGGCTTTAGGAATTGGGTTGCCTGGCCAAAAGACTTAGTAAGAGGGAGGATAGCGGTGCTGGAAGGGTAAGGGAAGAAGCTTAGGGTCTGGCAGTGGTTGCCTGGAGGGAACGTGGCTTTAAGGAGTTACAATTATGTCGACTGTTAGGGGCTGAAGGATGTCTGAGAATCTGCTGGACCTATTTCATGGAAAATAGAAGTTTGCAGTTGCTGCCCCGGGCTCCTTTATTTCAGCAGCTCATCTTGTTACAGGAGGATTCCGAGGAAACCTGCAGTGGGAACCTGGGAATAAGCTACCCAAAGGCAGGACAGCTCTCTCACAGCACTCTCTTGCTTGGGTAGTGCTTGGAAAGGGGTAGTTCAGATGGGTTCTCCGGCTCAGAAACAGAGCTCTTAATTGCGGGTCATGCGCACGTGTGGTGCGTACAACCAGGTAATCTCTCGGTAGCCGTGTAAAAAGCAGGGTGTGTGTAACCAGTGCTAAATTTTCCTACAGTTCAATGGCTTGCTGCAGGGAAAGCTGAGGCAGTGCGTTGCCTGCCCTGTTTTGCTTGATCCTTGTTATCACTTGCTGGTGGGCATAGGAAGTGTTAGGGCTGGCAGAAGTAGCTGCTGTGCAAATCCTTTTTGGAAATGTAATGCCAGGTAGAGACTGGAAAGTGAATGTGTCTGTAGTGGTTATTGGGGAGGGAGGCTGAGGATGTTGGGTCTTTCGGCTTTCTTTTTAAATACTACTGTAAAAGGATTTCCTAGAAATGAGAAATTAGATCATTAGTGCAGGTATTAATGCCAAGCATGGAACTCTCACAGTGGTCTTTTTTCCAGAAAAATTTTCAATAGACTTATGGTAAGCAATTTTTAATTTATTTTTTTTTTCTTTAACAAAAGTAACATGAAATTACATAAATGCTTTATCTCTCAAAAATTAAAAGGTAAAAAAAAAATAATCTGAAATAGAAGTAACAGGAAGCTGTGCATAGAGTAAAGTAAAACAAATACAGCTTGCTAGCAGCTGATGAAAGGTATTGTAAAGATCTAGAAATCCTTCGGAAATTAAATGTTTATAACAACTTGAAGCACATCAAGTCAAAATGGCACAGCTACTCTGAGTCTCAAGCTTGAAATGTTGGTATGAATCCATAGGGAATTTGAGTAAACTGGAAAATAAGTAATTCCTCCACTTCTGTGCATTTGACAGCTGTTGTATTTTAGATGTGATGCCTCTTTTTTCTGTTAATGCTCCTGTGTTTTTCAAAATGTGGACTAATTCTCTCAAAAGGAGGAATCACAGTTAACAAAATGGAAAATCTAAAAAAGTCAGGAATGGGTGAGTTCATGGAAAATCTGTGCAATATTTTGCAGCTTGGTAGGAATATAGCATAAGTGTGAAGTGGAACAATTAGTGATTTACGTGGTGAGATCACTGGACATGTGTACGTACAAATGGGTGTGAACACAAAAACCTCAATAAAAATTTAAAAGTACATTTCACAGAAACAAATAGCTAGTTAAATAAGATGTCCTGACACTTATTTATCTTTCCAATGTAGAAAGTTTTGACATTTTTTAAATCCTCTTCTACATTATTTTGATTCTTCATCTTGTACCATAATTTATTTATGTATGTCTGTTTAGCTCTAAGTGGTAGATGGACTTTACACGGACTTTAATCCTTCACTCTAAAACAAAAAAAACAAACCCAAAGCAAACAAGCAAAACCCCAACCCAAACAAAACAAAAAAGCCCAGAAAACTTTGACTTTGTCTTTATTTTAGCTCATGTGATGCTCAGTGCTATTATCTTTTTATGAACTAGGAACGACAGCGGCTTGAGACGATCCTCAATCTGTGTGCAGAGTACTCCAAATCTGACAGCGACCCTGCTGCAGCTACTACAGTTGCTGATGTTCAAAAAATTAACAAAGAACTGGAAAAACTTCAGCTCTCTGATGAGGATTCTGTGTTCGAGGACTCCCAGATGAATCTGGAAACGAGGTTCAGAAGCCACTTGAAATCATCTGCCAGCGACTCGGATTTCTCGGAGCTGAGCAGCCACAGCCGTGGCACTGCTGCTTACCTGCCCTCACGAGGGCTGAGAGCTGATGAGCACTTCAGTGAAAGCACCAAGCCCCCACCTTTTGCTGCTCCCAGCTTCCTGAAGGACGCCACCGAGTCATCCTACCTAAGCATCACACCAAAGGTAATGCTCTGTAGGAGGGGAGACAGTGTAATCCAGGCTGCGCTGCTTGAAATCCTCCTCTAGGAGCTGCCTGTCCTGGCAGGTGCCACGATTAGACTGGCTTAGGTACTAGAATTAATTTCAGAACTCATACAGTTTTATAAGCCATCAAATGTAGAAAATATAGCCAACAAAATGTAGCAGCCAGCAAATGATTATTTCATATCTTGTGGAAGCTAAAAGTACTGGAAGTTGGTGGTTTTTTTAGTTCAGTTTTTTACAGTTCAGGAAGAGTTTTAAGATTTTCCAAGGGAGAAGCATTTGCTTGAACAATTACAGCTACTTAAATAAAGAAGGTTTCCAGAACCCTGCTAGCAACCTGCTGGGATGTAGGAGGGAAGGGATGCTCTGTTGTTTTCTCCCAACCCAAGGCACTTGTAAGAGGAGTATGTTTTCTCTCAGTCACATGGTAGGTGAAGAGGAGTTGCCTGAGCCGAATTTACTGTCCCATCTCCTTTCCCAGGGTTGGACTTGGGGCACTTGCCAGATCAGCTGTTGTCTCTCAGGGATGATGTGGTGGCAGCAAGCCTCCTGCCCCTCCACCCCAACTGCTGCCTTTAATCAGCTGCACCACCTTTCCTGTGTGCTTCTCACAGCTGTTCCATTACCAAAAGGAAATTGTCCTTTAATAAAGGAGCTAACAGCATTCCTAACCATTTCCTTGCTAGTGCAGCAGCAGCCTCCTCCTCCAGGCTGTGCCAGAGCAGCAGTGCAGCAAATCCCAGTGGCAGGCTGTGTGTTAAATAACTGGATTCAAGAGCTGGAATCAGGAGCATAATATGACCAAGCAAAGCCACAAAAGTTTAACTTGTTTAACAAGTTCACACCTTCAGAATACTTTGTCTCTTCCATTTACTGTTATTTACATACGGTGTGATCTTCAGTGTTGTTATATTCTTCAGGTGAATTGTATTTAACCCCTGCTACACTCACAACTTAAGAGTCAATAAAAGTGTGTGTGTAGAAGAAGGGAGGGGTGTGATAGAAACACATTTTCACTTCCAAAGGGTTATTTCTCTGCAAATCTGTTGAGTCTTCTGGAGTGAAATTGTGTTGAATGGAAACATGCTATTATGACTTGACTTGGTCTTTCCATGTTAAAAAGGCAGTTACACATTTCACTTACAAGTTGCCATGGTCTTGCATTTCTTTCCCGTTGGTTGCTTCCCACAAGTCAGAGATCCTTTTTTAAATCCTTATTAGGAAGTTGAAATCGAGGATGTTATGCCAGCATTGTCTGAACAGGAGACTGGACAAAAGGAGGCTTTCCTGCTAGGATTACTATTGCTAAATCAAGGAATGCCATTCATTCCTTTATTGTAAAGGGGGTTCTGTTAAGCCCTGAGAAAAGCAGCAGCAAGCAACTGCATTAACGAAGTGCAGCTTGTTTTAAAATATTGAGCTCAGATTTGTTCAGGATGAAATGGCTGCTCTCAGAGTAGCCATTCAGTAGCTGAGCTGAGCCTCTTTTGAGCAAGGCTGTGTGGCCCAGAGGTGACTGCAAAGCTCTGCACACAGCCCACCTCTAATCCTGGTTGGGGATAATGAGCCAACAGCCTTCCCAGAGGAAGTAGGCTGCAAGCCCCTGGGGTCAGGTGAATGTTAAGAATGAATTTCAAACTCTGCTGTTTGGTCTAGTGTTTGGTGGTGTAAGATCACGGGTATTTTCTTCATAATCCTGTTTAATTCTTGCTTAATCTTGTATCTAGTAGGGAAATGTCAATGAAAAGAGGAACATTAAGGGCACTACTTCCTCAGTGCTACCTGGGGAGATGGAACCAACTTTTGTCCTTATTTTACAGAAGCTGCCCATCTTAATGGCTGGTTACAAAAATGTCCTATCCTACCTCCTGGCCTCTATTAAATGAACAGCTGAAATTGACATAAAAAGCATCTTCACCTGTCTGTGTTATTTTTATAAGGGAAAAATTGGATTTTTACTACCTAAATAGCAGAGCATGTAAAGTATTCTCAAAGGTTAAGTTTTAGTAATTCCTTTAGAATGAATAGTATTTACTGTTAAGTATAGTATTTACTTCCAATGCCTGGAAGTAAAGTATCATGTTTGTTTCTCTTGTACACCTCCTAAATATAGAAATAGCAATACAGGAGATGGGGAAATTTGTAATGTGTTCAAAACCAACAGTGCCATACTTGTCTAAAATGAGAACTATATGAATGGGGGCAGAAAAGGCAGAGTTTGCCACTGTTTCTAATGAACCTCTTGTGATGCAGATTTCGGAATGCACCAGTGAAGAGCAGAGAAGGCAGGAGCTTGGTCGACTGGAGGAGGAGCGCATAGTAATACTGAATAACTTGGAGGAGCTTGAGCAGAAGATCAAAGATTTAAATGACCAGATGGATGAGTCCTCAAGAGAGGTATAAAACATGGTTTTTGTTTTCAGTGTCTTGCTTGTCATGTGTGTCTACACAGTGCAGGTCTGATGGGTTCAGCAAGCCCAGAGGGAACTCGAGGCTGTGTGTAGCCTTCATATTCTGTGCTTTTTCACCTGAATCACAAACCTGGCAGTCTCCTATTATGAAGGGCATTTTTCCCCAGCTGGGAGATGCTTTTGATGCTTGGATTAGCCTTTCCCAGCTGTAACCATTACACTCTGAAGTGGAATTGAAACAATCTTCCTTGTTTAATGGTCACTCAGTTGATCCAAATACCTTGAGTCACTTGGGAGTTTTATGGTGGTATCTCCTGTGGCAGTTTAAAGAGAAAGGAAGTGAGACAACTTCCTTTCAAACCTCCTTGGCTTTACAGTGGCAAGGGTATGTTGGCAGGCTCTTGACTTCTGGAATCTCACAGTTGCAAACTAAGCTGGCCAGGCATTTGAGTTGTGCCTGCTCCAGTTATCAGCAACAGGAAAGAAACAGCTGTTCAGAAGGGTTTCCTACAGAGCCTGGGCACAGAGACAGTATCATAACAGGAGGAAGAAAAGAGAAGAGATAGAAAACAAAAAGTTTTGGAAAAAAGAATCTTCAAGCTAAAGTTAGTTTGGACTTTATTTTGCAGTATTTTATGTTGCAATTTTACTTTTTCTCAAATTTGTGACCTCTTTTTAACTTTTGTGGCAGAAAAACCTATGGGGTTATTTTTTTCCCCTCCCCTTTTTAAAAAATATTTCTCTCTTGTGAGCCAACTCATTTCCCTCCCCCCTGAAAATAATGTGTATCAAGATTTCTTCTGAATCTGGACTGCTTCTGAAAGATGTTTTGTGTTCCTAGTTGGATATGGAATGTGCCCTTTTGGATGGGGAACAGAAATCTGAAACAACAGAGCTGCTGAAAGAGAAAGAAATATTGGATCATCTAAACAGAAAAATAGCTGAACTGGAGAGAAATGTTATTGGTGAAAAGACAAAGGTAATTATTTATTGTAGCCCTCTTGTGTGCTCTGTTCCCCTTGATCTTCAAAATCTATTTATATAGCTAATATTAATGGAGCTTATTTGATGAAGTACTGCCTGTAAGTAAATTTGCTTGATAAATATGGAAGAAAAAATAATTGTTTCACCATAATATCCCTTTAACAGTATTGTTTTCCAAGGTATGATTGACAAGCAGAATATAGTAAGCTGAAGTAAAAAGACCTGACCTACTGTGACAAAAATTTTATTAATAAAAATGCCGTTTAGGGCTTGTACTTGGGTTATCTGTTGTTTAAAATAACAGTATTAATTGCACTGTTCCAGTACCCTCCATTGTAAGTTATATAATTTGGGGGAGAAAAAAAGAAATTATTTTCTCAGCAGAGGAACAAAATGAAAAAGGGTGCAGTTTTTATCTAATATCATATAGAATATATAAGACATTCATCAAGTATGTAATTCTAAAACAATTATGTTGTTTTGTTTGCTGACTGACAATTTTAGTACTGTAGAATATTCCCTCTGTAATTAAGTCTTGGGAATGAATTAGTTTTGATACACAGTCACATACTTAATTGGTCTCAACTACAAAAGAAGTAGATAGGCATATATTTCCAAAATAGGATAGCAGTATAATAAGATTTTGGAAAAGGCCTGCCAGATGAAGTTGTCCCCCTCAAGGCAGGCAGTGCTGGTTCCCTCCAGCAGGCTCTTTGCTGGCCTCTCCAGGCATGCAGCTCCCTTCTCCACAGGGGATGTGCCACGACCAATAATACCTCAAGGTCAGGAAGTTTTTCCAGGGGTTTCATCCAGTGTTGTTTCCTTTTAAAATTTCATCCTCTACCTCATAATTTAGACCTGTCACTTGTGGAATTGCTCTAGCTAGTCTCTCCTCTTTTCTTAAGCTTTCCAGAAATATCTGGAAGTTTCTACATTATTTGCTTTTGCTTAGATAAGCTGCACATTTTTAGCACTTCAGCAGTTCCCATTTAATTCACACCTTACAGCTTGCATTGTTTTGGTCTGAGCTTTCTGTCTTTGATTTCTGCCTGCCCTGTCAGGAGCCTGGCTGTTGTTTCGTGGCTGTGCTTATCAAGCCTGTGTCTGAAAAGGGGAATGGTGCTCCCACATCTCCGCTCTGTGGGGAGACAGTGCACAGCTTGAACTTCCCTGGACTTCCCTGTCTGCACTTTTCCTTGTTCTTGTGTACCCCTCACTGATCCTTCAGCTTTCACTGTTGCCTGTGGTCACATTTTTAGTTGCCTATGGGACATGTTTCATACTTGCTATTTAGCAGAAATATAAGTTTAAAGTGGGTATCAGCAGATAAGGTGTGCAACCAGATACCCTTCAAAAGGATGCTGCTGGAAGTTCTGGTTGGTAAGTGGTAATAAATAACATGTTCAGAAATTCAAGAGATCTTTTGCCTTTTGTATGGGTTCTCTATAGCCTCAAAGTTAAATTAAACTAATGGAAGTTAATGTAAAATCTGGAGGAAATTTAAATTTCCTTACCAATCACCTGATGGACTGTTAGTATGTGTGTAGCAGTTGGAAAATTCAAAGGACTTAAATTTTCAGTTGAAATGAAACATGGAAAGCTGCTTATAAAGAGCACTTGCTGTTTAAAAGGCAAGTTCATTCAAAATACTTTTTTTCAGTATGAGGCACGGCACTAGTCAGATCAGTTTCAAAATTGTAGCTGTCTTTTCTTTTGCCTTCCTCTTTGTTTTGAACAAACAAACAAACAAACCCAGCTGTGAGTGTGTGCTCTAAACGTCAAGCCATGGCTCAGTTAATACTGAATTATCTTTGTAGGGATAAACTCACAGTTCTTTTTTTTTTTTAATATGTCTGAAAGCATTGCATAAAAGTGAAAGTTGATAATAACAATGGGAGATGGGCTTCTGTGAAAGGAGTGAAATATAAAGTGACAGCTGAAGTGTTCTGGGGAAAGTAGAATCAGCCAGCAAAACAGATGGCACTGATCCTGTCAACACATAAAAGTTCTGGCTGGCGTGAAACGGGAGCATTTTTTAAAGCTTGATTATTGTGTCTATGTTAAAGTTCAGCCATGCAGATCTGATGCAAGATAGTCAACATCTGGGCTCTGTAGTAATACAGGATCAACCCCCACACACAAAAAGGGGGCTCAGTTGGAGGTGGTAGGTGGTCCCTTTTGCTGAAATAATTAGAAACTTAGGACAGAGTTAAGGCTTGGCCAGGAGTTTTCACTCTGCTGACGGTACTTTTGTGTTGTTTCCTGCTAAAACAAGTGTTTAAACCCAGTGTCCACAGGTTGGTCACAGTTTCTATTAGTTGCCTGAATATTTCACCCCTACCAATACCTGGGGTGTTGGTTTTGGTGAGGCTTCAAGGCAAGAAGCTCTTGGGATCCCATATCTCAAACAGTGGTTACATTTCTGTCAAGGTAAGGGAGTGATATCTGAATACACCACATGGTGTTGGTTGTCTGGAGGTAAGAGGGAGAGTTCATTTTACTTGTGAAGCAATGGTGGGGCAGTAGTGCTGCATATGATGGCACTTGTCTCTGGAGCAACTTGAGCATCTCATGGAATTTGCCACTGATCCTGGCACCCGTTTGACAGGAAGCTCCTGTCTGCTTGAGTCTCATCCTTACCCATGCACCTGTTTGAAAACCTTGTGAAATTTTTAAAAAGAGAGATAATAAACTACAGCCTGATTACTGGGCCTGTTATGTACTTGAAATGGACTGTACATAGAAGCTCTTGTACTACTTTCTACCTGATTATTTGATTTTTTTAATTACTATTTTACTAAATTACCTGTGCGTATTGCATTTAGGTGAGGACATGACGTTTTGCCAACTTTTTCAGAGTATTAAAGCCACAATTTTTAGTCCTTGCAAGGCAAAAGAAATGACTGGAAGACATCCTGGAAGTCGGAAGGCAGGAGTGAGTTCAGTTTTGGGCTATCATTGTGCTCTTTGGTGCAGGGTCTCTGTGTCCCAGCCCCTTGCCTGTAAACCAGGGATGTATTTTCTGAGTGGGTTTGTACATTACATGTTAAGCTGCATGCTGGTCTCATCCCTGTGCTCACCCCTCTTGGATCATGAGGCAGGACTAATGCAGGGGAGAGCAAGGGAACAAGTGGGGTAAATGGTGTAGTGTCCACCCTCGGATGAGCTGAAATCATTTCCCTTGCCTTTGGGATTGTGCCACCACACACATTGTAAGGAATGAAGCAACTTGTGTTGATTTGCTTAGGTTTTGAAAATCAGAGCTGTGGGTGATTGCCGTTTCAAAAAGCTGACAGAACCTTTCAGCACCTCTGCAGGACTCGGCATAGTTTGGCTGTGGTGCCTGTGTGCCGGGTACAAGCGCTGTCAGGACTCAGCTCTCCTGGCTAGGTAGCTACTTCCAGAGCTGTTGCACATGGCCCCTGCTTTCAGCTGTGCTGGAAACCATGCTAGGATTTAGAGAAAAGTCCAACTTTGCCTCCTTGGCTGTCCTTCTTGAGAACAGCTTACAATCACCTTTCCTTCCTTGTCTTCCTTGCCTTCCTTTCTTCTTCCCTTTCCTTCCTTCCTTTCTTCATATGTGGTTTTATCCATAGAAAAACATGACAGCCTACATATATGAATATCAGCATTTAAGCTCTTAATCACAAGTTCCATTTATGCAGGGAGAGCCCTGGTAAGTCCTGACTAACATAATTTGACAGATGCAGCTTGAAACTCTGTGGGACAGCCCTGTTTAGTTACAGATCTTGACAAAATTACTTTAGGCACGGCCTGCTCTAGAGAGAGCTGAACTGGGCTGTACCTGAAACAAGCAGGTAAAGCTTTTCCCTTCCCTCTTCCATTTTCCCTGCCACCAGGGCCTAGCTCCCTGTCACTCCCATGGATTCATTCTGTACAACAGTGATGCTGTTGTTTCCAGGGGAGCAGCACCTCAGGTCCATGGTGCTGTTGGCATTTACGACTTCCTTCCGATGAACCTTCGCTCATGAGACTTAGATCAGGAGTGACGTTTGTCCATAAGGAAATTGGAGAAAATTGTTATTTGTCTGATTGGATGTCATCCAGCTCTGCAAGGCTGTTTGTTTTCGCACAGTGCCTCCTTAATCTGTGCCATTTGAAAACATGCAGTCCAGCATGCGTGCAGAAGGATGGTTAATGATTCTCCACACCCTATGTCTCCAAGTAAAGCATGAGGTTGAAAGTAACAGCATGGCCAGGGAAAGAAAGAATAGATCAGTAAGCATGAATAAACAGGAATAACTGAAAATTAGTAATGAATTCAGCAGGCATGGTGTGGGAGGTAATCACAGCTAAACGGGAGTTTTGACAGACCATTTCAAAGCAAGTATTTAAGCAAAAGTTGAGACTCTTAAAAAAGAGAGGGAGATTATTCCTTTTCTTCTAGAGGAGCTTTGCCTTATGTCATGGTAGAAATATGTACTCTGGAACTCCTTTGTCAACCCAGTTTCCTCTCCCTCTTCAAGAGCAGAAATCAGGAGCAGCTGGCAGGGGATAACTCATCTTTTATGGAATACATTTAATTTTGTCCACATGCTTTCATGAAAATATTTTTTCAGTCATTAACAGAATATCCCAGACATGCCAAAACATTTGAAGCTCAGCCTCTTTGCTGAATTAGTACTATGAAGACTTGCAAGAATAGAGTCTAGGAAAGAGCAGCTGTCTGATGAGCCACCAGCAATCAAAGTTCAATATACTGTTCTCCTCTCTCCCCAGTCTTCTGGATGCAAAATTCCCGCTGCTGGATTTTATCCTGATGAATCTGACAAGTTTATGTCATATAGCATAGCCTCTTACATATTTATTGGTCAGATTCCAGCAAGATGTAAGCAAGTGTTTTAAAATATGAGCTACCATGTCCATAACATTATCTGCCTCCTTAAGATGTAATACACAAGACAAAGTGTTTTGAGGAATACTTGTATCTGCTGGATATATCCACGTAAGGATATCCTGTAGAGAGAACACTAATGAACCCAAAGATGATTACAAAGACTCAAGGAGAAAAACCTGAATTCACAAGCTTTCTTTTAAAACATTCATGAGAGAAATATCAGAATGGGTTATACCCCTAATGGGAATCCTCTTACTGTCAGCTGGATGCTGAAGACTATAAGAATTTGTATTTCCTAACTTGAATTTCCTTTTCCTGTGGTTTGGATGATTATTTCCGCATTTACCCTCATGAAGGAGGTCTAGAATCAAGCGCTTTCTTTTGCCTCCCCATCTGTTCACTAGGAGAACACATTGCAGTGGTCAGAGAATGAGCTTAGAAATTCCAAAAAACTTGAGTTGTCTTAGGAGCGAGTTTAATGTGGGCACCTACTGGGATTTTTTTTACTTGAAGCAGAGGGATCACGTCCTCTGATTTAAAATGCTTTTTAACAGTAGATTAATACATGCATCTGAAACAAGACTGAGATCTCTTTTATGGATGCCATCACTGAATACAGACGGTTACATAGTAAATTAGTTACCACTCACACAGAAAAAATAACTGTTTTGAAAAACCTTCTTCTATCTTACTATACTCCTTTTTATATACTTGGCACGCTTTTTATTTTCTCCTCTTAATAGCTTTTGTCATGTAATCCCCAGGCATTTAGTGACAAAGAATTAAATTGTGTCAAGTTTAATGGATCTGTCCTTAAAGAGATCAAGGAATGCAAGAAAGAGCAGTCTGAAAATACAGAAAAGGAGCATGTACAGTTTTCACAGGAGAATTTGTCTTATTTCAGTGGGGTTTTCTAGTCTGTTATATGCAGTTATGTTTCTCAGAAACCTGTGAGAGTTGTGAGAGTAGCTGATTCCATACTGAGAGGGAGTGAACGTGCATGTCTGAAGTCTAGTGTGGGTTATGAGATACTGCTACCTTAAAACATGATGATTAGTAGGTGAGTTGGACTGAGGAAGATCCTGGGGTACTTCAGACTAAAACATGGAAAATGTAAGAGGATATTAGAAGCTATTCATTCAGCTTGTTGAGTTTTTTTCTTTCATTTGCCTTGTTGGCTTATTTACAGTTTCTCTCTGAAACTAACACATACCTTGGGTTTTGGAGGGAGATTTTTTTGTTTGTCTGGGGGTTTTGGGGGGTTTTTCGTGTTATTTTGGAAGGCAGGGAGATTTGGAAGGTTGGTGAATGAGCCCAAATCACTTAGCCATACAATTTATTTCACAGTGAGCTGGTAAAAATTATAGGGTGCTTACTTGTTCAGGGTTTTTTTGTCCAGTTTTTAGCTGGGTTTTTGAGAAGCTTTCTCTATTTCATTCAATTTACTGTCATTTCTTCAGAATTTCTTAAGAGTTTGTGCAGGAAGGTTGGTTCAGAGGGCACGTGTTCATGCAGCCAAATGTTGCTCTACAGTTTTAGCCTGCCTGCAGTAGCAGACCAGGATGAAAGAGAAATTGAAAAGCAGCAGTTATCTGCAGAAAGGGTGTGGAAAACTACTAAGGCTTAAAGCAGCAGTATTGATCAGGCATAGGGCATCTTTAACCACTGTTTTTTTTACTGAAGCAATTTGTTTCTCCTTCCTGTTGTTCCTGTAGGGACTATGATTGCCTTTAATACCATCCTTTTCTCCCCTCTGTCATGATCATCTATGAGATGTGTTGTATATATAGTCTTTTCTTTTGCTCTATCTTTGCCCTAAAATCAATTCTACCAGATCTAAAGATTGATTTCATTTTCTGACTCATGTTGATCACTTAAGGTCAGTGTTCATAGCATGTGTTCTCTGCTGACATCCTCTGTCTATGCCTTTGGGGACAGTGTCAAACATCAATTCTTTCTACTGCTATCCTTCACAATTTCCAGAAGTCCTCCAAAACAGATCCAAGCATTGCCCCAGCATCATCAAACCTCAAGTCAGTCCTGCTTTGTATTCATGCTGACCCCAAATTCGTTCATAAGAAGCATGTGGAGGCAGACCATAGGCCAAGCTGGGCAGTAGGCTAAGACCAGATGTTGTACTTGTTTCCTCTGATAATTGGATGCTAAAAATGCAGTTGGTGTGCCTCCAGTGTCAGTGCTGGGGCTGTCTGCAGAGGAGGATTAACCAAGTCCCAGCTCCTGCGGTTAAATGAGGATGAGCAGCAGGAGCGTGGGTTCTGTTCACAGAGCAAACAGCTTGTGGAGTCAGCCACAGACCTGCCTTGGCTGCATCTTGCACTTGGCTTGTGAAGTTATGAATCTTTCCCCTTCTAGAAGAACTTGCCTTGATTCACTTATAGAAAGCACTGTATGAAAAATTCCTCGCTCACTTGTCATTTCTCATTCTCATTCAAATTACTTTTTGTGAATTAAATGGACTTCACCAATGCACAGCCTGAGACGTCAGCGAACTTAACTCCACAGCTGCAAAACATATAATGCCTCTCATTGCTGAAAGTGGTATTTCCTGTTAAGACTGCACATTTTGAAGGGAGACAGTTTGGTGGGATGTTAGCACTTCCTATGCTATAAATAGACCAGATGAGTATCACTTTCAGTCTCAAAGGACTACAATTCTAATTTCTTGAGGCATGTAACAGTATCCCTGGCAGGAGTCTCAGGGAGTTTTATCCTTGCTGATGATGTCTCCTCACACTCAAGATTTGACTTGCTCGTTGATGAATGAGCATGCTTGTAGCAGTGCACAGACATTTAGGGAGCTATTCATAGCTTCAGAGGCACAGCAGCCAAGGTCAGAGAAGTCCTTGCTGCTTTGGATGGCTAGGTGGGCAGAAAAGGCAAGTGTGAAACAAGGTGGCAGACCGTGGGCTGAATGTTAAATGGACAGCAGTGTTTGTGAGGAGGGGAACCACCAGTTTATTCATAGCTTTCCTTCTGTGTTGGAAGTAAGGATGATTCAGCAAACGGGGCTTCTTGGGGACAGCAGTCTAGAGGTGACCTCGCGGGAGTCGCATGCGTCTCCCTCATTGTGCAGCTCGCTCGTGCTACGTCCTCTGTGTTTCTGATCCCCGCTGCTGCTGTTGTAAGACTTGAAGCTAGGACAGGAAGTTCAGGCCATAGAATATGCTGGCTCAGTTGCTCCTTTTCACAAGCTTAATAAAATGTATTTGTGTTCAGCATGTTGTTCATGTGATTGTATGCATTGAGAAGCTGTATGTGTTAAATGAACATAATGGAGCTGGGAATCTGGTTGATACTGGACTTGAATAAAAATTCTTCCTGTTGTTTTTAGATACTGGGAAACCTGAATCCCAGCCTCTGATCCCACTCAGATTTAGAGATAAAATCATAAAGATAGCAGGCAGCTAATACATGTTTATTACCATGCCTCTGCCATGCACAAGGGTTTGAGAAACTTGTCAGGCATAGCAAAGAGGAAGTTTTCTCACAGTTTGAAATGGTAAGTAGTGTATTCTAGAAGACATTCCTTCTCTATGGCAAAGGGTGATGCAATGTCCTATCATACAGCACCACACATTTGATTTCAAAATTAGATATTATTTGGGAGTGGAAAGACTGGAAATTAGGAGATGCTTTGACAGAATTCAGCTGTTCTTGGAGTAGCCAGAATACTGTTAATTTTTGAGTATTAAGGAAAGATGATTACAGACTATCTGAAAGGAGATGCAATACTACAGAACAACAAGTAGGAAAAGAAAGCTATACAGGTGTGATGCTAGAAGATAGCAGTGAGCCTGACTTCAGGGATTTACTTGATTATTTGTGCCTGGCATATCAGGCATAAATTGTTTTTTTCCAGTTATTAATTGCTGAATGGGAGAAATTGCATCTGCTGTGTTGCTTGGTGTAGATTTAAGTGAAAGACTTTGAAAAAATTCTCTGTGCTCTGATATACTGGTTCCCAAACTTTGGTCCACAGATAAATAGCAGTCTACAGGCCAGCTTTAAGTGATATGCAGGCAGTCTTTGGAGCAGTGTTGCACAGTAAATCATGGAGTATTTGATTACAAAGATGAAAAGGGCAAAGGCTTTGGAGGATGAGAAGCAGTGTGCTCAGTACTGCTGCTTGCATGGAACAAAAGGGAAGCTGAACTAGCTGAAGGAGACCAGGGAAGCTGTCCCCTGTGATCCCTATGAACAGGTTACAGTTCCTGTGTCCTGAAGCAAATTTGCTGGATCACTTGGTGTTTCTGCTGCAAGAGGATTTCCTGGCCCAGAGTTATTTCTTCATAATACTCTGTCTCATTCTCTCTTTTCACGTCTTCCTAAATGTACTTATCTGTACAGAGCTACACAGGCATGAAATTCATTCTCCTGGGGAGGTCCATTTCTCCCTCACTCCCAAACTTGCAGTCATTTTCCATCCACTTTGCTTTCTAAAAGCTACTCTTTCAGCTTCATCAGTTACCTCACTAACATGGCTACAGTTTCCTTACTTTATTTTTTTTTTACATTGGGTGAGACGAATGTTTGGGCAGGGGGCTTTAACAGTCATCCAGGCACAGGTCCAAAGCACAGCGATGAGAGAATTAATCACGCCACTAGAACGATGAATGTTTTGTTTTGATCCTTTTGCATCCCACCGTTGCATTTCAACTAATGAGGGTTCTGTCTCTGACCTGCGTGCTTCAACTGTTCAGTGAGGTTGTGCCACACACTGTCATAATCACTAACAACTGCTTGGGTTTGAAGGTAATTGTCTTTATTTTCTGGTTCATGCTTCAGGAAAAATTAAAGCTTGATGCTGAGAGGGAAAAACTAGAGAGGCTTCAGGAGCTTTACTCCGAGCAGAAGACGCAGCTTGATAATTGCCCTGAGTCCATGAGGGAACAGTTACAGCAGCAGCTGAAGAGGGTCAGTAGCAAGTTTCAAGATCGCACTAATTTTTTTATTTTGTTGATTTTTAATTTTCCTTTTTTTTTTTTTTTTTTTTTTTTTTTTTTTTAGTTNTTTTTTTTTTTTTTTAGTTAAGTGTGACATTTTCTCTTTCAAGTATCCAGTGTCTGAACATATTTGCAACTTAGAATTGTTAATAGTCACGAAGGTTACGGGTTGTTTTGTGGAATGCTTGTAATAGATTTTGTGCATGATGGCAAACAAGTAGAGTGCAAATGTGTGGATTAGAAATCATTTGGTGTTGAATGTTTTTACAGCTTTGGGTCACTTGCCTGTAATTAGCCCTTTAGGCCTGCTGGGTGATGTGGAAGCTGTTGTGATGTTTGGATGGATGGTGGAACATCACTCTTTAGCTTTGTGAGCAAAGACAGGAATTGGCCAGTAAATGACCATCTCGGTGAAGCCATGGATAACTTCTTTTTTTCAATAGATAACTTAGCTGTTAGCCTGAACTGTACTTTGAAAAATTAATTCTGAAGATTTTACCACTTACTAAAATAGCTTTATTTTGTTCTATATTTTCAATAGTGTCACACTGGTATAAATAAACTTTGCATCAAGTCTAATTGTAATTTGATTTTAATTTGTGTTATTTGTAAGCAAAAAAGCTACAATATTGTCAATGAAGGCACTGTTATTTTCTGTGGAGAAATCTTAGTATTCATTAACCTTAAGTGAGTTATACAGCACATATAGTTAGCTTTAGTGGGCAGGGGGAATAATTTTGAAAGCATCAGTATGACAAGCTCAAGAGGCCATGTAAAAATTAATTTTTTTTTTCTGTCTTGGGTGTTTATATCAGGTGTACAGGCTGTAATAGAAGTGATGGAAAAAAGGCTTTTCTGCTTTATAGGAAATACTCTTTAGATATTGTTTTATTTGCAGAATTCTAATCTGTTTTTTCACAGAGAAAAAAGTAAAAAAGCTCAGCATTGAGAACAATAATGTTAAATTCTCAGTTGCTACAGATAAAGTGTGCTGGTTTTGAGACACTTAAAGATTTTTGTACATTACCTTAAAAAGAAAAGGCAGTATTATGTAATGTGTTGTACATATTAAAAGGAAGCTTTTCCTCTGCAGACACATGCTTGACTGTATTAATTAATTCATGAGATGCTGCAGTCTTGTTGCTGTGGGATGGTAGTAAATCTCTTTTCACTATTGACCACCAAGAGGCTTGTAGAAATCTGTTTGGTTAATTTTTTTTGTTCCTGGCAAGTTGTCTTAATAATGATTTTGGATTTGCAAGTGGGACAAAACTTGAAATGTGGAGGTGTAGTTAAGTGTCCAGTTAGTTCTATTGGATATGATTCCAGGCCAGTTGTAGTGGAAGTTAGCTGTGGCTGCTGTGGTCAATGTAGTAGAAGTGTCACTGAATTAGTGCCCAGGAGCTCTCAAACTGATCTCAAGTGTGAGAGCAGACATGAAATGACTTAAGTATTGTACCCAAAATAGAGAAAATATCTTCCCCAAAAATAACTGGGGCTCCCAACAAAAGAAAGACATGGACCTGTTGAGTGTGTTCAGAGGAGGCCACAAAGATGACCAGAGGGCTGGAGCACTTCTGTGAGCAATGGCTGAGAGAGCTGGGTTCAGCCTGGAGAAGAGAAGGCTCCAGGGAGTCCTTACAGCACTTTCCAGTACCTGGGGGGGTCTTTAAGAAAGCTGGAGAGAGACCTTTAAAAGGGCAGGTAGTGATAACTCAAGGGGTGATGACTTTAAACTGAAAGGGGGGGCTTATATTATATGTTAGGAAGAAATTCTTTACTTCAGAGGTTGGTAAGGCACTGGGACAGGTGGCCCAGAAAACTTGTAGACTCCTCATCCTTGGAAGTGTTAAAAGCAGGTTGGATTGGACTTTGAGCAACTTTGTCTAGTGTAAGGTTCCCTGCCCACGTCCGGGGTTTGGAATGAGATGATCTTTAAGGTCCCTTCTAACCCAAACTACCTGTGAAATACCTGAGTCTGCAGCATGTTATGTTGTGCTACTTTACTGAGAAGGAGGAAGTCATGAAGGAGACAAATTCCCTTTTTCTCTTCAGTAATTTGGTAATTTGTGCCCAGGGGAGCAGGCAGCCAATTTCCCTGTGGCAGCTGGCTGCAGGGTGGATCTGGAGTTTGGGTTGGGGTGAGCAGCTGGCAAATTCTTGGCCTCCCTGTGTCTGAAATGCATATACACTCCCCCCGTTGGGCAGGAAGTGTATTTTAAGTGTCCCCAGTTGGCTTTTTCATTGTTGGTTGCCTTCTCTGAAGTCCATTCTCCTGCCTCAGTAGCAATTATTGTGATGTACAATAGGCTGAATTTACTGACTTTCATGGCCCAGGCAAAGCCCTTTCGGGTTTTTTGGGGATGCTGAAGATGTCTGGCCAGTTCAAATGAAGCATTTCTGTATTGTAGGCAACTGCTTTCCTGTAAATTTTAGGTCACACCTTGGCTTTTGATCTCTTCACTATCCCCTACAAATGAAGAGCACATCTTTGGAGAGTAAGGGGAAGATGTTTGTACTCCAGGTAGTAACTTGGATCCTTCGGTTTCTGCATCCTGTGTCTTTTCCTGGTACACTGGAACCTGGTTTTGAATTGCTTTTATAGAGACCTACCTTAGTAGTGGCTTATCTCGGCCACTAACCTTTGCCTTAGGTTGAAATAAGAAAAGGAATAAGTTTGCCTTCCTCTAAAACTGCTTCCAGGATGTCGGTTTTCTTGTGTAGCAAGTTATGTATGATGTGTTTATTTTAGAGAGCCTTACCATTTACTAATGCTGCAGTTATTAAGAAACACTCTTTCTTCAGGACTCTGAAACTTGTAAGCAGGAATTCATATTATGAATGCACAGATGTTGCAGGAGGAAGCATTCATTTCTTGTGCTGAAAAGCACCATGAGTTTTATCTTATCGTCCCTAAGTGGAAGGCAGGTGTATTCTTGTTTCTTGGTTCATTTCTGCAGCATTCAACTTCTTTTTCTGACAAAACATGGTATCAGTTCAAGGGAATGCATAAAAGTGGGCTGATACTTTTTCTGAATGCACCTTCTGGCTAGGGTGGATTACTAAAGTCCTTAATTGCACAGAGAGCAATTTTCAGCAATTAATTCCTTGTGCAGTTCTCTGGGGATTCTGGTGTGATACTTTGCCCTTTTTGGTTGGAAAGCAGATGCCCTCTGAGTTTGACATGTGACAACCTCACCAGGTGGGTCCAGGCTTTGATGGTGTCCCAGCCAGGCTACAGCAAAGCCCAGCCACCTTGGGGAGCTCCACTTGCTCTGAGTGCTGCAAAACAGCTCCCTCGCTGTGCAGGTGCTTCTTAGCAAGAATCACAGTAGGAGTGAAGGGGAAAGCAACACCAAAATAATAATTAGCCCTATTTACTCTCTTACTATGAGAGTATGTCATTAAAAGGATTGAGATCCTGATGAGACATGTTGTAGGAAATATATAAATATAATTTTAGGTTGATTTTTCCATTTGCTTGTAGGTACCTCTGTGGTGGTGTCAGTCAAAGTATGATTGCATGATTACTTATTTATATATTACCTTTTTTTTCCTTAAGGATGCTGATATTCTGGACATAGAAAGCAAACACTTTGAAGATTTAGAATTTCAGCAACTTGAACATGAAAGCAGGTTAGATGAAGAGAAGGAAAATCTGACACAACAGCTCCTGCATGAAGTAGCTGAATATCAGCGCAGCATTGTCAGTCGAAAGGTAAGACTGACAACACTCAATTAATTTGTTCTTTGTTGAGCATAAAGGCAAGGAAATGGATCTACAACCTGTCCATCTGCAAGAAATAATGCAAAACATTCCTCTTTGAAAGAGTTTGTGAAGCAGAGCAAAGACATCCTGTGACATCCCACACAGTTCAAATAATGCACTTCTCCAAGAAAAATGAAATTAATAACATTTCATGCCCTATTTGCATATTTCATCTGAAAATCAAACCCTTTAATTTGATCCAAAAAAGTACTAAAGGTTTTTTTTTTTCCTTTTTAAGAAAGGAGATTTTGTCCTTTCTGGACAAAACTATAGTTATTTTAGGATTTTTATTGATTTTGCTGTTAAATGGTTTTGTTGAAATAATAGTAGAACACCAAATTAAGAAAATACAGTAATTAAAAAAATGAGTTTTAAAGGTCTTATCTCAATCAATTAAATACCACTTTTTTCAGAAATCAGAGGTTGGATCTCTTAACCAGCTCTGTTCAGTATATGGATGCTTGTCACTATATTATCAAAGAATATGTGCAGTTATTCTTTTGTCTCTTGAGCAAATTTTCTCTTTAGTGTCTAATTCTTACTAATCTCCTTCAGAGCAGTGAGCTGTCTTGTAAAAACTTATTTTCCTGCTGCTTAGTCATGCATATGAATAAGTGAACTTTCATTCCTTATGAATAAGATCCTTGCTGCAGGTTGTCTTGAGATTTGAAAAATAAATCCTGTAAATCGTGATTTTCTTCTTATATTAGGAAAAGATTTCTGCTCTCAAAAAACAAGCCAATCATATTGTCCAACAAGCACAAAGAGAACAAGATCATTTTGTAAAAGAGAAAAACAACTTAATAATGATGCTTCAAAGGGTAAGTATCTTTTGTCTTTCAAACATTTTCAGCAGGCAATAAAAGAGCATTTCATTGAATAAAAGAATGTAGAGCACAAGAAGAGCATCAGTTGTGCAGAAGCTAGCAAGTTGGTAATACTGTGACAGACATTCACCTTTAAAAAAAATAAAGTAAATCTTTTGCAATTAATCATCAGGTTTTTTAAGAGGAAACACTGCTGGCATTTGATAATCAACAGTGTTTCAGAGGTGCCCCGTTTCCCGAGGACTCAGGCAGAGACACCCACCCACAAGCTGAAGCTGGCAGCCTGTGCACCCTGTGTGGCTACCGGAACTGTGCACAGAGTGCTCAGATTTCTGGCTTGTGATAGCCCCTGCAAGGCCACGAGATGACTTCACATCAGCTAATATCTGGTTAATAAGAAACTGGCATGAAGCTTTCATGTCTGTTTTATGTTTTACTTTTAATCATGAGAGAAATCATGTTTAGTTCACTAAGCAGAATCATCATTTTCAAAACAATGAAGGAGCACTTAAATGGTTTGGCTGTGGTTGTTAAATAAAGTCATTTGCTTTTTGTTCTCTATCTCCATTTTTTGTTCAGTTCTAGTCTCAATGAACAAAACTGAAGTTCTGCTGTGCAGTTTCAGCCTTCTATCCCAGTGTGTTTCTTCACATAGTTAAGGAAATGCCTAACATTTATTTTCACTACATGGCTATATAATAAAATGTCTGGTTTTAACAGGAAAAAGAAAATCTCTGTAATCTGGAAAAGAAATATTCCACACTTTCCGGAGGAAAGGGATTTCCTGTCAGTCCCAATAGTCTGAGAGAGGTAAAGCGTTTCTCTGCTTTTGTCTTTACCATAACTAACTTTTAATAATGCTTCATACAAAAGCACTTTAGTATTTCATATTTAGTGAAGTTCTAGTCATCAAGTCTTTACAAAGTAATTTCATACAATTTTTTAAACTTATTCATGGAAGTCTAAATTCATTAGTAAGCAAAAATAGCTTCTCTTGACGTTCTTCCAAATGTAACTAGTATCGCTTTAATCTCTTGCTGTGGAGAAATGATTAGTTATGTGTGTGGAGTGTGTGTATATGTCTAATTTTCTCAAAATAGACAATTAAACCTCATTGAAATGAAGAAGAATGAGATATGGGAGTAACTATTCAAGTACAAATATAGTTTGGTCTTATTTTTGCATTGAAGATTTTATCGTTGCCTCTCCTCCCTTATTTTAAGGCTCTTTGCTAAAGCATGACAAATTTTGTTCTTTTTAACAAGTATTGATTTGAAGACTTCAAGCTATTGTGGTTCTAAGATACGTACTGAGCTATTTATTTCACTTTTTTGAATAGTTAGAGTAAGCAGGAAATCTATGCCTCTATGGCTGCTTCATTAACTTGTGCTTAAGAGTTCTGACTGGACTTGCTGGATCTGCTTGTGTTGATGCCCTGAGCAAGGTCTGCCACATGTAATGATGTAGCTGTCACTCTGGGAAGTTGGGCTCTTGAAGTCTAAAGCAACCACATATCCTTTCAGCACCTGGGAACTGGGATCTTGCTTATCTGATCTCCAAGCTGCTGGTGTGCAGTTTCACATACCCCTGGGACTGAGCACCCTTCCTTGCTTGCTTAGACTTTCAGTGTCAAGGTTCTGACCTGGACATCTGACCTCCTGCCAGGACATCTGGCAAGTCCAACCTTCATTTTTTTTCCTTTTGAGATGGATCTGATCATTCTCTCACTAGAGTGGGTGCTATCTGGTTGGGATTTTTTCACAAGCACATAAGGGCTTGTTTACTTACATACTTCAAAATGCAACTACATTGAGTGAGGCTATGCTCTTTAAAAAGAAATGCAATATTCAGTAGTGTCATTCCCATCACTGCAGTGAAGTCAGCTAGGACTTAGTCCAAGGCAAACAAGAGGAGGAACAGCAAGGATTATCTGTTCCATCTTCAGTGTTCCATAGGTTCTGTCCTTCAAAAGAAATGCCTTTGCCAAATGTTGTGTTTGTCTTAGTCCAGTTTAATTCTTCTCTGACTGTCCTGGCACCTTTAAAAATCAGGCACCAAATAGCAGACAGGCTTGTAAAGACTGCTGGCACAGCAGTTCATTTCACCATAGGATGGCTCATGCATCAGTCAAGTCTGTGGTCCAATGCTTGCCAGCCCTCTTCACCAAAGCACACATTTGTAACCCTCTTCATCCATCATGTGCTGACTCACTGCCTACACAGCAAGAAAGTAACACTGCCTCGCATAGAGAAGGAGGATGCTTATCCCACTGCTTAAATAAGTGAGGAAAATAAATGCTGTTTAAAAAGTTCAGTATTGACAAAATGACTTGAATGAGTAATCTGACTTGAAACCATTTATTTAATTGAATGTAATAGGGGCCTGAGCTAGCACACAGCACAGTCATTTGTTCTTTACTTGTTTTTTTTATCCCTGTGGTGAATCCTCACTGGTGTTGTGAGTCAGAACTGAATGTTTCTCATATAATAGCGAAAGTGTTGATATCTTTAAAATGACACAATATTGCAGTATAGAATTGCTGACTTTTGCTTACTGATAAACTGCCATTACAAGATGGTTAAGCAAGTTTTATATTGCAACTACATGATGCATACTGGACTCTGTTTTACTGTAGTGTTATCACATGTTTTGAGAGATAAACTTTAGTATCTTAGCCAGTTTCCTTAACTAATGGGTCATCAAATATGAGAGTTAAGATTTCCCTCCCATTTGTAGAGTGCTTTGTTCACTCTGTATGTATGATACATAATTTTCCAGAATTTTCTTACCTGCTTGAAATAACTGATATCATACACTGAAAATTATGGTCATAGATAGTAATGTTGGTATTTCTTTTCAAAATGACTTCTATGATCATTGCTAAATTTAGGCATTCCTAAAAAGAAGAAATACTAATAGTAGTCTGTGGCTTCTCTTAGGGAATTGCTGAAGTAAGTATACACACTGCTATGTCACTATGCTGGTGCAGTACTAGAAACACAGCCCTTGCCACACAGTGTCAGTGTGAAAGCAGCTTAACATCTTGATTTAAAAATAAACACATTTCTAGCTCATCTTTATGACATTGCTTCAACAGTGATTTATTCTTCCTTTTGCATAGCCCTGTTTTCTATGGATTATGACATTTGACTTTGTACAGCCTGGTATCCTATGCACAGTGGATTAGAATCCATATTTTACTTTTTAAAAAACATTTGTGCTTTCAACACCGAAATACATGCAATACCTATATTTTGCCATTATATCTTAAATCTGCTGGTGTAAGTCTTCTCTGCTGGCAGAAGCACACTGGTGTTCCTGCCATCCCTCAGTCCATCACCTTCTGTATGACTACTTAATTTAAAAAAAAATAAGCAAATTGTAATGGCTGCTGGGCTAACACTAACAGCATCTTAGCTGGGTCTTCTGGTAATATATAAAAGCTAGAAGTGTCTTCCAGATGATGCAAATAGGAAATTTGTTAGTGTAATTTATGGGAATGGCTTGTCCTTATAAAAGTTCTTCCCAGTTCTGTTACTCACCTGATTTACTCAAATTGGCTTAATAGTTAGGCAAGAAACAAATCAGGTTATTTTATTTAATCAGAGACAAGAAAAAAAAAGGTGTAAGATTGATTTTTTCTTTTCACCCAATCTACTTTCCTGAGAAAGAGCTACATAATTTCTAAAGGGTGTTTGCGTTTTAGTAAATCTTTTGGACACTTAATGTACATTTCCATTTTGATTACACAAATGTTTTTGGAATTAAATTAAGAACAGTTTTCAGAATCCAGATATTTAACATTCGAAATTCTTGATGCTGATTTGATTTTATTTATGATTAAGTATTTCAATGATAACAAATATTTGGCTGAATCACTCTAAACTAACTTTCATTGTACTGGATACATTAATACTCTTGCACGTCTTTTGGCTTTTGCTCCTTTTAACTTCTGAATTCCTCCTTTTAGGGCTATATCAGTGTAAGTGAAATTAGTGAGCTGTATGGCAATTCCACGAATATATCCCCTTCCACTCAGACCCCCTCAGATGTTGAAGCAGTTGCCACTGAGCCTTCCACGGCTGTGCTGACGAGCCAGCCACAAAATAAAGAGGTTTGTTTGAGAGACATTTCCCTTTGTTTGCATTGTTCTTTCATGGCTGCCTTTTTATTTTCTTCATTTTTTGTTTTTTTGGTAATTCAACATGTAACAAACTGACCCTAAAGCAAACTGCCCTCTGCCAGTTACCAAGTCAGATAACAGATTTAATAGTAAAGCTGAAGGACTGCTCTAGCTATAAAGTGTCTTTGATGAGGTAGATGGGACTCAGACGGCCAAAAAACCTGAATTCTTATGACCCAAGCAGCACTAAATGACAATCTTTGCCTGCCAAACACTATAATGTAATGCACCTTTGGGAAACAGTCTGTGGACAAGCTTATGACAACTTGATTAGTGGTGTCCAGGTGTTCATTTTGTATGTTTTGTAGCTTCTTTTTTCCTCCCCTGTAAGGTGGTAGAAGTCTATATTGAATAGTTATGGGAGATCAATAGCTTCTACCTATCTTAGCTGTTCCACAGAGTCTGTCCAGTCTGTCTTGTAGCTTACTTTCTTTTCCTCATTCTTTTGAATACTTTTGCTTTTGTAATGACTAGAGCAAATTTTGAATAAATCCCATTTTAAAGGAACAGACTAACCTTATAATTGTAAAGCCACATACCTTTGCATTGCAATAAGGCTGAAACCGGTTTAGAATTTGGTATTTGTGTGCTGCTTCTGGCAATTCAGTATGCCTTGAGAGTTGCAATAGAGCACATGTCCTTTCCTGCTAAACACAGTGCTAAAACTGCAGCTTGTATGTGCCATATCTTTTGAGAAATTCCAAAAAGAAAACACTGTGTGTAATTTCTCTTTTTTCTATAAAGCTAAGATCACCTCTCTGTTCTGGATTTGTGTTTCCTCACTCTCTTTCTCCTCGCTCTATTGCTCAACTTCCATCAGTCCATTGGCCTGAGGTCATGGCTACTCATGTAGATCCTATTCCTTTATCTGATACACCTCCACCTCTGCCAGCTAAGAAACACCGCAGGCAACAACAGGTAACAGATTCAAAGCTGGTAACTTGGGATTATTTTGTTTTGTTTGCGTTTGTTATGGTGGCCATGAAGTTGATACATGTGTGAGAACTTTAGAGTGATAGACTGTAAGTTGATTGTGCTTGCAGAGTGTTGCACTTAAAGGCACTGCTCATTTAAAAATCAACATGCTGTATTATAGAATGTTACTGAACAAAAATTCACCTTATATTAATAATACAGAGGCAAATATTAGTATTCAGGAGCCATTGTAACTGTCAGAGGACTTGCAGCAATAACGTATGTGTGAGATCCGAAATTAATTTTTCATATACATTTCAACAATGCCTTTCAAAAGCTGTATTGGTTTTAAGCCATCATTTCATTAGAATAACTTCTAGGGGAAAGTTTTCTTTTGTAACTGGGTTCCACTTGTATACAAGACTTGAATTTTTAACACCAAAGAAAATTACAGGGACATGTACATAAAATGTGCACATGAATTTAATGCATTTTTTTAATCAGTATGACTTTAACGAGATGGAAAGCACTGTGAAGCAGGAGGTGCTCTGTATGTTAGATTTTGTTCTTTCCAGACTATCCTCTTCAGTATTTTCCATATAGAGTATAACTGAGCCAGTGCATCATTTCGTTTTGTCACAACTGTAACGCATTCCCCGCGAAGCATTTCAGGAGCCTGGAGGAGCGCAAGAAGCAGCACAGGGAGTGCACGTACCTGAGCGATACTTTACCCCGCAAGAAAACCGCCCCGCCCGTGTCCCCCCACTTCAACAGCGCTACGCTGGGACGCAGCACCGCAAACAAGGTACCTGGCTGCTGCTGTTCACAGCCTCCCAGCCTCTGCAGGAAATCCTCTGCTGTCTTGGAGGGAAGGCTGGGTAGCACCCTAAGCATTATGTAACCCCCCCCACATTCACATATCAAGTTGACTTTGAAAGGACTTCAGGTTTATTAAAAAATGGGAATGTATATGAAACCTTCTGTACTTCCAACCATTCTTCTGACCTCTGGAAGTGCCATGCTGAAGTATATTATTCACAAATGCACAATTTCTGTCTCAAGAATTGTATTTTCAGGCTGGTTTAAATCGATTCTAGAGTTACAACTTGTTTTCTTTCCTACTGAAGGCCTCTAAATGGTAAAGATAAAGTTATGTATAAAGTGAAAATACTCTTTATTTGTGACACGGTAAATCAACAGAGGGCAGGAAGGTGGAGGTACTACTTTGAAAATATTTTGGCCTAATCGAGACTGTACACAATGAAAGTATCCATGGCTGATTGATAAGACATGATGTTATTATCCATAACAAAGCACATTATTGTGCAATTGCTGATAAAAAAAAGTCTTGAAATACAGTTCTAAGCATGTATTTACAAAATTTCCTGCAGGGACATTTACCACTAGGACAGAGCAACAGCTGTGGCAGTGTACTTCCTCACTGCCTGGCAACCATGACCAAAGAGTCAGAGTTGAGAAGGATGCATAAAGGTAAGACCTTTTCATTGTTTCATTTCTGTTTAAAATCAGTGTTCAATTTTTCATAAATAAGCCTGAAACAGACCTGTAAAATAAAAGTTTACTTCTTGGTGACAAAAGAAAGTTCTAAATGTAATTGGGTTTTTTTATATTGGCAAAATAAGATCTTAGCATTAGGATGTAGGTGCATGTGTAGTTTTGAAGTACATGATCACCAAATATAATCCAATATACAAGAAAAGTATATTGAAAGTACACATTGTGCTAACTGGGCAGTTTCTGTGAGTGATTGTGAAGCAATATTTTACATGTTCTTTCTTCTATTCCTTCCCTTTTTTTTTTTTATGTTGGGGTTTAAAAATTGTTTTTCACAGGAACATGTTTTTGCCTGGATAAATACCCCAGAGAAAGTTAACTTTAAGAAGCTGTGACTGTGATATTATAAGTGGTCTTAAATATTTGGGCTACAAAATAGGAAGGAAGAGAGCTGTTCTGTTGTGGGTAGATGGCTGTGTTTTTTAATAGGGATACAGCAATTCTGGATCCAAAAGCAAGCTACACCTCTGAAACATGATCTTGTAGGCTGTGGGATTCTGTGTCTGTTGTTTGTTGACTTGAGTGGATACACATATTTTCTGCCTTAATGAGATGTATTATTGTGTCCCATCTTCAAAAGGAGGCACTCCTCAGTGCTGTTTGTCAGTATATTTTCTTTCCAGCATCTGCATCACCATTATCAGTATCAGTGCAAGAGGTCCTTGTGTAGAACTGCACTAACTGAGCCTGAGCTGAGCTAGACCCACCCTGTTGTTACAGGACTTGTCAGAGCTTGCAGCTGTTAAAGGTCAAAGCCATGACTGAGGTCAGTCATATGCACCAAGATGACTCAATGCAGGGATGGAACAAGCAAGCTGAGAAAGGATCGTGACTTAATACAGCCCCTTCATAGAGCTCATCCAGTTATGATTTGTTGGTTTTGAGACGTAGTTATACAGCAGGCCTTACACAAACCTGCAGTGTTGTGGCTAACTTACCTTTATGTATTTCAGGTACAATACAAAAGGAGCTTCATGCTCACCTTGGAAAGCATCTTTGATGTAATGCATGTGCAAAGGTGGATTAGCTTGAAATTATGTTCAGACTTGTCATTGTGATGTTATTTCTGTCTGAAAGTAAATAGGGATGTTTTGGCTAAACCTTGACAAGAGATCAAGTATTTCAAATTGGAAATATTTCTGTAAAATGGTTGCAAAGAGTGTTAGTGTGTGACCTAAAACACAACTTTAAAGTGTTACCAAACCTAACACAGGCAAGGGATTTAAAAATAAATCACTTTTAATGTTAAATTTTTTGTCACAGTGAAATTAAAAGTAGGATCAGATTTCTTGTCTTACAAGTGAGAAAGAGAGAAACCTCATGAATCAAAATCAAATTACGGCACGACAAAGAAAAGAGACAGGGGAGAATGAGAGATGTATTCATTGGGTCAGTTGGCATAGCCAACTGAGGAATGCCTTGAGGAATCATGTGCTGTGCTGCTCATCATATTAGTTGGCTGTTATTTTTTGAAAGATCAACAGTTTGAATGGAAATAGAAAATTACGAAGAGAGCCTTAAGGGATTAATTTGTACTGGGAAAGAGGACAATTGTAGACGTCCTTTTCTGAAACATCAGCTTTGCCAAAGGGAAACAATGCTGCTGACAGGTGCTTTATTTGAACTGTCACAGGTTTTTCAAAGAGTCATTAACAGGAAGGATATAGGAACACAAGGATCGTTTGTGGCCTCTCTTAGTAGTTACTAAAGGGTTTATTCCCTTTCAGTACAACCTCAAGCTCCTTGAATTTATTGCTGTTGAAGGAACTTGAAGTGTATAACTGCTTTTGCACTGAAGTGCTATGTTTCTAGGTTGGGGAAAGCTCCTTTGTCTGGGTAACACACCACAAAAGTGTTTGCAGGGCTCTTTCTGCACTGCAGTGCAGAACTCAGCGAGGACAGGAATATCCAAGTCAGGTGGCTGGAGTCAGATCCCAGAGCATTTCTATCCACCTATACAGAAGGACTAGAAAAACAGTCTTCAAGTGCCTTTCATTCAGCCTCACAGGTAAAGCCTTAATAAATGTCATGGTTTGAGCGGGGAAGGACTGAGTTTAACTTGGTGAGATTTCTGGTTTCCCCTCACACTTCATTCCCATGCTCAGCACACAGAAAACAAACTTTCTTCAAAGTCAAAAGTAAAGAAAGTGCATTTTTGTGAAACAGTGAGGTTTGGGTCATGTTTTGAATATAATGTAGTGCTTCAATGCACCACACAAGACCACCGAAATGGAATATCATTAAAATAATGAAATCTTGTCTCTCACTAAAATCAACGGAACTTGAGATTGAGTAACTACGATTAATTTCAGCAGACATCTTTAAATACATCTTTGAAAACCAAGCCAAACATCATGTCAGTGCATGTCCTTGGAGATGCTTTTTTATTCCATCACTCAATGATAAATGTTTATATTATAATAAATACAGCTTATTTATTGTAAAAACATTCTTGAGGTATATCAGATTTGCCTTTTCAGACTAAGTTAATATTTTTCAGAAGGTTTGCTAGCAAATCAGTGGAACTCCATAAATGTATAGGGTCTGATTATACTGATAAATACCAGATTTTTTATCTTCCTGCTCCAAAAGTTAGTTGTTCACCTAAAAAAGGTGATGAATAGATAAAAAGTGTTCTCTACCTGCGTTTCTTTCCCCATTTGACAGGTTTTTCACTCCATGAATTTTCTGTGGTCAAGGTGATCTATTCCAAATGACACAAGTGTCTTGGCTGATACCTTGGACACAGAGCTGCACCCAGTGCACTGCAGCTGGGCTCAGTGGCAAGCCAGGGTCTCACATGATAAATGCCACTCATCTGGAGCCCTGGCTATCAAGCAGGGACCCACAAACTGCTGTCCAAAGAGGATGATGTGCTCCAGATTTGCTCTTAGTAGTTTTCAGGCTTGACAGCATTGAGCAAAGTTCTAGACCAGATGTTCTGGTGTGTGCATATAGATCTGAAAACAAGTATATTCAATGCTGTCTGGAGGCAGTAGCAGCTCAGCTGGTTTAAAGATGCTATCTGAGTGTTATCGCTAAACTAGTCATGGTCTGAATTGAGTTTTCTTTAATATGCTCTCTCCAGTTTTCCTTATTTCAGTCCAAGAAGGTAAATGTAAAACTCTGAACTGAAGAAAAGCAAAGTTAAAAGTGAAATCAGGAAATAAGAACAGGCACTTCAGTTTGAACATGGATTTCAGTCTCATTTGCTTTATGCAGGAATAAGTAATATCTGTGAATGAATTTTAGGCTGGATGCAGTAGTAAATATTTTCATAGATTTTTAATTACTAAATAGCCTGTTTTCAAAGATTATCAAAAGGTGTTCAGTCAGTCATGTGAGTTCAAGATTTGTGATTGAAACAAACAGTCACTGTCAGTAATCATACCCTGGGTTAAGAGCAACTTAAATGTTTTAGAGGACACATATTTATTTTAAATCATTAGTGGAAAAAGCTATTTCTTAGCAGCCATTCATGAGGTATTTTTGCAGGACTGTGATTCTAAATTCACCTGCTGTGTACATGCCTTTGTACCCAAACTGTATGCAAAAACAGAATGAAGAAGCTGCTATTTGGTACCATCTCGAGACCTCACCCTGCGCAGGTGGAGGTTTGGAGCTCCCAGGGAGTGCTGGGTGCCAGAAGCTTGCACAAGAACAGGCAGGAGCAAGGAGGGTTAGTCAATGCAGTCCCATGGACTGCAGGATGGACTCCAGAAGGGAAGGAATGGTTAGCTGGGAATTAAGGCGTAAGACCAGACACAGCTGGGAACAAAGCTGTTGGGACAGAGAAGTTAGGTACCAACAGGATGATTATTTGTGTCCTCTCTGAGCTCTGTATAAAAAACCAGCAAGCAAGGGATATTTGTACAATTTAGAAACTTTTCAAAGCAGTCTGCCTTTTTTTGTTTGTTTTTCGGTCTTTTTTGTGTCAAACTCAGGAAAAACCAGAAGAGGTATGAAAACATCGCTTTCCCTGGCTGTACCTCTCATGTGATGTTTTCCAAAAGTACCAGTTGCATCAGCACTGTCAAGTAGTTCCCAGACTCTTGAAAAACTTTTAAATAATTGTTAAATAATGACAGCACTTCAAAAATACTTTTTTTTCCTGCTGTCAAGTAACCTGTAACAACAAAACTTCTGATTTATGCTAATATCTCCAGAGCTGTGGCTTTGCACAGGCCTAATTTTTTGCTTCTTTGCTCATAGCCACACAAGTAGAGCAGAAAATTTAGAAGTCTTTGCAGATCTGTGGGTGACAATGACAAGGTAGACTTTGGCTTCCTACTTCGGCATGTTTCCATACAACAAATGTATCTTGACATGTTAACGTCAATCTTTAAAAAGAAAAAAAAAAAAGATAGAAAGAAGAAAGAATAGGAGTAAAAGAAAAATGTAATGGGATCATTTTCATAAAATACTAGTGAGTTTTTTACATACTTGACAGTGCCACTTTTAATAACAGCTTTCCCCTTTAGTTCTGTCCTCACCATAATTTTGTGGTGGTATACCTGGTTTTTGTGATTCTGCAGTAACTCCTTTGGAATATTTTTCTTTGGTGACATGGCTTTATGGATATTTGCAATATTTTTCTCAACAGTATGGCTGTTAACATTGTTAAGTTTATGGGTTTGCTGCAGAGCAGTGGAGCTCTGTAGTAAAACCAATGCAACAACAAACATTTTAGCTCCTGTATCAGCTTAGACTTGACTGATACTAACCGTGGCTTGTAGGAAAATTATAGTTAAGCGCTGGATCTTACAAGGAGTCTAACATTTTTAAGTGCATGTTGTGTGAATAGGCTTCTGAGCATTTAAAAATTCCTTGAACAGATGGTGCTTGCCCAATGTGTAGATGTGGCTGTAATGCAGGCAGGTTGGTTGTGAAGCCTGGTGGTGTTGATATGCAGCTGATCCTGAGCTTTAAGCTGCCTGTTGCTTACAGCATGAAGATAAAAGGAGAACACTGAATTATGCTTTGTTTCCGTGAATGCATCTCATTTTACAGCCTAACAAATGTTGATTTCTTGCAGTGTTTAGTTACATTTGCATGATTGCATAAATTTAACTGATAAATGTTTTCCTCAAAAATGGGTTCTTTATCTTAGGGGATAGAGCATTTGTAGCACTGCTATACTGCTCTGTGCCTTTTAGATGGGTTTATTTTTCAGTGAAATATAAAATACGGAATTAGGCAAGGATTTGTAGAGGGCTCAACAGAAAAACATGCATTTAAATAAAGTTCTTTCAGTAATTAATTTTCTCCTCTCTTTCCCTAATGAATCATTGATTACCATTTCACAGGAGCAATTAGTCATTCCAAAGGTTCGAGTATGAAAGGTAATTGCTTGTCTGCAATAACAGAAGCATTTGCCAAAATAAGGGGAAAAAAGCAAACCGCACATATGAATCAGTAACACCTGTGCTGTGTGATGCCATTATTTATGACTACTGAGGTGTCTTTGTGTTCCTTTTGTCTCTTTTACTAATCTATGCAGTTGAACTTTTATTAAAATGTAGTGTTCTTTTAAATGGCAAGTGAGTCCTATTAGTTCCTTAGAAACAAGCTTTAACAATCTCCAAGAAAGTTTTGTATGGGGCAGAGGGAAGTGAGGGGGAAACTACCTTAGAAATGCTTGTAAGGCACAGTTTCTTTAATGACATGCTTTAGTTATTCAGCTGCAGACACACTTTTTAGGTAACTGCAATTGTTGGCTCTCTGAACTGGGACTCTCCCAGCTCTGGAATGGCAAAAAATACCAGAGTAACCTTGTATGTACAGAAAGGGAATGAGAGTAACGTAGAAAAATATTTCCACTTTAAGCATGTTTTCCTAACATTGGTGTCTAAATGGTGTCTAGTAAAACTTTTATCAGGACCTTGCTGCATTTGTACATTTGTCTGCATTTTTCCTGTATCTGTTTATCTTAAATATGTGGAATGTCAGTGGCTGCCTCCCTGTAAGAATGTGAGGTTTTCATGTAGTCTGTCAGTCCTTCCTAATCTCCAGCTCTGCCAGCAGCTCAGAATTTGGGTCAGGAATGTGCAGAGAATATTATGAACCTGACTGAGTATCCGTCTCACTTCCTGCATTCATTGAAGGAAGAGATGAGCAGTGCAGTTGCATATGTAACCACATAGATTGAACAGCCCTTAAAAGGGCACTGTAAAATACTTCAGTAGTTAAAGTGACAACTGTCATTATACTCTCCTCTTCATCAGGCAAGCTCAACAACTTCTCTCTAAGTCTGCTTTACTTTCAAAGTTCAGTGGAGACTTGAGATAAAAATAATTGTGAAAAGACATTTTCAAAGGACACAAAGCCAAACAAAGTTCCCTCTGTTCAAGAAGGATGACTTTTCAGAAAAATAGTTTTTGTGGAAAAATAACAGCAGAGCCTTTGCATGAACCTTATTTTTCTTCAAAATCATTGAACTATAAGGATCTGCTTCAATTCTGTAAAGTGAACTGCAGTTTCAAAACTCCAGTAAAGTACCTCTACAGTAGTAACTATGATTCTATAACAAGCAGTTAGTATTATTTCAGCTGAAACTAAGAGTCCAATTGCAGTTACCAGAAGGCAAAGTTTCCCAAACAGCCAAAAAAAATCCATATTCAATAAAGTCAACCAGACAAGTACTCAAGAATATTGAATATCTGGACTTCTTTTTTCTCTAATTAGTCAGTGTCATTTCTTCTAAATACCTGAATTTAACCGCATTACTTTCCAGATTAGGCCTAATTTTAATTTTAACATTTAAATTTCATTTTTTTCAAATTAGATTTTCATAACACTTATACAAGAACATATATTGAAAAGTCAGCTATACTAATATGCACAGGTATTGATTTGAATCTGTCATAGATAAAACATGTATTTAAAGCTTTTATGTCAGTGTGACTAACTGGTACAATTAACTGCAGTATTGTAGTACCTTGCTCACGGTGCAGTAAAGACTGAGGTGATGTTCAAAACACTTGTGCAGCTAACAAGTTATGCTCTTGTCACATAATTTTTGTGTAAAATCAATGTTTCCTCTGTACTTTATAGGGTATAACCATCAGCGCATCTGTGAAAACCAAAGGCAGAAGTCTCCAGAATTCTACAGCAGAACAGCATCGGAATCCAATGTGTATTTGAACAGTTTCCATTACCCAGATCGCAGTTACAAGGACCATGCCTTTGATACATTAAGCTTAGACAGTTCCGACAGTATGGAGACGAGCATATCAGCGTGCTCACCAGATAACATTTCCAGGTAAATCTTCTTTCCTTCTGATCCTGTAGTGGTCATAGGGGCATCATGAAAAAAGAGAATTTTATCACATGCTGACACTGTGATAGTGTGAATGCTGCTGATTTGTTAAGAAAATGTAAGATCATTCGACAGGTATCATGTTTGTGTAGCTTCTCATAATCAGTTTAACTACATCTCACCTGTTTTTCTAAAAGATGGGAAATAAAAGTATAGAAAAGTTTAGTGATAATGCTGAAGTCTACAGATCAGTCAGTGCTTCCTCTCCTGGTCACTTCAGGGAAGGAATTTCCTCTGATAGGAAGTTTCTCAAGGACATCTGCCATTGATGACATACACTTGTTCTACAAGTCCACTGTGTTAACCAGCTAGATGCTTAAGGTGAAACACTTAGGCTTCCCCAACAGTCTTTTTGCCCTTTCTTCTCCCTTTTCTGGGTCAGTAAAAATGAAGAGATGACACTGAAAGGCTTGCTTTTCTCATCCTCAGAGGCTGTCAGCTCAGACACCATTTCTCAAATGAAAGGGATTTCCATGATCTGTGTTAAAACTCCAGATGAGTCTCAAAATTGTGTGCAAACAATTTTCTCGTGACAGTCTGTTTTTTATTTCTGACATTATGGTAGTGCTTTCATTCCTGCCCACAGTCCAGCCCCAGCAGTTTCAGAAGCATAAACAGAGGCTGATAATTAAGTAAAGCTTTGTTGCAGCACTATGAATCCCTAGTGAATACAAGGCCAGCTTTTTTTGCTAGCATGTTGTGTTTTACTTAGCATCTGTTTGCTGTGTCAGGGAAGCCCCCTGATTTCCCCTTTTAGTAATTATCACTGTTAAGGGTTTCAGAAAATACCTGTGGCAGTCATTCTGCTGGCTGGTTTGTTTGGGCTTTTTATGTATTGGTTGGTTTTGGTTTTTTTAGAGGAAAAACTTTAGGACTGGGATTTTGAGGATTTCTGTTTTAAAGTTTCTGATAGCTGGAAGCAGGCTGGGAACTAACTCTGTGCATTGATCCAATGTGCCAGTGATGTGAAACCTTTCTCTCTCTGACTTCTTGCTCTGACCATTTTGAAGGAGGATGGTGTGTGTCTGAGTTACCTTGGGCCATCTTCTAAGTCCTGTCTCCAGCCCAGGACTGGGAAGCCCCAACAGCTGTTGAATTTCACTGGTGCTGTTTGCTCTTGTGCTTCCCTCTGACTCTTGCATCCAACACCAGAAGGAAAACAAAAGCAACACAAACAAAAAAATAGCCCAAATCAATACAAAAAACCAGAAAAGGAGCGTTTACAACAGATCTTTCCGCTTCTCACAAAGCAAACTTTGGTGGAAGAAGAAAAGAATGTAAGCTGATTTTGTTGATAAAATCTGGAAGATAGGCAGTTATTTTTCCTCAACAAAATTTCCCTTAAGCAAAATTAATTCAGGCTGTTTTAGATGGTGTTTGAGAATATTTTCTAGCCATACCAGACTTTAAAGGAAAACAATTTATGATGCTTTGTTCTGACCTATTTAAAATGTATAAGTTACATTCTACCATGTTTAAGGTGAACGAAGCACCTTTTTTCTAGAAATGCATAAAATTTGTGGGGGCTTAAAGTACAGAAGAAATGGAACTGCTGTAGTCATTCACAACTCACCAAACTTACCTCTTTTTTGTTAGTGGCTACTGCACTGAATTGGATCCGAACACTAACCATTCTTAAACTATGTTGGACTGCAAAATATTTCTTTAAATACCAACTACTCTTTTAAATAAGAAATAATGGGGTTTTTTGCAGTGCTAGCACTTCAAACGTTGCAAGAATAGAGGAGATGGAGAGACTTCTCAAACAAGCACATGCTGAAAAGACTCGGCTTCTTGAGACCAGGGTGAGCGTAATTTTGAGTACCTAAGAGTAGGCACGTTAGTTTGGATAATGTTCTCCTAAATGCAACATAGAGCCCTACCCAGCTTATACCTAACAGACACTTAAAAATTACCTCTTCCCCATTGGCTTCACCTCACACTACAGCCTTGAGCCCATATGCAATATCTGCTATATCAAAGGGCAAGATGATGGCAAAATCCCATCAGAAACTTGGTCAGCATTAGTTTGACACCTGCTGGGGGAGCTGCTTAAGAAGAGCTTTCATTTCTATTTGCAATTCCTATTCTGAATTTCAGTCCAAAGTGCTGGAGATATATATATATATATTTCTGCCTATTTAAGGGACAAAAAGGTATTTAGTCCTAGCTTAGAAATGACATTGCCAACTATAGTTTCACATATAGTTGAAGTTCTGTGTGTGCTGTGGTATTTAGGAACGGGAGATGGAAGCTAAGAAACGAGCTCTGGAAGAAGAAAAACGGCGCAGAGAGCAACTGGAGAAAAGACTGGAGGAAGAAACGAGCCAGAGGCAAAAACTAATTGAAAAGGAAGTCAAAATACGGGAGAAACAAAGAGCACAGGTCAGATATGTGGATGTGAAATGGTTTTGAAGTGCAAGGCTTCCCCTTCACATACAGAAAGGACTAAGTGTATTTCTGCCAATGGTAAACAGGACTGCTTTCAGCTGAACAAATGGATTTAGTATTTCTGAGGTGCAATTCATTTGCTAAAAGTATGTTTGGGCTCTTGGAGCCAAGTATTAAAGTTAGATAACAGCATAGATATCTATTCAGCATTTTGTATATAAAGTATCAATATTAATCCTATAAAGTTTGTTACTGAATACTGGCAGAGCAGAATTTTTTTGGCCAGAACAACATAAATTTGTAAGCGTGTTAATTTTATAAAGCATTGGTGTGGAGTTGGTGGGTTTTTTTGTTTTGTATTGTTTTTTCTTTTAATGCATACAAAAACCTTGAAATGTGAATTATTACTTCCCAACATTAGACCAAAAAGAAAAAGACAGATAAGGAAGTTTTTTCAGCAGCCCACCTACAGTAGAGAGTAAATATTATTTTTTTCTAAAGTTAATGGGACTATACATCATGAGAAACTACTTAATTTAAAAAGTGTTACCTCCTATCCTACATATTTTTGCTTCTTCTCAGGCTTAGAGGTACCTTGAGTTTTCTGTAGGCTTAGGGTCTTACCTATTTGTTTATTCCTTCAAAACCAATAATATCTAGAAGGTACAGCAAATAAACTAGGAAGTCACTGCTAGTATACCAGAGCAAGAAAATGTCTCCATTTTAATAGAAGTATTTGAGTGCAGAAGAGTCCATATCATACTAGAATATCTTTTTGGTTTTATGTGTGCTACCTTTGCTGATATTTAACCAGCTGTTTCCAGTTAAATATTCCTTTGTTTTTATATAAAATGTAATTATGTATGCTAAACTTTACTTGCTTGGTTGCCTTCTTTTTTTTTAAGAAATTTTGTTGACAACTCAAGTATGGCATAAACAATGATGCAATGCTGATATCTTTATCCCAAATTAGAGCATGCATGTGTTGTAATAAAATGTACTTTCAGTTACTGCTAATTGGAAGACTTGGCAGAGAGGCTGAAGACTGAATTGGCAGGAAGACAAAAGCTATCTATCAGAAATTACTGATTTTTTTTTCTTTCCTTTGTACAGTGAGATCAATTTTTTGTTCCCCCACTTAGAAATGTAAATGAGAGGAAGAAACTCCACCTTAGCACATGCCAGAACTGGTGCCAGCTTATATCATACAGCAGTGCATAATTTTAGAAGGCTGCTGAGGGTTCTTGCGGGCAACACAGCTCCTATTGCACCAAGAGGCTCTTAAGAATGCAGTGAGGGAAAGTCCCTTTGATTTGAGACTCACAGTGGGATTTAACAGGCTAACTTTCAGAATGGAACAGGGGCAGATTAGTTTCTCCAGGTCACTGACTTCTCTGGAGTCCAGAGGGAGAGAGAGGGAGACGCTCCTTTCAGGGATTTTGAAAGGACCTAAAATCAACTTCTGTTTCAAAGTAGCCTCTCTCTGCCTTTCAACTGCAGCAGGAGCCTTCTCAGGGAGACCTGTCTTCTGTGTTTAACATGAGGGGGTGGTGATGGTGCATAGACCCTCCGGGTACAGAAAACAAGAATATTCCCTCAGCTGGCAGAGGTTCCAAACCACTGTCTTCTTGTTCTTCCAGCTGACACTATCCAGGCCTGATGCAGAATCTTGAACTGCAGTCAGAATGAGGCACTATCTCCTGCACTGCTTTGCTGTCTCTTGCAGAAGGATGCACTTCAGTTCTCCATACCATACTGTGAACTAGATATCACAGTTAATTTGTGCAGCAGAAAATAATTCCGTTTTGTTCGCTGCAATCTCTGAAACTAACTGACAAGTACAGTTCACCCCCATTATTAGTGTTTCCTGCAATAGCATTTATTTATATATTATACTCTGCATGAAAATACCTGTGGCAGTAGAATTAAAGAGTGACATGTGTGCAGTGAGTATTTGATCCAGAGAAATAAAGGGTTTTCTTAACATTCTACGTATGAAGTTCTTTGACTTCATCTAAGGTAGCAACATGCCCTTACATTTAATTAATGTCGGTTCTAAGAACTTTTCTGTGCTGTGGCCCCTGTTTTACCAGCTTATCAGCTGTTGATTTCAAGAAACTTCAATGGTCTATCTGGCTTTTACAAAGTTAGCCAACACTGTAAAGTTAGAAGTTTAAAGAATTTTTCAAGAAAAATACAGCTGCAACAAAAGCTCTTTATTTTTCTTACATTTATGCTTAGACTCTATGAGCAGTTTTCATTTATATCCTCGCAGCAGAAAGAGTAGGAGATGAAAAGGATTGTCTTAAAAATAATACGATTTTCTTTTCTTTCCTGTAGGCCCGTCCCTTGACTCGCTATTTGCCCGTTAGAAAGGAAGACTTCGACCTACGAAGTCACATTGAAACAGCTGGGCACAACATAGAGACCTGTTACCACATTTCTCTCACAGAGAAGACCTGCCGAGGCTTTCTGATTAAAATGGGAGGAAAAATTAAAACGTGGAAAAAACGGTGGTTTGTTTTTGACAGAAACAAGAGAACTTTTACTTACTATGCAGGTAGGTTGCAGGATTCCTACTAGGGTTCATCTGTTATTCTATTTTCTTACCAAACTCAGCTGAGTTATGAACAAGTAGGGAGTCCAGATAAAACTTACGTTTCCATTTCATCCATTCACTTAGAGGTCATGTGAACCCTTCCCTACAGAGTTCAATCCTCATGCCAGGTATGGCAGAATTGAGTATACAAAACAAAATAAAACAAGAGATGGAGATGGGCAAGAGAAAAATGGAAGATAATCAAGTTACAAGTACACAGAATAATGGGTCTACATATTTTATTTTTAAATATTATACACTTCCCCCAATGACTGAATTTCTTGTACCCTTCATACAAGAGTGTAATTTATTATACTTATATTAAAATTAAATTGAATGCTTCTTCAGTCCTGCTGCTTAATGTGAAGAAAAGGCTTTCAGGAAATTAAACACAAAGGGACTTTCTGAGTTTGCCTTATTTTGAAAGTGTAAGGAATTTCAGATGAAGAATATGCAATACTCCAAAGAAGTTTCTGTACAGTAAGTTGTGTTTTACAGTTTCTGGAGGCATTTTAAATGTTACCTTATGTTGTTATCTTAGGGTAAACCCAGAAATGGGGAATTTAGGAACATACATATTTCTCAAAATGCTATGCAAATATACACGTGGTTTGACACTGAAGTTTCAGAGGAAACCACAAAAATAACATTCTGCTCTGAATATATATTGTACAGAGAGTTCAGAAAGAGGCATATGTAGGGTGGTCATTGCTAAGAAGCAGAAGAAAACACCGAGTACAAAAACCACCCAAACAGTTTCATTTACTTTATTGACATTACTGCTTTTCAGCAAGTCATAAGAAACTTAAAATTGATGGCAGCGTTATGCATTGCTCTGTGTCTTTTTTAAAACATGTACTTGAATTCATTACATTCATTCATTACATACCCACTGAATATTTCTTACTAGTTTGCAGTAATACGATGAAGAATGTGACAAACATTTTTAATTTTGTTTTTAACATCTGGTTTATTGGTTAGGAAGGCCTGTAACACACAGTAGTGTTCGCATCTGGTACTAATATTTTTTTCTTTTTTTAGTAGTTATGTTAACATTTAACAGTTTTATTTTTGAGTGCAGTACAGTTGCTGTAATGTAATTTCAATTACCAAAGAAAACTTTTGCTAATGTCTGAAGGACTCCAGCCAACAAGCATAGTTTTATGAGGTCTGTACCAGCTGCACTAAAATACCGCTGCTTGTATGAGTGAGGATCCATCTAGACCTTTAAATACGTAGTAGACTTCCAAAAGAAATATTGGTGCTGTAAATTCAGACTAATTGAACACTTAAGCAAATGTACTGAGATATTGCTTTAGTTCTGCCAGTGCACTGACCAAAGACCTTACCCTGACATCTGACAGCTTAGTGCAGCAACTGAAGCATCTGCACTGTCTGAACTGAAGCATTCAGGGAACTCTGCCAAGACTCTTGCAATGGGAGCTTGAGGGCACCTGAAGTAGTCTTGTAACCAAGGCCCCAGGTGGGGCTTGAAAGGAGAGCGGGTCCCCTGCCTACTTGTACTGCACAGAGAGTAGGCTTTGTATAGTGCTGTTTTTATTTCAGTATAATGTGTCCTGTTATCTGATAACCCTATACCTCAGTGCCTCACTGAGGTGGGGGCTGGCAGGAAGATTCCCAAAGCTGTATTGTTTGCTCTCTGGGATTTCATTTTGCCATCATATGAAGCTTTCTGAATTGCCTGCAGCTACCCATAGGACATAAGCTGAGTTCCCCAAGTATTTAAATGGGACTGAGTCATGGGACTGAGAAAGATGTTCTGCATGACTGTTCAGTGTTGAGATGATACTATAACTTGGGGGCATTATATTCCCCTAATACAAAAGTGCTGGGAGTGAAAGGAAGTTTGTCCCTCAGTGTCCACATGAAGTTGGGATGCTTCTGAACAATTTCTCTCTCCACTGCAGGAAAATGGAGGGTAGATGCTGCCCTGCCCTCTCCTTTTTCTTGTGAAACGTTACAGTGGTGACGTGTTTAGTTCACATGTGAAGAAGCATTTTTTTAAAAAAGTACATGCACAAATTATGTTCTAATATAAGGGTTTTGCTGTCAGATTGTATTGAAAATTTGACTATCATTACAGTTTTCCATTGAAGACAAACTGCGGGTCTTAGCCTGAGAACTGTATGAAGTCTGGCTGGTTTCCTTGGAATTGGAAGAGTGGCTGTATCTGAGACACATCTGTCCTTTTGTGGGCTAATACCCTCCATAACATTTAGACACTTCAATGAAGGGAGTGACTTGAAGATAGATGAGGAAATTACAAAAGCTTTTATCCTATCTAGGTGGAAAAGAAAGCATATTAAAGTCAAAAATGTAATCAACAAAACCAACAAACTAATAACAAAGGTTGAAGGTTTCTGTGGGATTTCAGAAGCAGAACTGTTAAGTCACTTACCAGCTGAATATATATGGAAATGCAAATTAAGCTTTTGATCTTACTGTTCATTTCAGTTCTGAAGTCTTTCTCTCTTTTCCATTTTAGACAAACATGAAACTAAATTAAAAGGTGTAATATATTTTCAAGCTATTGAAGAAGTCTATTATGATCATCTAAAGAATGCATATAAGGTAAACTTTGTTATTGGTGTTTTAACCACGTATCAGAGAGTACCCAAAGTATTATGGTAGCTGTAAAATTAAAGGGAGAGCTAACGTTATTGAGGGACAATAAAGGAAACAAAACAAATATTTAAAAAAATGCTGGAGTGGAGGAAAAGGAAGAGTAAGCTAATCAGTAGTTATCACTGTTTTGGGGTTTTTTAACACTGATGGAAGCAGAGATAAGTGTGTCTACCTGCAAAGTGGGATTTGCTGCAAGTAGTTCCTTAGTCCAGTGGTGAGACTGCTAAAAACAGTGGCTTGGACAAGTCAAGGCCCACATGGCTCTGTGCCAGGGAGGGAGTTAACTGTGCTCATGGCACCCCCTGCCTCTCATGTGTAATTTAAATGAGCTGTGAACAATTAGTGAAAGCCACTGGACAGAGTGGGGGAGTTCGATAATTGGGCATGAAACAACAGCTTGGAGCCCTGTAGTACTGTATAACAGTCTACTGGAAAAATGATGCAAAGGTGTTTATGGTGGCCATAAACACTTCAAATGCATCTCTGCTGCAAAATATGATGCAATGGTACAGCATTTTATCTTTCTTAACCCTATTCATAAATATCCCTGGAAACAATTCCACTTCTGGTACCAATAAATGGTTTTGGTTTCACTCTTTTGGTATCTTCTTTGTGTTTTACTCTAGAGTCCCAACCCGTTGCTGACTTTCAGTGTTAAGACCCACGACCGCATCTACTACATGGTTGCTCCTTCTCCAGAAGCCATGAGGATCTGGATGGATGTCATTGTTACAGGCGCAGAAGGCTACACCCACTTCATGTTGTAATAGAAGGGGAGCAATAGGGCATCCTGCAATAACGTAACTAATGAAGTTAGCCATACCTAGTGACAGCTAAAAAGACATTGAATACCCTGAAATGTCCTCCTTATGATGTGCACCCGAAACCTCAGACTGAGAGGGGGTTACAAATGCATTGAAAAGGGGGGTTGTTACCTGTTTTAGTTGATTTTAATAGGAAAGAACTAGCTAAAGCTCTTGAGAGAATTACAGTGCTCCAAAACAGATATCAGGCAGTTTTAATTACAGCATCTTGATTGAATGATAAGTCTCTACAAATTCTCTTATACAGAGAATGTCTTCATAAACTTACACTGAACAGTTTACAAGTGTGTGTGTTCTCATTGGTATGCAAAAATTCTAGTCGTGAAACAAAAAGGTGTAATAAGCATATATTTTAATATGCAACATTTGTCATTTATAGATGATTAGGTGACTTTTTAAAACTTTTAGTCAAGTATTTTATAAAAATACAAACAAAAAGCAGCCCTAAGGTACACACAGTTCTTGCCTTAGTAGTTAAGTGTTACAACAGAGCCAAAGAGTTATACAATTCCCTTACATTTTCATATTGTTAGTTGTGCCTAACTTTCTGTAAGGGGACAGTGCCAAAACTCATAATGACTTTTAATGTAATTAAATTGTTATGATATTCTGTGTTTTCAAGCACTTAGTGGCAAAAACTGTATGTTTAAAGTTTGCATCTATGGAGCTCAACAAAAAAAAAAAAAAAGAGGATAGCTTTATAAAGATGCATTTTTTTTCCACAAGGATAACAAATGGAAACACATGTATTAACTTCCTCATAACGAGGGGTGTTTTTAATCTTCCCTGTTGAATAGAATAAGCTGATTCTGGACCCTACCGCAATTTTCTTTTATGTAGTAAGGTCCCAGTGTGGTTCTAATCTTACTCTGTGCCAAGTGAGCGCTCTATTGAAATCTCTCAAACATTGCCTGCCTTGAAGCCAGCACCAAAATCTCTACCTATCTGAATTCTTTGGAGCCAAGCTTTCAGTCACAGAGAGTTCTTTTGTTGTTTAATGTATATCTGCACAGAATAATACTGTCTAATAGAATAAAAAGAGAGAGGTGAGTTCTAAGTGTTTACACTAAGCAGTGTATGAATAAAAACCCCTGAAAGTTTGAAGCAGTAGGGATTGAGATTCCTAAAACAGCAAAAATACTGAGGGTGCAGTGGTCTCCCATTTTAAAATCACCTCCAATTCCTTGAGTAATATTGCAAAAATATAAATTATTTAATTGAAATGAACTTCAAGAAAGTCTCATATGACTTTAAAAGGGTTCTATTTCAGTAATCAAAACTTACATGCTCTATGGTTTGTGTACTAGAAGAAAGCACATTAGCCTTTTTTTTTTCTTGATGAAGAGTTAATGGCTTTTGATTAAACGAATAAACTGAAAACAGAATAGAAGTATGCTGGCAGAATATTTTTGTTACACTTTTTAAACCCTGTAACTGTAATGAACAGTTTTGTGGTATACACAGGTGATGTGGTTGTTGTAGCATGACAAACATCAGTTTCAACTTGAATCATAAAAGAAGAGACTGTTGTTGCAAAATAGTTGTTATCATCTGTGCAGATCACAGCCTGTAATCTATAATTTAAAACACTATCAGAAATAAATTGCTTTTGTTTATAGTTATTATTTTTCCCTGATGTATCTTGATTTTATTCCTAAGTATAGTTATAAAGGTTTTCTAATAATGATTTTTGTATCCTGCATGATACAATGAAGGCATTTCAATAAACATTTTTAAAAATACATTTGTTTCAGATTTTTTCTTGCTGCATTATCCTGAGACTTTTCTGCTTGTCTTTTAAATCATTGTATACAACTATTTGTATGTCATGCAAGCAATATTGTATTCCGCAGTAACAGTTAACTATTCCATGTATTTTCCTATAAAAAAAGCTATGGAAAATAATCTTTGGGAGGGCAGTGAAATTAGGAGTGTAGACTGCTTGCTGCATGTACATTATATAATACCTTTTCCATTTTTTATGAACCTGTTTGAAAAATTTATCACCAACTTTGGATATTAACTTTTTTTTTATTTAACTATAAACCAGAAATTGCTTGAGTTTAAGGATTTTGCAGTTTTCTCAATATTTGATTTGGATATGACTTGAATGGAAGGAAGTATTAACTCCCTGTGGAAATGAAAACCAGTGTGGTTTTATGACTGACTTCTTTCTGCTAAGTTTGCCATCGTCATCATGAAGTGGGGGGGTTCTGTAGTGGTGGACATCAAGACAACACAAGCAGAGCATGGTGGTAGGCACCCCCTTTTATGACCAGTCTGCACTGATCATAAAAGCCCTTCAAGCTTACCTGCCTGGGAGTCAAATACCTGCTTACCCTGAAGGCTTTCAGGCAATTACAAACCATGTTGGCTGAATTGTAAAAACCTCCTCTGCTGTGTCCTGTGACCTACAGCTGCTGGCCTGGTGCTTGGATGGGAAAACATCGTTACCTTGGTAGGCACTGGCCTTTCTTAGCGTTCATTTTCATGCGGCAGGGAAGGCTGGACATCAGGAAGAACTTCTTCACAGAAAGGGTTGTCCAGCATTGGAATGGGCTGCTCAAGAAGGTGGTGGAGTGGCATCCCTAGAGATACTCAAGAACTGACTGGATGTGGCTTGTAGTGCTATGGTCTAGTTGAGATGATGGTATTTGGTCAAAGGTTGGACTTGATGATATTTCAGATCTTTTCCAGTCTAAATGATTTGGAGATTCCATGATTATTTTCTTTTCTTTGAGGCATGTATATAAAAGTACAGTGCACAAAGATATCGTTCTAGCTCCTGTGCTCACATACCTAAGGCTGAGAGAAGGCAAGGAGGTGTGAGCCCATTAATGAGGTCCCTTCTCAGCCACCTCTTCTCAAGACTGAACGGGCCCAGTTTCCTCAGCCTTTCCTCCTAAGAGAGGAGCTCCAATCGCCCTCATTGCCTTCCACTGGACCCTCTCCAAGAGCTCCATGTCTCTCCTGTACTGAGGAGCCCAGACCTGGACACAGCACTCCAGAGGTGCCTCACCAGGGCTGGGCAGAGGGGCTGGATCACCTGCCTTGGCCTGCTGGCAATGCTCTTCCTAATGCACACCTTTGGCCTTCTTGGCTACAGGGCACTGCTGGCTCAGGGGAAACACGCACGCGTGGAAATGCAGGCTGAACGTTTTGGGATTTTTTATTGACAAAACTTTGTTTCCAATCCCCCAGGCAAGCTCTCGGCACTGCCCGCAGACCGCGGCACGGCCCGCCCCGCCCCGGCCGCCGTTTCACACCCGGGGGAGGAGGGCGGCGTGTGGCGCGTGCGCGTGCGGCGGCCATGGCGGCCATGCCGGGAGCGCTGGTGCGGGTCGGCCGTGCCTCGGCCCTGCCGGGATCGCTGTCACCGCTGAGGGCGGCCCGGGCGCTCCTGGGTAAGGGAGGGGGCCCGGGACGCTCGGAGCAGAAGGGGTGCCACTCGGAGGGGAGAGGATGTGTGTCGGTGCCGGCGGTGACGGCCTCCGGGCGGCTCTCGGGCGGCTGCGGGTGACACCCTTTCCTCCCCTTCAGCGCCATCTCCATTGGGAAGGGCCGGGGCGCGGCCGTCTGGTGGGGATGGGGATCTTAAACTCGGTTCCTTTCCGACGGGGTTCCTGACAGGCTTCCCCTCCCTGCCAGCCCTGCGGGGGGGCTCGGCGTCTGTGCACAGGGCAGGACGGCTGCTTTCCCACGGGTTTTGTTGGCTCTAAGCTCTTGCCCCTGGTGCGTTTTGAGGAGCTGGGAGTCGGTGCGCCGGTTCGCTTGATGGGGTGTGTGTGAAACGTGCCTGCCTGGAAACCTTCGCCTGGCACCTGAAAAGCTGTGCTGGCGTACACTTCTTAATGAGATCGGTCTCTTCCCAAACACGCAGTGCCTTTTCTTGCCGTGTCAGACCCCGTGTTTGTCTGACTTGCTGAGTTTATTCATTGCCTTTAATTGGACAGATGGATCTCGTCTAAGATCGCTTAATAAGTAAAACTTACTTGCCACTAAGGGTGCACATTTTGTAGCTGCACAAAAGCTTAAGTACAGTGAGATTTTGTTGCTGCGTTTTTCTACCTTTCTGTGTGTTTATAACAGTAACATTATCAGAGCATCTGTTTACTTGAGTGTGTCTTTAGGTGCTCTGGGACCAGGCCAAGCAGTGGTTCCTGCTGGAGTGTGGGTGGTTGCATGGAGCCAGGTGTGCACAGCATTGAGTCCATTGCCTGTCACAGCAGCATTAATCTGCTCCTATGGCAGTGGGAAGATCCCAGTGCAGGAACATTCCCAGAGTTGTTTTTGGCTTTGGCATGTAATGTTGGTATCAGTTGTAGTTCCTGGTGTTCATAAAAATGCACAGTGATTGCGATATGAAGAGAATTTCATAGATACCATCAGGCAAGGGTCCGGCAGTCTTCCTGTAGCTACAACCTTCTTTCTGTAACTTGCTTTTATGAACACAAATACCTGTCTTGCACCCTTCAGAAATACTTCCCTGCTCTTACCAAGGTCTTTCCTTAGATCAGGAGGAGAAATTACTGGATAGCTGCTGGTAGTTTTGTCCGTCTAAAAAGAGATCTGAGAGGGTGACTGCCATGAACTTTGCTTTTGGGTTGGATGAGGTGGTTGCTTTAGGAGTTTGCATTATTCGGGTTGGGATTGCTGCTGGTGCACTTCCATTAACTTGTTAAATGGAAGAATAATTTGTGAAATAGCTTGGACAGTGGTTGTGTCTTGTAGCTGCCTTTGGAACCCTGCCCAGTGTCAAAGTAATTTGAGGACACCTCCAGAGTGCTGCAGCCTGGAAGACCAGTGCCTTCAGAGATGTCTATCAAGGCTTAAGGGGGAGAAAAATCCTCCTAATTATTTTTCTATTAAATTTAGCACTTCTTGGTGTATCTCCTTTTTACTGGTACTTGAAAAAGTGACTGGCTCATTGAGAGACACACAAATCACAAGCCACAGAGTGGATGCATCTGAGTACCTTTACTGTGGCAGTCATTCACCTTTATAAACAACCCATGTCTCAGTAGGATAAAGAACTACCTTATTGTTTGAGGAGCACTTTAATGGTTTTAATCTGTAGTCCAAATGATACCATTTCTGTTGGACTGTAGGAAAGTGCTGAATGCTAGCTGCACCCTGTATCTGTTATGTATCCACACTTATGCACATCCAAGTTTAACAGCAAATCAGTCCCCCAAAACCCCTTGAATGTAATCTCTCTGATAGTGACAAATCAGAACTCAAGGCTGCAGGACAGTTAAGTGGTGTGATACTGTCGGGGCTTGTTTTTTGCAGTTTATCCAGTTATTATAGGAAGGAAGCCCTAGGAAGCCCTGACACTTTATTTTGGGTTGCATAGTTTCTGTGCCCCACTGTTCAAGGACCAGTCATCTTCTAATCTAAGAATTAAGAGTGTCATAATCTTAGAAGACTTGACCAAGCTTTCAGTTTAACAAATCACCTTGCTGAGTTGGATAATAGAGTGGATTAAGCCTCCTTTACAGCTCTCTACAAATTACTTGTCCTCACCCACAGTAGAGGTACAACTGACTGCTAAAGTTAGATTAAATTCTGTAGCAGCTATTGAGATTCAGTTAGCTATTTCCTCTGTTAATCTTATTTCCTTGTTTGATGTTACTTATTTCACTTGGTTTTAAACAATGCTAATGTTTAATGCTCATCATGATGAAAAAGTTAGTCACAAGCCTCTTTCCCAGTTCTTGATTATGAACTTCGCCCTATATCTCCATATATTGTGTGGATCCAGGGTTTTGATAAAGGTGCAGTTTTATCCTTTGGTTTTAATTTTCTTGAAGAATTTGTCACCTCATGTACTTGTAAACCTCCATTGCACAGAATACTCTAGTCTCAAAATTACGCTTTTTGAAAATAAAAGGTTAAACTAAGTAGATATTAAATGGGAAGATTTTTTTTGTGAAATGATTAAGTGTATTCAAGATGGTGTAAAATATGAGGACTGATGAAGTCTGGGAAGCCTTAGTGTTCATTTTCAGTCAACCACTTGGCTAATTGCTGAGTGAACTCTATATATGGTTGGCATTTAATGATTTAAGAATGAATCACAATAAACTTTCTTTCTCGGATTCAGCAATACTTTTCAGTCATTAAAATATATAAGTGCTGCTTTTTTCTTCTCTCTTGAGCCAGAATACCTTATATTCCCATTATATGTCCACTTTTGCTACACCCTGAGTTTATAAAATACTTGTGTTTCTGCCAAGGCTATCATGATGGTTGTACTAAGCAGCTCCTCTTATTAGTTTGCAGGCAGAAGTCATCAGTCAGCTTTCTCACTCGACCAGATCGACCAAATATTGCTTATCAGAAACTAAAAGGCAGGAATCCAGGGGTTATTTTCCTTCCAGGCTTCAATTCAAATATGAATGGTCAGAAAGCAACTGCCCTTGAAGATTTCTGCAAATCGTTAGGCCATGCCTTCATCAGGTACATACAGGAGTATTGTTCTTGAGAAAGCAAAACTAGTCTCGTGGGTTGAGGGAAGGAGTTTTAACACAAATCTGTAAACTTTGGCATTTGGATTGGGATGCTTCCTGTGCTAAGGGAGCTTGTACACAAGCTAAGGAGTCTTTTTTCCATGTCCAAATATAGGATTTCTGTCAGTAGAGGGACTGAGGTAAATCAGGAAAATGTATTCTGAAAGTAATTCAGAAATTTCTCTAGTTTTCTGTAGTCTAGCCAGTGCTCCATGTTACAGTCAGGCTATAGGCACAAAAATTAAAAATAAAGGACCTAGAGTTCTGTTTTTTAAGTTATCACTGTAAGCACTGTCCTTACCTGCCAAGTCTGATTAAGTTACCCTGTGTCTTCTGTGGGTTTAGAAGAACATGGCCCTGCTTGGTAATGCTGTCCTTTGATAAACTAGATTGAATGCTGTGTGTCGTAAGTCTTCTTATTTGGGTTCAGTGTTTGAAAGAGTTTGCACATTTTAAAAATACCTTTAAGTTGAAGTATCTGAGGGTGGTTTTTTTTGTCTGTAAGGGAAATTTTTTGTCTGTTCTTGTAAATTATTATATCAAATGATAAGAGAATGCTGCATAATTTAGTTGTTTATGTTGTACTTAAACCCCTTTTGAGTGATTTCTGGTCCTAGTGATAAACAGGACTAAGTAAGAAATGTGGTACTTTATGTACCACAATACTCAGTGTGGTATTTTGTCCCCTGCTGATTTGATTATACAGTAGTATTTAGTTCAGTAGTATTTAGTTAGTGTCTGTTGCTGTAGACAGTACTATGACTTTCATGTTGGTGGTTATTTTTTCAGATTTGACTATACAGGATGTGGAAGTTCAGATGGTAAATTTGAAGAGTGTACAATTGGGAAGTGGAGAAAAGATGTTCTGTCTATACTGGATGAACTTACAGATGGACCACAGGTTATATTCTATTTTTAAATATAGAATGCTTGTTTTCCCTCAGGGTAGAACATTGATCAAACATATGCCATAATAGCTCTGGTCAACAGTAGCTTTTGCTGAACAACTGACACCTGCTCACTTTCAAGCTGAATCATTTGAGAGGCCATATTTATAGGAGCTCTTTTGCAAGCAGGTGGGTCACAAAATCATGGAAGCATGGGTTGGCAGGGCCTCCTGGAGGTTGTTTATTAGAATTTCCTGCTCAGAGCAGGGTTGTTGTCCCACAGAGTCTCAGAAAGCCTCACGGTGGAGCTGCCACCTGACAGGGCACAGGGAATTGTTCCAGTGCAGTGCAGCCCTCTTAATGAAAAAGTGTGTCACCATCCCATGCTGATGCATTAATTAAAGGATTTGCAGGAAGATTACAGGATACTCCTTAGCATTAAATAGCTTTTAAAAAAAGGCAGGAAAAGTAGCATTTGATTTCTTCAGTTACTTTAGAAATCACTGTGAGAAGTTTGGAATCTCCTACAACCTAGAAATACCTAGTATTATGTTTAAAACAATTTTGTATTACAAATTGCTTTTGTTTACTTCTTTTATTGCACTGAGCCTTTACCATGTGCATTCATCTTGAGAAGGAAACATAAAAGTATGCATATGATACTGAATTGTTTCAACTCTCATTTTGTTTACAGTGTTTCAGTCTCAGACAGCAATAACCAGCCATGCCAAACAGAATAATAAATACCCGATCTTGTGGTGCTTACTCAGGCAAAATTTCCACTGGAGGTGACAGCAGTTCTGCCTGGGTAAGGACAGCAGGATTATGCCCAAAGTTTCAATTGTTAAACCAAATGAAAACTGATACTTTGGTCAAGAAGAAAAAACCTATTAGCCATTTCCTGTAAAACACTGTATTTTCTTCTCTTTTTTTTTTTTTCTTTTCCAGATTCTGGTGGGCTCCAGCATGGGTGGATGGCTGATGCTTCATGCTGCAATAGCACGCCCAGATAAAGTAGCTGCTCTGGTTGGAGTAGCTGTAGCAGCAGATCACGTTGTAACAACTTTCAAGAGGCTTCCCATTGAGGTAAATGTTGATGGTTGGCTTTTGTGCAGTCTAAAAGTCTTACCAAGAGTTTAAGAAATGACATTATTTAAACTGTGGTTTTCCTGCATATTTTCAGGTAAGTTTTTTATGTTTGATTGATGTAAGCTTACAGTATGAGACGAGTGTGAGCACTAGCTAGAGTGTGCTTACATTACTGTCCTTTAGAGGATGTGAAGTCAGATCCCTGCTGTTAGCAGTCCATTAGATTTCACTGTTGAATATCTTATATTTGCATTGGAATTGGATCTTTGTACTTTCAAGGATGGAGAAGTAGCCACTAAAGTAGTTGAGGTGGTGCTGGATGAGATGAGTATGACACAGGCTGTGTGCATAGAAAGATTAGTGTGTTTGTATAGGCTAAAAGATTTAGATAGTGGGAACCGCCCTTCTGAGGTTGTTCCTTGATGATGTCTATTGACTAGAGTAATGTCTAGTCTTCAGGAAAGTAAATCAGGTGTTACATGGCAATAAATAATGCGTGCTTTAAAATAATTAAAACATTTTCCTGATTTGTTTTGGTTTTTTTCTAAGGCACTTTGTAGTGTCAGTATTACCATTTAGGACTAAGGTAACAATCTGGAAACACAGTATTAGAGACACCTACTGTGGCAAAGACTGAAAAGACTGATCACTGTAAAATGTCTTTCCCTTGGATTTCTCCTTGTCTGAGAATCGATGAACTGATTAAAGCCAAGGAGATTTACTGTTCCTGGTGGCTTTACATCTTTTTTTTTTCCTGATAGATTCTGGCTAAAAAACTTAGCTTCATTGGTGGATTTTAGCTAGATTAATTTAAAAGAGATGTTTGGAGAGCAGCTTTTGTGACCTGGTAGGGGGTTTGTTGTCTCAGTTGCTGTGAGGAGAACAGGAATACACTTCTGCTCATAGAAATGAACAAAGTGAAATTTTATGCCTGGGGTAGTTTTACTGCTTGTAGAACAGAAATAAGTTGAGGTACTCTTAAGTACTTCTAACATCTGTTTTGTCTATTCTTTGCTTTCTTTTTTTCATAGGCACAAAAAGAAATAGAAGAAAAGGGTGAATGGAAGTATCAAACAAAGCAGAATGAGGAAGGATATTACTCCTTGACCTATGACTTTATCAGGGAAGCAGAAAATCACTGTGTGCTGAATAGTCCTATTCCTGTAACATGTCCCATACGCCTTATCCACGGCATGAAGGATGGTGATGTCCCATGGCAGATCTCTATGCAAGTTGCTGATCGTGTTTTGAGCAAGGACGTGGATGTTATCCTCCGCAAAATCGGCCAGCATCGGATGAGTGACAAGGAGGACACAAAACTCCTTGTGAATACTGTTGATGATTTAATCGACCAGCTGTCAACAGTAGCATAAGCTGAAGAGTAGCATTAGTGCATGAACTCTACAGCTAACTCTTTTCCTTGAGTAATAGAAGCCTTGTTCTTACCCACATGGTGGCAGGTGTGTGACTGTCACAGTAGAAACTGAGCTTTATCTGCTGTTTCCTTACCTCTGTTTTGTAAATACAGGTATTTTATTATTGCTGCATTTGCACACAGTCCAAAGTGGGAAGGAGTGCTGCTATTGTGTTCAGAACCTCTCTTTCCACACTTTAACCGTTTTTTTTCACAAATTTCCTACAATTTTTTACTGAAATGTTGATTAGTTCTTGTTACTATTGGCCTGTACAGTAAAACTTTTATTTTCACATCTTTGACACCTTTTACTGTCCTTCTGCTGTAACATCATTGTATCTTATGTCTGAAACCATCTGTGCAAGGCAGAATACAACTTGAGTGTTTACTGAAGTTAGTTATTAGAATAGTGAGTACCATGAAAGACAATAAACAGATTTCAGATAAACGGTTATTTTGTTCTGAAGTGCTGTTAAAATTAAAAAGTCGAAGGCACACCCTGATGGTGTGCTTGGGGTACTACATTGGGAAGAATTTGACTTCTAAGAACACAGGGCCTCAAAGCCTTAAGAGCTCTTTATCAGGAGGGTGTGTGTCATCTTCTCCAGACTCCCTTGTCATTGTTTATTTGTGGGCCTGCTGTCAAGGGAACAATATATGATCTTGGTGTAAACTGAAACTGAATCAATAAGGTGAGTTCAGTAGCAGCTTCTTCAAAGTGGGAACTACAGTGCCACAAGGCACCACTGCATCTTTCCTGTGACTTGAGAGCTGTAGATTACCAGGAACAGTGTCTTCTTGAGCTGCATGAGTCCAACCATGAGATGCTGTAAATGGAACTTGATAGCTGGATAATTCTTATAATATAAATCCATAGAATGTAATATGAAATGGATTTAGTTGCAAATATGACTATTACCTGGTTTTTGTACAGAAATACATTACCATTTGTACACTTGGGAGAGAGGAAGTTAGACTGGAATTAGTTCAGGCTGGCCTTAATGTGTTACAGCAGTCAAAACCATAGAGTTGTTTCGGGGTTTATTATTTTAAATAGTAAATGGCATCACTGTTGTTACCTTAAAAGGATAAAGCTACTGGGGGTGGGTTATTTCTAGAGAGTTTGTCATTTTCAGTATTCATTTTCAGCTATGTCAGTGGAAGTGTGCTGAATAGGGCTTTGCTGAGGTAGCGAGTTTTAATTAAAAAAACCACCACAAGCAAACAACTAAATTTAAAAAAATAGCAAGAACAAAACCTAAATTTCAGATGAGTTCCTGTGAAGTGCAGCTTTATTTAGTCTTCAATACTGCAAAAAACAAGAAGCTGTGATGTAAAAAATTTGAATTTTGATATAAGAGTAAAAATGGCTCTTGTTTAGATGCAAATTTTGTAATTCAAATGTACAATTTCCAACTCAATTAGTCATAGAATCATAGAATGGTTTGGGTTGGAAGGGACCTTAAAGAACATCTAGTTCCAATCCCCATACCATGGTCAGGGATATGTTTTACTGGACCAGGTTGCTCAGAGCCCCACCCTGGCCTTTTAACACTTCCAGAGATGGGGCATCCACAACTCCTATGGGCAACCTGTTCCAGTGCCTCACAGTAAAGAATTTTTCCTTAATTATCTGATCTAAACCTACTGTCGGTTTGAACCCATTCTCCTTGTTGTGTCACAACATGCTCTTAAAATAGTCTGTATCCAGCTCAGGAGAATCTAGATTGGGACACTTGCGTGAGACATGAAATCTTGTTCCCAATATTTCTGTTGCAGACTGTTATTCTGTTTGTATCACTGTGCAAATCACTTTAGCTTTAAAACCTCTGGAATATGTTTTTAACTTGAGAAAGTTAATGCAAATTGCATTATTGGAGTTGGAGCTGTGTTCATGTTTATGTATTGTTAAGAAGTTGTCATCTTAATATGTGTTTTTATCATTACATCTGATAAGACCTAAAAAATAGATTTTGCAGGTTTTAAAGATGCAGTCAAATCAAAATTGTTTCAAAACTTTCTGCCCTAAGCCATGATAGGTATTTTTTAATCCAGTTTCGTCATATCTTAGATTGGTTTAGCTCATAATGGAAGAAAGCTGATACAAGTGAACTGCTGTAATTCCAAAGTAATTAATTATAATTAATGTGCAGAGTTACCAGTTGTAGTAGATGTACTTTTTCTTCACATTTATTAAAGTTACTTCATGACTGAAAAGTTTTGAGCCTTTTTTTTTATTAGGGAGTTATATTTGTAATTAGTCAATTTTACTGTAATACTTCAGATAAGGAAGAGGCTTTGCCTGCCTAGACTGTAGCTGTGTCTTTCTCTTGAAAGAGTTGTGTTTTATTTGTGCCTCACGTTAGTGTTTATTAAATAATTGACAATAAGACACCTTACATGTGAGGTGTCTGCTGCAATGCCTTAGAGCAAGATAGCTGAAAGCTCATGTGAAATGGAGCAGTTGTGCAAACAGTTTTCAGGAGGGGTTTTTTTCCTTGTTGGCTGGTGGTGGTTTGTGTTGTTGCCCCTGCTATGATTCTGCTGTGATAACATGAGGGGGAGAATTCAGTGTCATGAGGTTGGCACAACTGTTGAGAATACAAACCTGCAGCATCGGTCACTCAAACCAGAGCATTACTGAAAACTTAATGCTAGGGGAGGGGTTTTTGCTGCCACTTGTTCTGCAGTTCTTGTTTCCTTCTCTGCTGGCTAAATGGAGATAAGTGTAGCATTTACAGTACAGGTACTCCCAAAGTTTGTTACATATGGCCTAAATGCAAAGGCAGAGCTGATACTTTCTTCATAAAGACTGTTCCAGGTAGTGCTTTGAATGCTAGTGTCCTCTCTGTGCTCACCTTTTATTTTTGTAAACCTGGTTTTCTTAAATACAAAGAGCTGGCTCTGAGGTAGAGGGAGTGGACAGACCTTTTTCTCTGACTTTGCTTTGGTAGTTCCACAGGTATTTATCTTTGCAAGCATAAGCATTTTCCCTGTGTTCACTCTGGAAGTTACTAGAGTTTTGACTGTTGGCATCTTGGCATGTTTGGATGGCTGAAAGAAGGGACAGTGCTAACTAGGGAGATTTACATCCTACCTCTGAGTAGCTGTTGACCTACCAGGAAGTTTTGACAATCTGGAATAATGTGATATTCACTTTTTACAGTGTCATTCCAAATTGGTGCTGTTTTGTCATCTGAGTTAATGCCTGGGGCATTGCTGTTTTCCTTGCCAGTAGATGCTTCCATAGCAATTATTTTCAGTATTAGTCATATTTAAAAACTAGTGTTTCATTCCTCTGTAGAGATACTGTATTAAAATAGGGTGTTGCACACTTGGAAAGTTCTGCATGGTGCAGATTTTTAAAATCCTTTTTAATGAATGCTTATGTTGTTCTGGGGTGTTTTTAAACAGACTTCTGATTTGTTGACAAATGCAAAGTATATTTTCTGAATGTATAATGTACATTTCCTCAACAATAAGCTTTATTTGCATGAAATAATTAGTTTCTAAAGCTTATTCAACTTGTTTCCTAATAAGCGAGTGCTCTTATTCTGCTTATATTGAGCTGTACTTATGCAGCTTTAGATACACTTATTTTTATCTTGTTAAATATTCTACTTGTTTTGTCTCTCCTGTTGTTTGGCTTTGTATTACACACCAGCTGGTTTGGGTTTTTTGGTTTTGGGGGTTTTTTTAACTTAATTGGTGTTAAGTGTTTCATGTCGTTTCAGTTTAGCTGAGCAATTTTCTCTTGCAACACTAAATGCAAACAAGGCAGTGTTCACAAAAAAAGCCTAGCTGGATAGGCCTTAGAAGAACCACCTCCTGCTGTTTCATTTTTATGTTAATTTTGGTTACATGCTCTCTTGGACATGCTGTTATTCAATGGAGCTAAAAGATTTATGGTACCATACTTTTCATATCGAATTAAAGCGTGCTTAGAGAGAAACATTCAACCAGTGACTTGTCTGCAGCTGCTCGAGTATCTTCAATTTTCCAGTCATGCTGCAGTACAGAGTTGCATCATTTTCTGAACCAGTGCTGTGGTCAGAGTTTCTACATTAGGTTTCTGCTTGTCATTTCTGTCTCCTCTGTGGCAGGAAAAAACCCAAACAAGTGGGAGGGAAAATCTTATCCTGGAGAATAATGAGATTTCAACTTGTTTTCTAAGTTACTCAGTTGTGCTGTTACCTTACCCTTTCACATTTCTTTAGGTTTTTTAAGTGCTGGAAAGTTATATTGTACTAAAGGCTTCCGGGGAAATAGAAGAGGTTTCTGTGTTTGACCTGACTGTGAGATGAGCAATCTCTCTGCTTTGTGCTGATGACCAAATTCATTAAGATGTGTGTGAATGTAAAATTTCACCAAGGCTTGGTGAAAATTCATCAGCTATGTAAGGAATGCAGACAGAAACACCAAACATGAGTGTGCACTCTCACCCTTCTACGTTTGTTCTCAAGCCCAGCAGGGACAGGAAAGGCAGAGGGAACTCAGCCATAACGTTAAATAGCAGCCAGCGTGAGATTTTAATGCCCCTGTCCATGGCACTTTGCTCCTGGCAGGTGTTTTCTAAGGGAAGACATTACTGCTGGGAAGGAGAGGCAGAGATGAAGGACAGAAATGCACTGCTCACAGATTTACTCCTTGTTGGTCAGTTTTTATGGCTTGGATTTACTTAGAGATCGTAGCACCTTGTCTCTCTTCAAAAATATTTGCCTAGAACAGAAAAGTGTTACAGCCTTGGTCGTGTAATGCGTAAATCTAAATTACAGGACTTAACTGCAGTCTGGTTGTAGACTTGACCTTGTATTTCTCTTTCAAGTCCTGCATATATATGTTATGTGGTCCAGTGCTTCTTTTCCATTAAAGAGAAATAGGCATTCTCCATATGATGCAGTAATTGCAGCTCACAGGTAAACACATTCTCAACCTGCCACAGTCTCTTGATTGGTGTCTGGCAAGGAGCTTCAGGCAGCTTTGCAGTTATATTTGGAAGGAAAGGCAAATGACAGTTCCTAAAACTTCCAGTCATTTGGTTCTGAAATTAAAATACATATTTGAAATGTTTCTAGGCTAGCACGTGAAAGGTTGTGTTCTTTTTGGGCCTTCTGATCTGCACCATGCTGTCCACTTGCCTCCCACGTGGCAACATGAGAAGGTCACTGCTGCCTGCTGGGGTGGAAGCAGGTGCTCGTGTCAGTGGCAAAGGTCTGCTCAACAGTAGCATGCTTAGGAGTTGGAGTGATGCAAATGACCTGCCCAGCCTTTAGCCTGGGAAAAATAGTCCTTGAAGCCTGCCAGTATCAGATCTTCTCCTTACAAGAATCCTCGGGTTTGGGGTTTAATTGGTTATGGCTTGCTGGCAGAAAGTGTGCCAGAATATGCGAGTCCTTAGGACAGTAGCTCTTGAAAAAGTTCCTTACAGCAAAACTAAATCCCTAACTATATGAAGCAGCATTTATGTAGTTAGAGGATTTGATCTTTTGGGGGCTTTTGTTTGTAAATTTGTTAGTAAATGTTGCTGTCTGTTTCAATGAAATTATGATGTTACCTCCTTTCTGTTCTACTGGTGAATGTGTATTGCATAATTTTCAAACCAAAGTAGTTCTCAGGAGGTACTGTTTTAGTTGGGAACAGATAAGCAATAGATATGAAACCTTTTGGGTTTCTTTCAAAGGAGTCTGTTAATCTAGCACAAAATTTAAGAGGTCCTGGGAATTCAAATGCACAATTTATCTCCAAGATCATTTTGAATAGTGGGAATGCTGATAATTATATCTACAGGAATTGGTTTCCAGTGCTAAGTGGTAACTGTTTCTGCTGGCAAGCTGCTTGGAAGGTGGTCAGTGGTTTACAAACTCCAGAAACACTCCTGTTTATGGCAGCCTTAGGAGCTGTCTTGTTCTGCCGGCTGGAGTATTGGTGCATTCTCTTTTGTCACACAAATAGGAATGTCCTTCTTTCCTGAACTACTTTTCTTTTAAACCCAAATTTGAGGTGTTCAGAGTATGCACTTGCTTGGGATGTAACATCTTCAGAGCTGGCAAACAAGCCTTTTTGCATGTGGAAGGGAAAATACTTGCTTAAGTTAGCACATTTTGTCTTTGAGGATCTCTATATTGTAGATTTCAAAGTAGTGGGGAAGTTAGAATTTCTAAAATTAATGTTGTCCCCTGGTTCTGATAACTCCGCCACCTGTTTTTGCACAGTTAAAAAGAGGGCAATATTCCAATACTACCTTTTTCCCCTAGCCTGACTAGTTCTCTTGTGTAGAACATCTCCAGGTATCTTACAAAAAAGCAAGGCCATGCATAAAACCAAGGCTCTGCAGAGCACTTTCCTGCCTTGAAGCTCCCTGAAAAAGGGCCTTGTACTTGAACTGAACTTGTATTGGACCTGAGCATCCTCTCTGCAATTCTACAAAACCTGACATCACACATAGACATGCATGCAGGGAGGATCTTTGAGCAGCTCTTCAGGTGCTTCCTTATGAAGGGAAGTGCTGTAAACTTACAGTTTTGGAAATCTCCCTCTTTTCGTTTTGGGTTTTTTAATTTTAAACTTAATAATGAAAGGTCCATTATTGTACAGTGGCATACCAGGGAAATGGAACCTGTACTTCACAGTTATTCTTACTGCTGGATAGCTTTATCTGATGGAGATTCAACCCACCATACTTTCTAAGATCGTGCTTGGGATAGCTGAAATACCAGGCTCTTTCTGAGGAATGAACTGCCAAACAGGGAATCTGACAGAGGTTAAGGATTGCTCTCTGGTAGGATAAATTTTACTTTTCCTTCTGTAATCTAGTTGGAAGACATTGAAAGCTATCAAGTTACCCTGGATCTACATGTGGGCTGTGAGCTAGTTAATGCCAGTTTTGTTACTGGTTTTGGCAGCATTTGTTTAAAGGCTTCTAAAGATTTTTTAAATTTATAGGATAATATTGTGATTATCTGAGAGCGTAAGTTGAGTCATGGTGCTTACAGGCATGAAATGCTACTTCAATTATTCAAGCTTCATCTCTGGTTTTTTAGTCATAAATTCCTGTCTTGTGTTGCCAAGAAAAATAAGAGGACAAAATCCATTAGAAGCAGTAGGTGAAATGGTAGTACCTTTGTGCTGTAAACCTGCCCCTTTCTTCCACATCATATTTCTAACCATCAGGCTTTAATCTACCTGTGTCTGACATAAGGAACTTGAGCTCCTTCAGTTTTTCTTTAACTTGTAGGCATGTGTGCTTGCCATTTGTTAACTTCTGATTTTGGTGAAATAAAAAGATAATCCTTCTGAAGTGATTACTGTAAAAGCTCTAATTTTCAATCCCCTGGTTACTGGAATTACTGGAATTACTGATTTTACTTCACTCTTCCATCCCTTTTTATGAAGAGTAATTGTCACAACTGGATATGATATTCCCACTGCTCTTGATGCCCCTCCCATGTTTTATTCAGCCAAACCCTTCAATCAGAGTGTCTTACTCAACATCTTATCTTCATCATTCTCTGCATGTTTTTTAACATCTGTTTTGTCATAGGGGACAGAGTGCTGCATTCTTAAAAGTACTTTTTCAATGATGGCTGGACTTTGGCTGCAATAAGACACTTTTTGTCTTCTTTCAAGTAGACTGCTTTCAAGGAGGTTTCTTTATCTTTTTTGCTTACTCATGTGAGCTGGGATCTTCTTAGGAGCCTGGGGTGGGGGGTGTTTTGTGACTTCTAATAACATTAAATAGTTCAGGCCTGGGAACATATTCTTGTACAAACTGAATAAAATATACACCATCATTATTGATTTTTCAGTTACAGTCATACTGAGGCACCTACTCGTTAGCCAGCTTTAATCTCTCTAATGTGTCATGTTTCAGAATTGGTTTAGTTCCCTAATCAACATGTCATGGAGTAGCCAACTCTAATATATTACAGAGCTTTTAGTCAATTGCATCAACGTTATCACTTAAAAAAATATTCCATTGTTTTCCCCAGGACTGATGGCACAGAAAGCAGGCTTATGATTTGTTTAGTAGAAAATATTGGTAGGGAGCTGGCATTTTTCCAATCCTCTGCAGTTTTCCAGTTTTTCAAAGCCTTATTAAAAATTGATATTGATGGACAAGCTTTTCAGCTTTCCCACTGTGGAACGGTCCCTCGAGAACAGGTTGCATAGCCAACATCTGTGAAGGGGGAGACCTCTGCTCTGCAGCTTAGGAGAGTTAAATTACTCATCCCTGCCCCCAGGTTAGGAAACAGAGTCAGAGGCTGATGCCAAGATAGGTGACTTTCATGAACCTTTGTTGCCAGTGGGCACTGAGCACCCTGATGTGACCAGAAACAGCCAGGCACCCTAGGTGCCTTCTAAACAGAAGAACACAAAAAGATCTGAAAGTGCAAAATAAAGCTTACTCTTTGTGGGGCTGGCCAAAGAGTGTGAAGCCCAGCCCGTAACAGCTGCTTGAAGGGAAAATATGTCAGATTCATATTCTGCTTCTTCCTGTTGCAGCTGCAGCCTGCTCCTTGTCTGATCTCCAGGCGGGGCTTGCAGCCTTGGCTGCTGCACATCCGCTGTGCCTTCAGCCCCTGCTCACTGAGACGGAAAGTGCTCAAGTGGTGGCCCTGTCACGTAGCATGCTCTGAGTTATGTAATCAAGTGTTGCATAGGGGTTTAAAACTACCAGTGCAGGGAAGAGAAAGCACTAAATGAAATGCCCGTGGAGGACAACAATGAATTAGGTCATCTATTAAATTTTTCATCTCTTGAATCTGTTCAAGCCCAGCAGCATCAGAAGCAGTGTAAGTCTGAGAATTCAGAATCTTTAAATGAGAAAGTAATGGATGAAGAGCCCATTATGAAACAGATATACAAGGAACTGTATTTCTNTGCAGCAGAAGGACTTTTGTTGACCAAACTGATTGTGAGTCCACCTCAGGTTTATCAACCTCCTTGCATATGAAGCTGAACATTAATCATTTGCCAAAAAGAAACTATTTCATACCAGGGTGGATAATAGAGTATGAATGAAAGACATTTGACAAATACTTTTGTAACTCAGAAAGAAGAAAAATGATTTTATTTAATACAGGATTAAATCAGACTGCAGGAAAAGTCTCATCTTAACTCTTCTCTCCCCTTCCACATTGTATGGGTGCTATAATCAAAATTTAAACAACTGTCCATGGGCATAGGTCCCTTCCTATAATTCTTATGCTTTATTTTGTTTGCTAATTTTCAGTGATTTCACCTTGGTTTCGGTGATTTGAGTTGTTTCTCAGGACACTGTTCCACTATTTGATAGCCTAATATATACTGATGATAGGGTGATAATAATATTCTACTACCTGCCTTCTCTTCCTTCACTTGTCATCATACTGTTCCCTTGTTCAAACTTTTTTATCAGCATTTGAACAGGGAAGAGGAGAAATTATTTATTACACTCTCAGCCTGTTATGATCGAGATGCAGAACAGGGAGGAAAAGGGTTTGTTTCTGGCTTACGATTAAAAGTAAATTAGATGTGTGGTAGTTTCTGTCACCTTCATGTAAGAGAGTGCCTCTATTTGTGTTTCTGCCTATCTGTCACTGGGATGCTTGGTGCAGTTTGGGTTGATGCAGACTAGGCGGAGTAGATCTGAGGCAGTGGGGTGAGCAGCACAAGGCTGAGGAACGGTGCTTGAAAACAGACCACAGATGGGCGAGATAAACAGGATCCCCGGGCTGTGACTGAGGAGGCAGGTCTCTTTAATGGCTCTTAGCAACGCCCCTGCTCTGACCCTCCTCATATGTGAGGAAAATCAAATCAATACACTGTTCTTCAAAGTACGATGCTGCAGCAGCAGCAGGGCATTGTGGCAGCCTTCGTCTCTTAAATTCATCTTCGCATTTTCAGTGTGCTGATCTCTGGATATCCATCCTTACATCTCTGCTGAGGAAAACTCTGACTGCATCTTTAATCGGATTGCTTGAGCTCCCATGCACAACCTTCTTCTTATTAGCAAGTATTAGGTAGGCAATTTTAAAGTGCTTTTGGATTTGCAGGCAGCTGTAACGTTGATCTGACAACCCTATTGTATTCTCTGTAAACATAGCAGAAGCCTCTCTTTAAAACCTACTGTGTTTTAAATCTTGCTTTTCTTCTGTTTTTGTGGCTGGGCAGGGGGGACTGCTGTTTGTTCTTTCCTTTTAAAAAGATGTTGTAGCTGATTTGTGCTTTTGGAAAAGGATATTTCCTCACTGATCCCTCCTCCCCTGTTCTGTGGAACAGCTATAACTGGTGCCATACAGTTACTTTCAGTGTTGCTGAACATCTGTTCAACTGTCTAACATTAAGGGCAGGCTGCTGACTCTTTTTTATTCTTTAATTTTCCTGTGCATACTTCAAAGGTACAGACTGGGACTCTGCCCACTAAGTAAGTTCTACCTTGTTTCCAGAGATGGCTAACAGAGGACCAAGCTATGGCTTAAGCCGAGAAGTTCAGGAAAAGATTGAACAGAAATACGACCCAGAATTAGAGTCTAGGCTGGTGAACTGGATTATTGTACAGTGTGGAGAACAGATCGAGCATCCTCCTCCTGGAAGGCAACATTTTCAGACCTGGTTGATGGATGGAACGGTAAGTGCTTTGTCCAATTACACACTTTCAGTGTTTATATGCACAGTGCCCCTGTCTCCTGTCTTCATTTAGATAAACTGGTCAGAGCTCAAGGTCAGTGAAGAAATATATATCTGAGTATCTGATTTATTTCCTTTTGATCAACAGTCTTAATCTCAAAAGATAAATTATCCTACTAGTGCACTGGGATCAGTACAATATTTATGATTCTTCTGAGTCATGCATGTTTTATATATAAGTATGACTCATTCCTTCAGCATCTTTTCTCATGCAGTTAAATGAGGCTGATTTTAAAACCAAATGTATACTTTTCTCTTTAAGAAATAATCAGTGTTGACAAGGAAAGGCGAAGAGATATAGCAAATTTGAAGGATAGGATTGTGTCACAACTGTCTTCTTGGGAATAATTCTGTAGCTAAAACATTGTATTCCATTGGTTTATTGAACAACGGGCAGATGCTGCTGTTTGCAGTGGCTGTAAGACTATGCTAATTATTGAATCTCTGCCAAAGTGACTCTAACAACATTTCAATTGACATTGCTTATTTTTTGGCTTGGGTATGAGGCTTCTTCTCTGTCAGTTGTTATATAACCTCTACCAGTGATTGCTTTGTTGTTTCTAGCAGATTAGGATTTATATGGTAGGCTATTGCCTCAGTTAATGAAAGCTTTAATGCTTTTCTAATACACTTTGATTATTATCAATTTACTTCTTTGTTTTTAACTGAAGAAATTATGTCCCTGACAGAAACTGGCCAGGTCAAAAGCATTATGCAGCATCATTTCATGTGCAGAAATTGCCTTTTAGTTTGGTGCCCACTTTCTAATTTTGTTTCTGTTTTTATCTCTCAGCTGTTATGCAAGTTAATAAACAGTTTGCATCCAAAGGGAAATGAGCCTATTGCAAAGATCTCTGAATCAAAAATGGCTTTCAAGCAGATGGAGCAAATATCTCAGTTCTTAAAAGCTGCTGAAATCTATGGAGTAAGAACAACAGATATTTTCCAGACAGTGGATTTATGGGAAGGTAAAAATAATAAACTGAAAGTCAGTTTACAGTCTTCATTTTACTTTGCTTTGATGTGCATTTTGTCTAGGCATATTCTCTAATGTAATTATCTTTTGTTTCTGTTTGCCTTACCTCATTACCATGTTCTTCCAGTGCTGCATTATTTCCTCTGAGGGATTTATATTACCCTGAGGGCATAACAGAACCTTTCCAAGCTCACGTCTTATCCAAAACCCCATCACTCGGTTAGAAATCCACAGACCTAATAGAAAAACTGTTCTCTCTGCTAATTATTTCAAAGTAAATAGCTCCTAATAAGAATAAGGAAAACCCTGATTTTCTGATGACAAAATTTTATTGCAGTTTTCAAATTATAAGCAAAACTTGAATTGGAGCTTAGAAATGCATTCCCAGGAGCATATATGCCTCTGTGAAGCTCATGAGGGTTCATTTATGACTAGTGAGAAACAAAACTCACTCCTTAATACCATGTTAGCTGAGCTTCTCTGTCTAAGGAGACAGCTTTTTTAAAAGAGGTCACCATGGCAACAGCAAAAAAAAAAAAAAAAATCAGGGTGCTCCTGTGGTGTTACAGTAAGACAGGTGTAGTCTGTCTCCATCCCATGCTCTAAACTGCTTGTTCCGTTTGCTGAAGAGCTGAGTCATTTGTGCAGTCATGGGGCTGGTTTTGCTCACTTCTGTGGTGGTTCATCCCATCCTGGTGCTCTAACCAAACACACCGTATATCCCTGGACAAGGTGATGCAATGGCTGAGCACTCAGAGCAAAGACAGCTGCAGAGTAGTGAAAGGCACATATGAGAGGGTCAAAAGTCTTCCATGAGAATCAAACAGTGGAAAGAGGAAAACAATCCACTGAGAACGCTGGCCAGCATAGTTTGTGTAGGAGTACACATCGAGAGAAAAAAGTGGGGTCTGTTTTCACAGGCAGTCAGGGTACGTGGAAGAGATCACTCCTGTGAAGGACAGCTGGAGGAATGAAAGATTAGGGAGCTCTTCGTGAATGGGTTAGAAGGAAAGGATATACTGACAGCTGGAGTTACTGGGATCTATAGAGGTCTCAGAGTGCCAGATTTGCTTGGCAAATCCGTGCCTTTGGGCACAAGGGCAGGATTGTTTCTTCCAGTTCAGTCTTCAGTGTTTCGTGCAATCTACCTTAACATGTCTTAAATGCAGGGATTTTCACTTCCCTGAAGTAGCACCTCCCCATCCCTCAGCCTGGCAGGCTGTTGAGAGAGAAGCTCCATCTATCTTGTTAGGGCTCATTTCAGACGTTGTTCTTTGCAGTCTTTTGCAACTCATAATGGCTTCCCACCATGAGTATGAAAATAGGGCACACTGATCCTTACGAGGAAAAGGACTTGCTTTGAAGACAGAATGCTCTTAATGATAGTGGCTGTCTTCTAATTTCTCTTCCTTTCACTTATCACCTTTTCTCAACAGATATAAGGTAAAAAGGTAGTAACTTCTTGAAGACAGGAATTCAAAACACAACTTGCAACCTAGAAGGAAGACATACAAGGCTTTTCTTCACTGTTATTTTAAGACTTCCCAAAGCTAATCTGTGACTCCTCACTTTCCCACTCCCTTTTCATCCTTCCTGCTGCTCATTTCAGTGCTGGGATGAAACAGTCTGTCTCTCCAGCAGTGAGGTACTGCAAGCTCTTTGTGTCTCACCATAACTCTGACCTCTGGCATCTGTGCTGCCTTAGGGCTGAATTGTCTGAACATGGATGCATTAGCTGGGCAGAAAGGACAGTCTCTTTTTCACTATTTCATAATTGCAGCACTCCTACACTTCACACCATAACCTCTTTAGAAAGAGAGATGTCAATGTATGTTTATAGGGAAACAAAAGCGTGCCACTGAGACAACAGCTTTTCCCTGGCACTAATTGTTTTCCACAAGCTTTTGCTTTGAAATTCTTAGCAATGATTAATGAAAATGTTTTAGGATATGATCTGTTGTTGGCTGTTTCAAACTCACTCAGTCCATCTGTTGCGTTTTTCTTCATCTCTGTGGCTTCTTGATCCAGGAGAAGTATCACCTCTTCTTTGGCCCTTTCTTATATAAATGTACTGTGCTGAGCGGCTTTTCCTGATCCATGCCCAAGATATGTTCTCTGCCTTTTACAGATCCCTTCTTGGTATATTTCCAGGCAGGCAAGAGGCAGCTGCACCACTGGGTATTTGTTCAACATCCACAAAAAAGCATTTCAGGAATACGCTGCAGAGCAGTTCTTCATCTTTGTATTTGAACCTTCCCCTTTCTGGACCTGGAGAAGAGGTCCTTCCAGATAAGCTTCCCCTAAAGAGAAAGGCTTTGCACAAGAAGTGAGCAGAGACCCCTTCCCCCTTGTTTAAAGAACGGTGCCAAGTTCCTCTACAAAGCTGTACTATTCAAAGCACACTGCAGAGGACACAGAGATGCAGGAGCATCATCAGTGCGAGTCCCTGCAGAGAGGCTCAAGCTGTGGGCCAGGTGGGCGGCTCACATGGCTGTCAATAAACAAGTGCTGGAGCTGAGGGAAGGCACTGACCACAATTTGCTGCAATACCAGAGTCAAACCTGGCTTCAGAAGGTGAAGAGAGAAGGTGTATGATCCCTTATGTCAGGTGACTGCACTGGAAATATGAAATTTTTCCCTGTGGGTTGTTTTTTTTTTTTTTCTGCTGACCATCGAGGCCCTTGTATCCTTTGCTGGAACAGGGCAAGTGACACAAGACCACTTGGATTCAGGTCTTCTCTCACCCACAGCACTCCTCATATGCAGCAAGGAGTCTCTGCAGAGCAGAGCCATGGCCATGGCTTTGTTTTGTCACGTGCCATTCAGCTCCCACTCACTCAGTTTTTCCCCTGCAGCATCTCCCACTTGTCACTGACAAATAAAGCAGAGCTGAGCACAGAGCGTGGGGGGGCTGCCAGATGGCTCTGCAAGGCTGATCATCATATTTCACTGCCTGTCTTTTGTTCCTTTTGCTTTTTTCTTCGCTTGCTGTCATTATTCAGCTGATTCACTTTTAAATCCTTCTCCGCATCCCTTTTCATCCTAGGCAGTCACTGCACTCCTGTTATATGGGAGGCATCCCAAGGACGTTGTCTGTGGCATCTGTTACAGCATATGGTGCATCTGCTGCTCCGGGGAGCTCTGAAAGCGCCTGCCCCGCGCTCCTCCGTGCCTGGGGATGTGCGCGTGGGGGATGTTGGCTCTGCAGCCGCCCTCCCAAGCAAGGACCCCTGTCTGATGCAGTTTGCCTTCAATACAGTAAAATACATCCATTCTGGATGGCTGACAATTTATTTTCTGAGCAAATGGTCCCCTGCAGATAGGATTTTTATAAAGTTTAGTAGTCTGTATGACAGCCACAGTGGGAAGCTGGTAGACGTTTTCAGCTTCAGGGTACTCTTCTCACCTCAGCCAATGTGTTGGAGAGCCCTGGACTGCACCTGCCTGTAATCAGGGTGATGTACCACATGAACACAGAGTGTTCACCATTCCCTTCCCTCTACACTCCAACTCATCTACAGTGATGTTCATTAATATTTGTACACAGGAGGTATTTCTGAATTCTGTTATCATTATGTCTCTGGTATCTCCTTTTTTCCAAATTGCTTGTTTTCACATGTGAACAACCAGAATCAGATTGATTAACTAGATCCATTACTTTAGGAAAGAGGAAGAACTGAAATGAAAGAGGGGAGGCAAGTCACAGAAATGCTTATGGAAGGATTTCATAAGAGAGAAGCAAAAGGCAGATTTCCAGTAACATAGCACCTCACACAATTGGAAATACCTGCTTGCAACTTATTTTTGCTAGAATGTATTCCAAAAGCTAGCATGTCTTGACTGGATAATGAGTTATATAACTTTTATTTTGCTAAAGATGAGACAAGCCCTGACTTTTTGAACTGAGGGTGAAGTAAGGTAACATAGGGAGAACGTGGAAAAATAGTGGACCAAATGGGAAAAACTAAAGGTATGACACTGAATAGCATCGTAGAAAGTAGGACGGATTAGACAGGGGCTTTGATGGTTAATTTGGGAAGGGCTGATAGAAGCTATCTGTGCAGGAGCTCCCAAAACTGATGGGAGCTCTGTTAGCACAGGGATCAAACTTACTCTGAACAAACTGAGACACAGCACTGTTATTTAACACACTATTCTCCTTCAGCCACATTTCGCTGAGTATATTACTATTATTTGTATACCAAAGTAATCTCTCCTTAGGAGAAAATTTTGTCAAAGGGACTCTATAGATTTAAAATGGCATGGGGAAGGCATTAAAATAATCAAATGCCTGGAAACCTAGAAATGTCTGAAAAATTAAGTTTTGCTTTATCCATTTGTTGGCTTTCAATAAGTGCTTGCATGTTAGTACTTTCATTTCAGCAATGGTAAAATAGCATTTATAATTCTGTTAATGCACATCTTCAGGGACCTGAGGGAGACAGTTTAATACATCAGATAAAACTGCTTTTCAGTGTGCCAAGTTATTTGTTGTGCAAGGATTTCCTATATTAATTTCACTGTCTGGCTTTCTAGGGAAGGACATGGCAGCAGTGCAGAGAACCTTGATGGCTTTGGGCAGTTTGGCAGTCACCAAGGATGACGGCTGCTACAAGGGAGACCCATCCTGGTTCCACAGGTAAAGTCCAGAGCACAGCTGCTCAGAGCTGTCTTCCCTGGGAAGCTGGTAATATCATCTGCCTTTCAGCTTTAAGGAAATGTATTGGGAAAGGAAGGGAAGAATATTTCCCAAGTTTACTTGTAATAGGGAGGTTTTTCTCTCTGGAGGTTAGAGAAGGGAAGCAGGAAAAGTGTACATTTGTCATCAGATTTGCTCTCTCACATCAGAGAGCAGACAGAGAGACTAATGAAGACAGGGCTGTTATGGTTGTCTGTGAACCCCCATGTAGTGACCTCCTTTCTGAGCAAAGAGAAGGCATGAAGTCTCTTCCTTTCTTCATCAAAACAAAAATGATTTAATTTCCTAGGCTTCTTTTTTCTTGGGAGCACCACCTATCTGTGAAGAATTCTCTGCCTTGGCAAAGCTGTTTATTTGTTCTGAAATTCCATTTGTTTTGGCTAGGGAGGTTGTAAAGCAGGGACAGGAAGAAAAGGAAATCCTCCCACAGTTACTCTCCTGCCCCACAGGCATATTATTGACATGAGTTTCTGCCTTCCAAGAGTATTTCTTACACAGAAATGTTGAAGGCAGATTAGCAAAAAGAGTTCTGACTGCCTGTCTTTTCTTTCCTTGAATTTTCTGATGTCTAGGTGAGGCTCAGAAAAAATAAAGCAACCTTCACTTTTTTTGTTTTAAACCCTGAACTGGTTAGACTGAATCTGAGATTTAAATTTTAGGTGAATAAATGCAAACTCCTATGCATTGTTTATATGAAATCAGGTTACGTTAACTTAATACACTGCACAAGTAGATTTATATTTATGGAATATAATTACGTTTAAAATTGATTTCAAATCCAGTTACATTATTTAATATAAACCAGACATGAAATCACTATGACACAGACAGACTTATTTGTTTTATGTAACTAAAACAAAGTCCCACATGGAAAAATTAATTTTCATCTGGACTCTTAATTGGGGGTGGGAACAGTTTTTGTTGGCATGGATGAAGACGTGACCACGTCCCTCCTCCTCTGGCTGTCTGTCCAGCCAGTACTGCTTAGATAGCCAATCCATATCTATTGCAATCCCTGTGAATCCATGTTACAGCCACTGCCTTAAGGAAAGCTGGTGCTATGGCATGTTGCCAGTCAGGAGCTGCTTTCTGAGTAGCTTCTCTATCCCTTCAGGCAGACCAAGCCCCCTCACTGCCAACCAGTGTTGCTCATAATTCAGGGCTTTCAGGCTGATTCTTAATCTCCTTAAGTTAAATTGAGAGACCAATATCCAATGGCATAAGAGTATCTGTGCAGGGATCTACAGTGATTAGGATAATGCCACACTTGAGCTAAGCCATTTAACTTTCCATTGCCACTGTCTCACGTACCCAGTGCCATCAGACTGATCCCCCCTTCCTTGCATGTCCGAGCAAAATTCATGGATCCATAGCTGTTTGTTATCCTGTAGCTTGGCAAACACAAACACTGGTGTGAAGTTGGCACAAAAAGCTGACAGATCTGGTGGGCTCAGTTTTAAGTAAGAGTGATGCCAGACAGACCAAACAGAATTTGACATAGTGTTAGACATGGAGTATGAGTAGACTTGCCTTCACCTCTTTTCTTACTCTCAGTTAAGGCCATTTCCACCCACCTAAAAACAAATCTTGTACATGTTGTCTGTAAGACCATCATATACTAAACATGGGGCTTATAATGGTAAAAATAACACTATATGATCCAAGCTGTATATGTAATACATTTTTATTAGTATATCCAGGCTACCATTTAGTCTCATCTTGCCTCTTTGCAGCTCTCAGATTTTTTCTTGTTTAATTACTTTTTGATTTTCTGTGGAAGTACTCATCAACATAGCTAAAAATTCTAGGAGGCAAGAGAAAAGAACAGTAGAATGCTTTCCTGTTTTTTTAGTTAAAATAGAGGCAGACACAGTGAACCTGAGATTTAATTAGGTAATAGGAGTAGTTCTAAAAACATATCCTTTCCTGGAAATCCTGGCAGTAGTTTGGTGCCTGTGTAAATATTCTGGAAAATAAATTAAGCAGCAGTGAGAGGGGCCTGCTTTCTGAAGCACCGGGGTTCTGTGTGCTTCCCCTAGAAGGGTGAACTTTCTGGCAAGAGCTGTGGCATCTGACAGCCTGTGATGGGCCTCTGTAAGCCCTCTTACTAGTCTATACTTCACCACTTGACTCATTCTGAAAAATGACTGGTCAATCCTGGTGTTCTGTGGATCTGTCTCACCCTTCTGCTTTGCTGGGCTTTCACCTGGACATGGACTCGTCTTCTGCAATGTCCTGAACACCCTGAGCCTAGCAGAGAGTTTAAGTGCTTTCTTGGACTTGAGCCAGGGTTCTCAGCACAGTGCAGGATCTGACCCTCTCAGAGAGGATCCTGTTGATGGTTTTCAATCACAGCAGGTACCTAATCCAGTATTGTCAGCTAGTGGTGGGGTGGGGAAGAAAAGGGGAACTGTTACTCGATGCCATCTTGCAGTGTAACCTGTAACCCGATCACAGGACAGAGAGACACAACAGGGAAATAGATTCTGCCTCCGTGGGAGTAGGGTCTGGTAGATGGAAAGCCTCCCTCAGTCTGGGGCTCTGCCGGTTCATTTGGCTCGTTTGATAGCAACAGACTGATCTTTCTCCATTGTAAATCGCTTGTTTTCCCACCTAGCATAAATGAAACATGAATCCAAGATGAACAGTATCTTGCAAGGCAGCAGAGTGCAAACTTTTGTCCTTCTTAGCTGCCAATTTGGCCTTCAGTGCTGTCTTCAGGGAGAAACAGGCTCCTTTTATGCTCCAACAAAGGTTCATTGGTCCAAAGGGCTTTTGAGACCAGGGACACTGAACAAAAGTGGTCAGTATGTTTTGACAGAAGATAAAGGACTGTCGTACAGTTAAGACACAGGTGCAAAGGGCAAAGTCTGTTGTTTAGGAGGTGAGAGATCTTGAAACAAAGCAAATGTTCTGTCCTGTAGACAACCAGTGTCCCCTCTGCAAAAATGAGCAAGTTCCTTCTGTGACCCATAGTTTACTCCACTGAGATAAATTATACCAATTTGTACTGTTGCTCTAGATGGGTATCAACTTGTAGTATAGCACAGGTAAATGTCTCATTGATCAGATCCCATGGACTACAGGTATTAAGAGATATAGGGCTCAACACAAATTAACCCTATTTTGTGTTTTATATACAGCACTGCATAAACATTTTACCTGTCACAGCTGCTGGAGAAGTTCCTTGGGGTTCTGGAATAATGGGGACAGTGAAAGTATAAAGTGTTGTAGGTTTGACTAGAGCATTGCTTCCATCTGCAGGAAAGCAGTTAGCCCGGCCAGTATTGTCCAGCACATGGGATGGTGCAAATGACATATTGTGGTGCAAATGACATATTACATTACAAGGGACATGAGCCAATTTCAGATTGATTTTCATGATCCCTGTATGATTTCATGATCATACACAGAATGATGGTATGTATGTATTTTGCTTTTTTTGTGTGTATCTGGACAGGAAAGCACAGCAGAATCGACGAGGATTTTCAGAGGAGCAGCTTCGGCAGGGACAGAACGTAATCGGCCTTCAGATGGGCAGCAACAAAGGAGCATCACAGTCGGGTATGACAGGCTATGGGATGCCAAGGCAGATTATCTAAAAGCATTTCTGTCTGTGGAGAAAACGCTCTTTCTGCAGCATGGTCTGTTAAGGGAAAAAAAAAAAAAAAAAGAAAAAGAAAAAAAAGCTTATTAGTTCCCTTTCTGCCTGGTTTTTAATAGTTAGTGCTCTCTGAAGTTTGAGGTATTTTTGGTTTGGTTTGTTTTCTTTGCAGCTGCAAGAGTTCGTCTAAGAACTTGGGTTTTTGTGGTGGTGTGTGTCAGTTCACAGCACGTGCGCACTGCTGCCGCCTACTTTTCACTTCTGAACTATGCAAAGACAATTATTCTGTATTAATTTATTTGCAAAGCGTTATCTTCCATATTTGTCTCACACTGCACTTGTATTTCAACCAGTAACCTCGTTCTTCAATTCAGTGATAATATTGTTTGACTTAAGAATAAAGACAAATTAAAAACACCTCAAAGACTCGTTATTTAAAGGAGGTAAAAGCTGAAAGCAATGACCCCATGGTGCAGTGCAGAGGAGTTAAATATTTTCAGTGGTCAATGTCTTATCTCTAACCCAGAGCCCTCTCTGAGTGAATCCCTGCTATAGTGTTTACAGTCTGTATTACATGTTCCATTTAGTGTTTGTCTAAAGGCACACCCAAAGTCTTTTCCTAAAAAGAAGAAAAGATTTATTATCCATGGAATCTGATTCACGTAGTCCCTTCCAATTAAGCTCAGATTTTTCTTGACCTGGTGTGCTGGGTCATCTGCAGCCCACAAACTCATGGATCAAGCTAAAACCAGTTTTAAAGGGAAAGCGAAAGCTGTGTGTGAAAACAAAGCAAAATAAGGAATTAATTCACAATTTCCCATTGGCAGGCAGGCATTTAGCTAGTTCCTGGAAAGTATGGCCTCAGCATGCATGATGGTTACTTGTCACCACAGTTATTCCCTTCCTCATCTTTCCTGAGCCTTTGCTGCTGACCATGACACAAAATGCATGGGATATCCCTTTGGCCAGGTGGGGTCAGCTGTCCCAGCTGTGCCTCTCCCAGCTTCTTGCCCACTCCCAGCTGTGGGGACAGAATGAGAAAGAGAAAAGACCTTGTCACAGTGCAGGCAGTTTAGCAGTAGCCACTACTGGTGAGTTACCAACTTCTTTAGTCCCCAGGCCAAAGCACAGCACCCTAAGTCTCCATCCCAGCCAGACTCAGTACACCCAGCAGCAGGTGAGTTTCCAGACCTGGGGAATTCTCCACTGTGAATGAACAGTCTGTCAGACAAAGGTGAGAATAGGCTTCATCTTGTGATAGTTGATACTATACCAAGCAAAACACAAAGTGAGGTGTGTTTTGAATGCAAATCAAGAAATAGAACAAAAGTACCAGAATGCTTCTGACCTGAAAAATACCCACAATTCAAATTCAAATAATCTGTTTGCTCACCTTTGAAGGGCTGTAGATGTGGCTGATGGTTAATTTGGAGGCAGATTGCTGGGCTGCCAATAGAAGAAGTGGCTGATACAGTCACCTGGCCACCAAAGCTTGCCAGAGCATTCCCTGAATACTTGAGGGGTGTGCCCCACATACACTTGAGGAGTGCACACTATTTCCTCTGCAGGGTTTCCCTGCTATTGACTGGCTCTGCTGGCTTCTCTCACAAAACCCATTCACTTCTTCCCCACAAGCAAGAGGGAAGGGAAACATGGTAATTGAATTCTGTGGGCTCTTTGGTTTTTTTTTTCTTTTTAATTCATGACAGTCTTCCAAGAAGGCCTGAAAATGTAGTACCTAGACAGGTAACAAACAAAGATTAATCTGTTCTGACAGCTCTCTGAGTGCCTACATACATAGATGGGGTGATTTCTGTCTGGCTTTGAACCCAGTGACACGTGCTGACAGCTGGTTATTTACTAAGTAGCCCCAGGGGCAGCCACATACAGGTTTGTGTGGCTTCAAAAATTTCTACCACTGAGTAAACTGAAGGGATGGTTCCTTCAGCTCATGGGAAGCTCTATCTTCCCTGTCAGGAGAAGAGAATAACATCTCCCCACTTCAGCCAAGCACTGCAGAAAAAGGGATGTGAAGGTCATATCATGTCATTGGGGCTGAGTGGATGTACAGTAGCTGCCACTGAAAAGGTCCTGTCCCCACTTATACCTCTGCTACAGGGCATCTTGGGTCCTCCACTGTCCCACTGTTGAACAGGGGTTTGTGTTTACTACCTGTTTAGGGCTATTCTTCTGTTACTTAGGGGAATTAGTTCAGCAGATGAGCAGATGACCACTGCAGATGGTGTGTCTCAGGTAGGGGAGCTCACCTCTGAGCTGTGATAGGGCAGCAGCTCAGTGCAGAGTATAGTACTTGACTTCCCCCGAGCCATAACATTAGGTGTAGCACGAAGAGAATAGCAGCAAATAAGCTGATTAAAGAAATCTGGGCTGATGGCAAGACAAATGCCTGCCACCTGAAAGTTCACCTTGGTGAATGTGACAGCAGCCACCTTCCTCTAATAGAAACTAGAAAGTCATAGCCACAGCAGGTGAAATGGCTGGATGGGAGGAGCTGGAAGAATTGCTTTGCAGGTAGTTAAGAGTTCTGAGAGGTCCCAGCCTGACCCTCTGCCCCACACCACCCCCACAGGGGACAAAGAGCTAAGTGCTCTGGGAAAGTAAATCTGTACCATATAGCTCCAGACACAGGACTTGGTCAGTGTGGGAACGATGGCCAAAAATACTGATTCCCCAGGACCTTATTTCCTTATTCCCCAGCAACTCATCCCCAAGATCATAACATACTCTTTCATTACCTTAATCCATCAAACTATCTAGCTGTTAATGTCTGGCATCTTATGCTGCACAGTATACTCTATTCTGAGAGTCAGCTTTATCCTTTCATATCCCCGTATGATAGATACAGAAATATTAATGTTATTGTTAATTAAATGCGAATATGCTGTGGCCTACTAATATTCTTCTATTAAAATAGAATCCTTACTACTAAGTTTACAAACATCCTAAGCTAAGAAGTAAATTAATACAGCACCATGCTAGTTAAAACCAAGTTAGCAGAAAACATCATCACTTCCCTTATATTAGCAATAAGCCATAGTAAATTTTCCTCTATTGCATCAAAAGCACTTATGCAGGTCTCCCAGAAGGCTAATTAATTTCTGTGACAACCTTCTCATTGTTACTAGTCAAAAGCCTTGATATACATTAGAATAAATACATACAGGAGCTTTGAACACTGAGGGGCAGAGTCTGTGTTTGGGAGGAGGGGTTTATGTGTTTCCTCTCCTGGCTCTCTGATGTTTAGGGGAGGGTTTCCTCTGCAGATGATGAACAGCATCTCCCTGAAGGCTTCAGACTCAGTCTGACAGCAAGGATGAGCTAAGACAAGATCTCCCACACACTGCTTATAATCCTGTTTGAAGCCTGGCTGTAACTTGATGAGCTATCCCAGCTTAAAAATGAATAGAATAGAATAGAATAGAATAGAATAGAATAGAATAGAATAGAATAGAATAGAATAGAATAGAATATTTTTGTGATAAAGTGCTTTAAATATCATAATATCATCCCCCTTCAACAGCTGTACCAGATAAAGCCCCATCAGAGCAAGCTGGACCAGAAATGCCTTAAACATTGTCACCCTTGAACTTCAGTTTGCCATACTTGTAGACAAGTAAATGACATTTATCTGCCTTTATTGAGGTTTTGAGAGCATGAGCTCATTATGGACAATTGCTAAATAACTTCTTTTTAACATTAAGTTGGCCTTCTGAAAGGATGCTCAACAGCTGTGTGAGGGAGAAAGAACTGCATACATGAGAATGGGATGCAAGTTTATCTCCATATATAAGAAGAGCAGAAAGCAAATGCAGTGAACAGAAAGTCGGTATTAAGTTCAGCCAAGTCAGTATTAAGTTCAATTAAGCTGGAGTTTGAGGACTGTCAGGCTAACACAACAAGATGTGTTTAAAATAAAAATTGATGAGGGTGAATGGCATGAAGAGGCTTTGGTGTCCAGTAAATTAGCCCATAGCATCACTTTCTAAGATGCCTGTGCTAAAGAGCATCTCCCACATTCAGCAGGGATGAGAGGAGAAGGAAGGATGAGTGGGCACCAGCAGCCCTGTCCCTTTCACCTGGGAGCTGTCTGTGTGGGCTGTTCACAGGCCACAATGCATTCAGACCAAGCTATCTTGTTTTACTGACTTCTTAGGCCAAAGCACAGCCCACAAGGAGCAAAGATAAGGACTCAGGACATAAGAGTTTCATTTCCATGTCTGTAATTGATTGCATTTGGCTCTGGCTGTATTGTTGGAATTCACTACCTCCATTCCTCTAATGGGAAATACTAACAAGAGTGATGGTTTGAACAGCTCAGACATTAATAGCATCACTGATATGATAATGTCTCCTAACTAAAAATAAGCCTTAAGTATGTTGAGAGGGGAAGCGAGCACCTTTAGAGGGAAAGAAATTCAGCCATTTACTCTAAGCCTGTTCTGTGATTGCCAATATGGGTCCTGAGCAAGGGAGAGAGGGGTTACCAAGGCCGCAGATAAGCCTGTGTACACAGACCTTCCTACAGCTATTTTGTCTTCCATAAACTTTAAAAGAAACATAAAAGCTGATAGTTTTAATGCATGCATGAGCTACCAAAGGAAACAAAATGCAACACCCTAAATTTAAGGCTGTCACCAAATAGAGTAACAATTTTGTCAGCATGAGTTTTGTGCACAGTATGCTCTTGACTGGAAACAAACTATTTTCCTCTTTCGTGGGGCTTGCTGTCCTGCAGAAAAGGCAGGCAAGAAGACAGCACAAGCCATAAGTAAGGAAACATTCAGAGGCAGCCACTACTCCCCACCCCAACTAATTGATGTATATATTATAACTTTGCTGAGGTTGTTCTGCCCACATGAATCTCCAAAATAAAACCACCACAGTTCTATGACTAAGGTTGAGCAGTACAAAACCATGAGATGAAATGGAAGAGGGGACCAAAAAAAATATTAACTGTTACCATAGAGGGAAAATTACCACCTTGGATGGAAGGAAAATTTTCTGGTTTTCCCTGCATTGTTTGTACCACCACACAGTACCTGCTGCTGTGACATTCAAGTGAAGTTATAAAACCATTCCTCAGATGTAGGAATAGATTTGTCTGTTGTCCTATTGGATTTATGGGGGAAATTAGAGAGGTGACCTTTCTCCCTAATGAAATTTCTGTGAAAGGGCTCAGTTTGGTAGAAAGGTTTCTCTGTTACTGGGCAGAAGCAAATCTTACGCTCCAGCGAGTCAGTGCTCTGCAGACCATGTGGCAGCTTCAAAGTTTATGTCTAGGCTCAGAAGAAGTGATGTCCAGAAACACAGGAGAGAGTTCCACTTTCCTGAGATCTGCAGGGCCCAGCTTCCTGGTGAGGGGAGAGGCAGTGCTAGAGGGAAGGAGCAGGCAGCCCAGCACATGTCTGAGACAGGCTGGTGACTGCTGTTGCCTAGAATCAAAGACAAAAACTTTTCAGATGATATTAAGAGTGATAATATAAAAAGCAGATCTTTAATGCAAGCTTTCAGGTGTACAAATATGGCTCTGTGCATGTGTACAATTGATTTACTACAAATTTTATAAGGTTAATTAATCAGTATATCTAGAACGTACATCTAATAAGAGACCAGTTGCCCCGGCATCCTCCCCTTGGGTCTGCCCCTTGGAGTTATTCCAGGGGCTTCTTTGCCCTTTTTCTTGTTATGTCTTCTAAGTTCTAGTGCAAAATAGTGTCCTTGTTAAAATTCCTCTTCTTGAAAATAAGACTAAACAGTATTTCAGGAATGTGTCAGAAAGGGTTAGCTTATTGTTGTAAAATGTGAGAGAAAGGGCAGGAAAAGTACTAGAAGCTATATAACTATTAATGGTCTACAAAACTACAAGTATATGATAAATATATAAAAAGCAAAAATCTCTGGTCACTGCTGGGTATTTCCAAATTGAATTTTAAGAAAGGGTATTCATTGTCATCTTGTCAGCACAGATGTGAGGTGGATTTTGTTTGCACAAAAAATCAACTAAATGCTCTGTTTCTTTCATTTCTTGTCAAGACATGGAAAGGCCAGCAGAAATGAACACGGCTGGTTTTTAGAAGCAGGTTTTGCATTAGTGTCATTATGAGTCAATGCTTCATTCTAAGTTTCTTTGTATTAGCTCCCACACATAATGGAAATGTGAGGATAACTGCTGCTTCCAGCTCCTTCCAGCACACAGCCAAGGTGTTGTTTTGACCAGGTTCTCAACTGTGCTGGAGGAGTGCTTGCACTCATGGATATGCCCCAGCACTCCCAGGGCTGCTGAGCACTGGATATGGTCTTTGTTGGTGTGGCTCTTGGTAAAGGGGGACAAAACCCCTTCCTCATGTTCAGAAAAAGTCACATAAATTCAGGTCTAGCTTTAAAGTGCTGGGATAACATGGCAACATTAGTCTTCCAAGAATATAGAGAAACCTTTTCATTCAAGGAGGAAAAATCAATAATTCAGGCAGCAGTTTGGAAGGTGCAAGTGGGATATCAAGGAATTCTATGCATGTGCCAGGAATGTTCATTATCTGGCATTCTTAAAGAGACCTTTTTCCCAGATCTGCCACAACAGCTCTGCCAGTGGTGTTATATCAAAGCTGTATTCCTTAGATTCCCCTACCCCAGAAGTGTATTTTGGAATATGGATAATGGTTGGACTCAATTAAAATTCTCAGTATTATGGTCTTTCCAACTTAAATGATTGTACAATTCTGTGAAGAAGAGCTACAGCTAGGTCCCCACACAAGTAGCAGTTGGAGAAGGTTTTGCTACTGAAAAGCGAGACCTTGAGCTGGAGCCAGGTAAATTTGGTAGCTAGAGGGCATGAAGGAACTGCAATGGAAAGTCCAGACCTTGCCTGAGGAGAGAGAAGGTGAGGTAAATAACACCCAGGCCCGTGTGTAAGCTGAAGTAAACTTTGTGGGAGATTTTGCTCAGAGGGAGTGCCCCTAAAAGGGCTCAGCAGGGGCAGACGCTGCTGGGACTGGGGCAAAGCAAATCCTCCTTGGCTGCTTGTTACTAAGTGTGCTTTGTTGCTGGATGTGGATGAAGCTGTTGTCAGCCAGGGCCAGCATGGCCACAGCTGCAGGTGAGCCCAGTAGGTGTCTGTGTGAAGTGTCTGTGTCCCAAGGGCAGGAGCTGGGTCCCTTGGGAGAGCCTCACCCGCACAGATGTGCAGGCTGCCACCGGGAAGGTCCATCCATGCAGGGAGTTTTAGGGAACAGATCTGCAGCTTCTAAGCACTGGGAAATTTTTTAGTTTCATTCTCTGCCTTTTCTTCTTGGAGATGTTCTCTGCAGGACTTCCTACTGCAACTCAAAAACATTTCTGCTTGGGCCTCAAAAGAGATCCACTAAAACCATACTGTATTGTAAGAAATTTACTTGGCTCTCGAGGTCTTGCTTAAAAGCACAAGCATTCTTTTTGTGCTGTGACATGTTTAATTATGTAAATCCTTCATTTACAGAAGCATTGCCATGATATGAGCTGGATTATGAGGTGCCAAATACAATGGCTAGAACAGAAATGATTTTTTTTTTTTTTTTGGTGGTGGTGGTGGTGGAGAGGGGTATGCATTCGTAAGTCAAGCTTTCCCATAACCTTTCAAGAAAGAATATGAAGAGAAGTATTATATGAAAGTAGTTGTTGTGGTTTGTTTCTATGTTTTCTGGCTGTGAGACACCTGTAACCCTTTGAATCAAAGTAAACAGAAAAAAAGAGAGTGATGCTTTTAAGGTAATTGGATTTTTTTTCTTTTTTTTTTTTTCCTTTTCTTTATTACTTCTGTCATTTTCACTTTCTTTCTTTTTACTTGGTGTAGGATGAGAATCAAAAGCAAAATTACTGTTTACAGATGCTGTGTTCTGTAAAATGAATCTATGAATGATTAAACAGTTTTTGTGCTGCTTGCTTTTTAAGTGGGAGTTGTGAAATAAAGCAAGCCATAGCACTGCCACGTCACTGAAGCAGGCTGCATGAGTGTACCTCACTCTGGCAGAATATGTTCTCTATTTAAAATGCCTGTCTCCAAGTAATATGATGAGTCCCTTAAGAGCTGCCTTCTGCAGCTGCTCTGTGAATTGCACTCCGACTGGAGTCAAGTACATCCAGGCAAATTGGATTATTAGCTGGAGATAAACGGGCCCAGGGAGCACTTAAGTGCAGAAGCAATGATGCTCTTGCCCTTTAGCTAAGTATAAATGCTGGCTCTTACAAAAGCAGGGGGAATAGAGAAAGGAGGTTTTAGTCCTGAACATTGTCTTCTTCCTTTAAGAGGCTCTGTCCTAGCTATAATGGGATGAATCATAAACCTTAACATACATCTAGAATGAATCTTTAGTTTTGAACACAATGAATTTCAGAAAATGTTACGTTCTGTATAGTGGTTTTGAAATAAAAGGGGCATTTTAGCTTTGTGTTTAGGAGAATCCCCTTAAAATGACAGTTAGTTTAATTGTGCTGTAGGTATAACAGTCGTGATTAAGGCCAGCAGAGAACAGCTAGTATGCTTTAAACTTCAAAACTTTACAGTGATCTTTTTAGAGTATCAAAATATGCAGGGTGGAAACATCTGGTTTGCTTGCTGTGTCATGGTGGTGAGATGTAAGCCCCTACAGAGTGCCATGTGGTCAGCAAAGTCTGCAGGGAGCTGAACTGCAGTGGCTGGCCTGGCTGCAGGGTGATGAATATAACACCCACTAATGGGCAGAGAAAACAAGAGAGGGGCTTTTTTATTGGCGATGAGTTTTTTATTATTCCTGGGCACTTAAACTCTGAGAAAGGGAGCAGATGCAGTCTGATAGCAAATAAAAACTAAATGCAAACATTTCCTACCTGCTGCTAACCTGCCTGCTTTATACATATGGTGAGTCACGAGGAAAAAAATGCAAATTAGAAAGAAGAATAGATGATTTTAAAGCTGTCTTTCCTGTGAGCAAACTTGAAATAACCCATGAAATACAGGAAAAGATAACCCATAAAACACAGGAAAATATGGACAGCATAAAGTAAGTTCTTGGGAAGAAAATACTACAGCGGAGGGTAACCAGCTGTTCCTTTAGAAAAAAGGAGCATCTCCCTCATTTGGGAGAAGAGGGAGATCAATTACCTCTACAAATGGAAACACAAACCAGTCATATTTAATGTCATCACTACCACCCCTTCTGTCATCGAAGGTCACCAGGGCCCTTGAATTTTAGTTGTTCCTTTGGTTGATGTTTGTATAGGCTAAGTTAAGACTGCTAATTTAAATCTATATATAGCAAGTGAAGGTGACAGTCCTGTCATCTTGGCTGGGAGCGAGGGAAGGCGGATCTTTATTCACATTAGTGGCAAGTTGTTCATAGTGCAGAGTGGTAATGTACATTGCTTAAAGAGAACTGGCATTTGCTTGTTTACTTGGCTGTCTTAAAGTAGGACTGAATGCACAGCAAAATGCACATGCTCTCTCCAGATCATCCCCTCTGTGCAGGCAGAGCTGCTGCACTGGGAAGAACTGTTCCTATGTCCAGCAGGAGCTACTCAAAGAACAAAGAAATAAAAGACAGCGCTCTGACTAAGGTGTTTTTAGTCCAATATAGATAAGTGTCTATTCATCAAAAGGCAACTCCAAAAGAACATTTTTTAAAAATTTTATTTTTACGAGCACTATGTTTCTCTTTGGAGCAAGGAAAACTAACTCCAAAAATAGTTCCATAAAGAACATTACTTATGAGCTGAGTGCTTGTAACTACATTCTGTCCTTTGAAATCAAGGATGTGGCTATTGCCATTTGCCCAGTGTTTTACAGAATGAATCATGTTTCATCCCTTAGGGTTCATTTCAAATGCAAAGCACTTCTGACACTTATTATTGTGTCTGGGAGCTCTTTGTAATCATCATGAGGTGGGCTGCATTGAAAATGCAGGGTATTATGAAGACTCATTGAAAAATGAAATTTCTATAACCAATTTGAAATCATGTACATACAGTCATGTGTCATGTCCTCATCTCCTCACCTCCACCCCCAAAGGGAAATTGGAGTTAAATATATTCCTTAAAATGTTAGGAGAAAAAGATTTGAATAATGATGAGGCTGAGGCAAGCTCAGAGATTTGATGTCTTGAACAGGATCCCGACCATGTGATGGGTTCAGTGTGTAATGAATACTCTGGAGGAGAAATATCGACAACCCTGCATGTCGCTTGCAAAACTGAGAGCAAATAAAAACTCATGAGACAACATGAGGCTGCACAAAATTCTGAGCTATGTGAGGAGGGGTCCAGCCTGTCCTTATAGAAGTGTAGGCATTTTTTGTCCTGTTTGTATTGTTTTGTGGCCATGGCAGTAAAAAAGGTGGCTCTGCCACATCATCTTAGATGATCCTAAATTAGCTCTCTCCTCCATTTGATTCATAAGACACCATGGGGAATCCATCTGGCCTGTCAAAACAAATCCACTACAAGTCTGGACAGGCAAAAGGTAGGTAGGTAGCCAACATGGAAGCGGATATAGGAAGCTCCCCTGTGTCTGAAGGTCAAGAGACACAGACATTCAGCACGACAGTGTTACATGGAGGAAGTGCAGTCTTTGCAGGTTCTGACATTACTGTACACAAAGGATTTAGTGTGGGGATCTTATCCGATGCTTTCCAGACAACAAAGGATACTGAAATTTCGCTGCAGTAGGCAGGTGCAGCTTATGCAACCAGCTATCCTTACTAGGCACTGTACTTGTACATGTGTGATCAGCTTGTGTGCTGTGTGATCCTTAAACAAATCTCAGGTGGCTTGCCTGATTTGACAAATTGCTGATCGGACTGATTTCCTCAATGATCTTGATTGGCTTCATTTTATCTTTTACAAGGCGATCGACTCTAACATTGGGAGAGTTGAAGCTTTTTGAAAGAGTACAGAGTAGGACCTGCTTATGGGAAAATACAGTATTTAAATCCCAGGAAAAGCTTTTGTCCAAAAAGCTGGCTTAAGTGGTGTGGCTGTGAGATGTTGACTGATGGAGCTGGATAACATGATGGTGCTGGAGAAAGGTTCACAAGCTCTTTGTGTTGAAGCTGTACAGAGCCCCAGCAGCTGGAAAGGGTGTTTCTTTCTGCTGACCTTCCACATGGTAGACACAAAACATAAACACAAAACCAAATCCCTTCAGCTGTAGCTCAAACTATAGTAAGGGTTTTTTTTAAAATGATTATACTGTATCATACTGTATCATACTGTAAATGGAGCAGACAGGGCTGTGGCTCCCTCCTGTTCATAGTTCTTTAGTTCTTACAATTTTTTCAGAGGGCAGTGAATGTGTAAGGATAGTGCCATGTGCAGAACATGCCCATACCCAGCCCTTGAAGTGCTGCCTCTCTAACCAATATACAAACAGCAATCTCTGTAATGCAGAACCTAGAAGCAGGCAGGGGAAAAATGCAGCTTTTGTGGACCATGGTAACAAGTTTTATATTTAGACTTTCATTTGTTTCCATCATTCCAGATCCTCTTAACTTCCGTCTGTTGTTTCCCTGCACTCAGCCCAAGGGTGAGAGCAGATTTTCAGCTGGTGATCAACCCCTAATGAAGATTAACATCCCTGCAGCTCAGATAAGGAAACTGCCTGCCAGTACCCAAAGATGTTAAGGTCAGAGGAGACTGCAGTGACCTAGGTAGACCATCAAGAGCATTTCTGGGAAACAAAAATAAAATTTGAAGAGGGCAATTTGGTCAACAAGAGCCAGTGCGATTCTTGGTCAGTTGTATTTATGGTTAACAGCCCTCTTGACAGGTGTGTCTGTGCTACTATGTGGATTTTATCCTGAACACCACCTTTTCTTTTTAAGTTATCTGGTTGCACTGCCCTGCCTCTACTGGCACATAGGATTTTCTTTGTCCTGGTGAGGAACCTGCAAACAGCAGAGCTATGTTATTCAAACACTAAAAATACTTTTGTTTAAACTTTTCTATCTCAGATTAGGTGGATTAACTTCCTGGTGCCCCTCCCTGTCAAGTAGACAGGGAATTAATCTCTTTAGATCTCCTGGGTACTCTGCTTGTCAAAATCTTTGGTGGGTGAGGGATGACAACAGCAGTATCAGTCACTTCTAGGGATGAAATACCGTGCTGCTCCGTAACTCCTGAACAAAGAAACTGAGACCCCAAACTCACCAGACTCAGTGAAACAGCTTGTTTAATAGTGGAAAGTGCAAATAATCTGTTTATTAGTAGGTTAGTTTGAGTTACTTGCTTTAAAAAGAAAAAAAATCTGGTTTACTCCTTCACAGTTTGAAGTTGTGTGTGCTTGCTGTATTCTCACTGCCTGGATGGTGACACGGAAGGACTGATAGAGCAGAGATAAAAGTATCACAGGTGGCATCAAATGCCCTCCTGGAGTCTTTTAGGTAAAAGTAATAAAACCAGAAAAAACTCTAGGGATTGGGTTTTGTTTGGATTTTTTTCCCCCAGGCTTGTTTGGTCTGTCCTCCTACTTAGGAAGTGATCAGAGTGATAGAAATGAGGGGAAACATCAAGACTTGAAAGGAAGGGGCATGGGTAGGTTTTTGAAAGAAAGAGGAGGGAAGACAAGGAGTTAAACTTCTAGTGCTGGTCTTCTATCAGGGTATCAGAGATCTTCTCTGCCTAATTGCAAGGAAAATGCAACTGTGGAAAGGCAGAACAAGTAGATTATACTAGCATTTTGTAGGGGCATTTGTTTGTGACAAACATTGAGGCTAGGCTGGCATGGGCCTTTGTGTTTCCTGGGGAGGTAAGCATGAGTAAGATACTTTTGGTTTGCCTGCACTAAGCATTATACTCACATCAGCTGGCATCTGTTGTGGCAACAGATATGACTGCTTAAGAAAGTGAGAGAAGAGAAATGTTTTCCTCTTTGCTTTCCATGTGGCACAGAGGGTCTGATGATAGAGAACAGGCTATCCATTAACCAAAGAGTTTCTGGAGGTCTTAGCCTCATGGACCAGTGCTTTTTTACAGCACTGCCCACAAGCTGAAGCCATGACCTTATAAATCTAATCTTTGTTTGCTTTTAACCAATTAAGGACGCAATTAAGGACCAGGTCACCAACTGAAGTGTGATTAGCAGGGACAAGCACAGAGACTTTCACCAGTAAAAGTGCTTTGACTTGTCTTGTCAGACCCTGCTGAGGCCTGAGCTATCCAAGCACACCTGACTGAGCATTCTAATAGATAGAAGTTTGTACATCAGCAAATCATCTGAAAAACTACAAATGTTGCTTTTGCTTGGCTGAAGAGCTGCCCTGACTTGGCCTCTGTAGAGGATATAGTTGGCTTTAGTGCTACTTCAACTGGATCAACCTCATTATTGTAGAAACTATTTTTTGTAGTATTTATTTTATTTGAAATGCAGCAGGTTTCATACCACTGTGATTGTCCTAATGAGTCATGTTTAATCTAACAGTCTTTTCCATGCATGCCATGTCAATATTGCTTGAGTTGCTCCTTGCCCTGCTACACACAGCAGTTTCATATAAGCAAGAGAGAAATGGAGAGTAAAATTAGCTATGGCACCAATGAGCATTGAATAGTGCAAGACCATTAATTGATGGAATAGCAGGGCTTGCTGTCCTTAAAATGGCACAGATTGATAAATGGATGTTGTGTCCAAAAGATGTGCTCACTTAGCGTTTTAAATTTAATTTAAATGGATGGGATGCAAATAACAGCTATTCTCAGTCCGTTGTTGAGATGAAATAGCTCTATTAGCACTGCTGTGCAAGATGGTCAGCTGCTTCATTTCAGGCAATGTGCTCTGCCAGTGGCAGTTATGTATTGTTTCTGGATCCTTGAAGACAGCTCAATTGCCTGTAATTTCCAAGGTGATTTTGTCTGCTGGAAAGTGTTTTGTTACGCCAGAGACCTCTAGTGCATAGTGAAGCATTGTCAGACATTGAGTAAGAGCTCAAGGAGAAGAAATATAAATACAAGCACTGATTCCAAGTTGCATCTCTGGATGACAGAGATCTGGAAAACAAGCCACATGGTACTCGTTCAGTGGAGGAGGGGAAAATAGGTTCAAAGTTGATACTGAACCATGTGTTAGTAGAGAGTTGTTAATAATTTAGTATTTAGTAATCAATTGCCACCCACTTCCACACTTTGCTAAAAGTGTCACTTCACCTTGCTTACAATTTCAGCTTTCAAAAAATTGAAAAAATGTCTGTTGTGTGCTGGTTCTCTCTTCTGGGGTGGAAGAGATGTATCCAAAATGTTAATGGCTTGCCTGTGTCTATGCAGATCTTTGCAGATTACTAATGCCACAGTAGTTATTAGTACATGCTTATTGAAGGTATAGGTATTTGACCTTCTCTGTGTTCAAAATGAAGCTGAATAACAAATTCAGCTGGTTTATTAGGAAGGACAGTCAAAACCTTTTTTTCCTTTCTTGGAAGCAATCTCAGCTGTAATTTGAAGAAATTATTTGAGGGACAAAATATGGAATCAGACAGTGTGATTCTGTACCAATGAAAATTGATTGATGTAAGAATGTTTACAAATGCTTCCTGAATTGTTATTACAAACTGTCACTTAAACCCTTGTTTAGTGTTCACAGGCATATTAAAACCTGTGCTTTACCTGAGTTTTGATTAAAGAAAAACAGATACTAGCCGTATGCAAGAAAATTCTTATACATAATAAAACCAGGTTGTAGTAGAACTAACTTTGCTTTGTGCAGGGACTTTCCTCCATGATTTCATGCAGCTTGTTAGACATTTCTGGTAAGCAATGGAAGATCCAACAATACAAGCAATGTCTGTCACTTCTGATGTTCAGTTTGGAAAAAATGTCCTGCTGATGTCAGTAGCTCTGTGGAGCACCCTGCTGTGTTAGTGGGCTGATGCTGTCAGGCTGGCTCTGGGCTCCCATCAGTTATAGGAGCAAGAAGGCAGCTTTGGTCAGATGGGAAAGATTTCTGTTACACAGAGATGATTTTGTAGAGGATAGGTTTGCTAAGATAATTGTCTCTTTTCTGTCTGTACCCAGTGGTGAAAGTGCGATTCATCTTCTCTGTTTTGAATGCTTCTCTGTCACCATCATGTATAGACTCAGTCTAGAAAATAAACTTGGATTTACACACGGAACTTCTAGACAGTCTGAAACAGGTGAGATGAATCCTACCTTCCCCCAGCACAGCACTAGGTCTGTGCAGCACAAGACAAGCTTTTTGTCCTAGAAGGCTGAATTGCTGGTATCCCAGCTTCCTCCAGGATACAGCTATGTGATACAGACAGACATCTCTGCAGTGGCTTGAGGCTGTTGTGTGGATCCTCAGTAACCTTTCTCTTAATCAGGAACTCAGCGGGTGGGCAGGGTGTAGTGGAGTAGTGGAAGGAGTGTTCTCAGCCAGGGGTGAGGAGTGGGACACAATCAGTGTGTGGATGATCATGATTAGATTTATTGCTAGTACAGTAGATAAATATTGCCAGTGCAGCGTATAAATAAAAGCTTTATGATCTATTACAATGGATTATATTATCTAAAGGGTTATAATATGAAGAGGTTTGGATAAAAATGGGTACATTTACAGTCTTTAGCCTTGCAGAATTCTGTATTATAAAGCAAGAAAACACCTATGTGGCTAATTCAGATTGTATTTATCAGGATCTTTTAGTCACTCATCCAAAAGTGAGCATTCCCTGTCTTCCCTGTTAAAGGAATCCACCCTGAAGCTTCAGGACATCAGTTTGCTCAGATTGCCTGGTCTCCAGTAGCATTTTATACCCTTTTGCAAGCGAGTGTGCACCGATGTCAATCCAAACATCACAGCTGCTCCATCTCTGGAATGCATTCATTACATGAGCATCCAGACTGTTCCTCCTGCAAGTACCCACCTGGTGTTTTCATCTTGGGATAAACCACATTGCCCATCAAAGAGGAAAGGGAGAGGGGTGATCGTGTGTGTAGGGGAGGATGCACCAAAGATCCAACTATCATTTCTTCACTATCTTTTTTTATTTTGTCACCATCATGGGAAGTCACAGATTAGACTGTCAAGCTGCCCCACTCATGTGAGGGTCTTCATGAGGTAGGAAACAGAAAGCCAGGCTGCCAAACAGATGTGCATGAGGAAGTTACTCCCTTGAAGTGAGAACAGTGTGAGTAAAACCAAGTGTCATTGTCACTGTGTGAATAATCTGAGAAGTCTGTGATTTGTGAAACTGGGTTTTGCAGTACAAAAACATGAGGAAGTGGAACTGGTCTGGAAGCTATAACAAGAGAAGAAAATAGGATGCTGGACCAACTGTTACATTGGTTCCTATCAGAAAGAGGTTGGAGTCATGTTTTGTTATGCACTACTTACAGAAAATGAAAATGAAGCTGCTTAATACCAGTACATTCATACCCACTGAGAGCCAATAGCCCTTTCAGGTGGACCTATGCAAAAGCCAATTTCTCCACAGACCTTAGAACTGGAATAGTTGAATCATGGTAGCTGTTCAAGCTGAACTGAAATCACTGGTCCCCATCAGGGCATTTGAGAGAGTAAGCTTATAGTTTGTATTGGCTTTGGATTTTTTTAATCCTCAGACTTCTTTTTTTATGTAGAGAATATGCCATTAATTGAACATAAGGAAACAACAGTGCTTGCTTTCATCAGATGGTTTTATTTCTAATGTGTTTCATGTTTCATTTCAGTTTGTCAGTCTCTTTATATTTAGAGCATTCTGTTTCAAAGTAAAGATACCATGAAAAAAACTCAAACCCTTGCTTTTTAAAAGGAGGGGAAAGTATGTACCAGGTACTGCAACACTGTTGTGGGTTAGCCATGGCTGCCAGCCAAACTCCCACCCAGCTGCTCAGCCCCTACCTCCCCTCATCAGCAGCATCAGGGGAGAAAATGGGAGGAACAGGGAGGAGGGAAAAATAATATTTTCTGATGAAGACAGGGAGATTATTTGCCAAATACTGTCACAGGCAAAACAGACTCAGCTTGGGAAAATTTAGTTAATTTATTGCAAATTCAAATAGAAGTGGAACCATGAGTGTGGGTAGTGGGAAACCAAAAGGCAAATATTGAAACAACATTGTTCCTCCCTGCTTTCCCAGGCCCACTTCTCTTGCTGCTCTTTTACTTACCCACACCCTTCATCTCCCAAACCCTGAGTAGTGCAGGGGGATGGAACTTACGGTATTTACCTGTACAATGCTCTTTCAGTGTATGGACTAGCTTCTGAAATAGCACTTATATCATAGTAACTCCACGTGCATGGGGTAGTGGCAGGCTTTGGGGGGGTTACATGAACACTTTAAGAGACCAGAGTAGTCCCCAAAAGGTAGGCATAATTAAATAAAAAAAAATTTAAAAA
>VXAC01001159.1:188698-218655 GCA_013399225.1 Rhipidura dahli
AAGAAAAAAAAAAGAGACTTGGAAGCAATTAAATATAGTAATATTGAATCTACATAGATTAGACTTTCCCACGCTGCTAAGCTTTAATATGGCCCAGAGCTTAACATATCACTCCATGTGGTTAAAATACCTTGTGGTTCTGGAACAAGCAGCAAGGACTGAGGATATAATTACTGTGCTTCAGGGCATAAGCCAAAGACTCCTGATTAGAAGTGTTTAGTTTGCTAGTACATTATCTAACTGTAGGAATTTTTGCCTTGTAGTAGAAATACTTTATTGCTGGTTACGTGGACAGAGCATATATTGCACCTGGAGCTCAATTGTTATAAGTTCTGACTGCATCTTCTCTATTTTATACCTCTATTGTAATGCTTTTTTTTTTTTTTTTGATTGCTCATCTAGGTTTTATGTCTTCAAAGATAAATTAATAAAAGGGTTATTTTAAAATAATATTAGTATATCCCCAGTACCATTTCTGCAGCTGACCCAAGGAAGACATTGAGATTGTTAATCACTTAAAAGTAAAGACAGCTCTATACTTAGCATCCATTGAGGAAAGTGCTGGTTTGCATCCTCTATAAATATTTAATAAACAAAGAAAATAGGATGGAACTGTTGTAATACAAGTGACTTCCTGCATCTAATTACAAAAAAGATTCTCGGTTTGAAGCCTGATCTGTTTTAACAATATGAAATAGTTGCCCAGAGCAGTTTATTTTTCAGTTGCAACAAAATAACCAAATTTGAGTTTTTAACAGGTACATTACACAATTCTAGAAGGGAGTCAAAATGCTCATCTTGATTTGCTGTTGTAACTTGCTATTTTCAACACTCTTACCTAAGAGTCTTACTTTTATTTTCTTTATTTTAGCATGTTTTTACTCCCACTTTTACAATGTAAAAGTTTGCTTGCTACTTTTCTTGTTCACGTAATAAATTTTGTGACATTTTCACAGAATAATAGAATATGCTGTATTGGAAGGGACCCATAAGGATCAGTGATGTATAGATTTTAACACTGCAATTTTGTGTTTTAATATTTCATCTTTATAAAGACCATGAAAAGCCTATTTTATCCAGTCTGAATTTGAAGTCTAAAGTTACATGATAGCAGCTTCCTAACATTGGCAAAGGTGCAGTAGGGCAGATGAGATTACAATTGGAAACTCATCAAAGTAAATTGATGCCTCTTTTGGTCCTGGACATTGCAATTAGCTGTCTTCAGCTTCACAAGCAGAAGGGGTGCCTGAGAAAAGGTGCAAAGCTCTTTCTCAGCTTGGACAAGTCATAAAATTAATTCTGCTGAAATGGATGAAAAAAATGATTCCCCAACAGCTAAACCTGAAGATGAAGTAAGTGTAAGTAGGTGACTTGAACATTCTTGATTTTCTGTACTTCTTAACACTATTAGATCTCTTGTGATCTAATTCTCAAGTATTAAACTTAACATGATGGGTAGATTTGGCATCATTTTCGGTTTTATAGCTCAGTCTGAAAATGTCAATGTGTGTTTGTTTATCTCTGGATTGTTAATAATGCATGTTTTCAGACAATTGAAATAATGGACATGTCAGTGTGACAACATGAAAGTTTATATTGGTGTCACGCAGCATTTTTTCCAAAAAGAAGTTAATTTCTAGGCAAGAAAGGCAACATTAAAGGAGGCAAAGTGTTTTGCTTTTCCCAGAGAAGATAGAGAAGGGGATTGTTGTATGAGTGTTAGCTCGTGACAAAGAAGTAATTAAATAATTCAGTGTATGGTGATAGTCAAACTGCAACTTTAGCTGGAAAGCAGTTCTAGAATACAAGAACTAAGTTGCAGTAGAGAGGAAAGCTTAACTGAGAATTATGGTCCATATTGAGGGAAGGGAGCAGCTTAACTTTGCTGTTGTTTTCTTCATTATAAAATGGTTATGGTCAATTAATAAAACATATTGAAATATTGATAAGGTAGCACACAGCATTCAATATTCCTATGAATCCCATGTAACAGAGAACTTTGTCATGGACAGCTTGATACATAAACTGCTTTAAAAAAAAATAAGATGAGGATCACAGTAGATGCAATGAAGACATCAGTTGTTTGCCCACTTGCATATCCAGTGATGTCAATTCTGAGCAATTTTTACCAATACTTGACAGGATTTAAATTTTAATAATAAATCTGTCTGTTTAGCTCTAGAGCCACAAAAAGGAGTTACATGGGAAAACTTTAATATAAAATATTATTGTGGGAATCTTGATGAAAGTGACCAAAGTTTCGGATGTCAGAACTCAGCCTCAAAGCTGGCCTACTGAACACCTGAGTTTTTAAAGAAACTTTGTGACAATCCAGAACTTTTAACCAACAAACAGGCAATTTGGTTTTCATCCTTAAAGAGACTTGATAAGGTTTCTAAAAAATACAGGAGATGGTTAAATAGAGTAGAGAACACACAAAACAAGTGCAGTTAATTACCTAGATAGAAAACACAAATCTGAAGTATTCCAATTCTGTGTTTAAAGATTTTGTTTGTGGGGATTTTTTTTAGGAAATTGTATAGGGTCATTTAACTTGGTCTTTTAACTCTACTTGTTATTATTTATTGCCAAGTTTTCTTCTCCTCTATAAACATCCTCCACTCTGAGGCCAAAGATTGCTATCTGTTATATTTAACTGCAGTACCTGCAGGATATTTGTGGGGATGTTTCTTATGCTCCCTCTGAGGATACACAGAGGTGTCTTCTTGATGGTATTAGTAGTGCATAATATCAGAGAAACATATCAAAAAATTTGTTGGTGGAGACTTCCACAGAATTTTAATTTTTTTTAAAAGCAGAGCTAACATTAAAACCAAAACAGATTTCTTGGAACGTTGATCCCCTGAGGTTGGAATAACTCCAGGCATGGGGGTTCCTGGCCTCTCTGGGCATGGCTCAGGTGCATGGCCCTTGTGGTGAAATATATTCTTCCCCCTCCCCAGTCTAGCTGGAACGTCCCATGCTGCTGTATGTGACTGTGGTGGCTCTCCCTTCACTGTGCATCAGTGAGAAAAGCAGGGCTCTGTCTTTTCCATAGCCTGCTTTAGATATGGAAATGTAGAATTAGATTTACTCACGCTGTCTTTGCCTTCTTGTCTCCTGCTGAACAACCCTAAGGCTGTACATCATATCCTCCAGCTCCTTACCTCTCTGATCTTCCTCTGGAATCACTCTGGATTATCAACATCTCTCTTATCCTGATAGGCCCAAAACACAGATGGGGGTCTCCTACTGCTGAGCAGAAGGAAACAAGCACTTACTGTAGGTTATTTCATGACACCACTTTTGCAAATGGCTGGCTGTTGTGCTTGTCATTTCCTGTGTGTCAAGCTGCATCAGCACAGAGGTTTTGTAACCACTGTATTAAACTTGCCATCCCACAAAGACAACCCAAGAGTGACATTCTTAGCTGGTTACTTCTTGACTTTCATGGTCTTCTTTCTCATCAAGTGTAATACAGTTAGTAGGGATGAAAAATGACCATTGTGTCCACACCTTTTAGTTTACAACAGGCTACACTCTCTTTGCAGGATACTTGCTGAGAGGCTTCAAACAATGCAAAGCTGATAAATAGGTGACCATGCACCCTTTCTCCTCATGGTCTACCTGATGTAGCTCTGCAGAGGCTGAAAAGGGTCTATTGAGTACAGGGAATAGCTAAATCTGCCCAAGTCGGGGGCTCTGCTGTTCTGTGTGTCTCTTCTAGTGTGATTGTGAATTCCTCAGTGTATTTTTGTGCGGGCACAGAATGGGATAGGTGATGGGGCAGGGGTTTGTCCCTCAGAGCAAGGCTGTCAGCATCTTGAGCAAATCACAGACCAGTTATCACGGGTCGTTGTCAGAGCTTTATGATTTGCACTGCTTGTAGATGATGTATCACTTAGAGATGCCTCTGAGTGGCATAAATTCAGCTGTGAGGTAAGGGACACTCACTTTGAAGATGCCCTTAAAATGAATCAAGATGTTCCAAAAGCAAGGAAAAAGACCTATTTGTTTTGGTCTTCATCTTTAAAATGAAGTTCAGTTTAATCCTCATATGTATGAGCTCCTGAGCCATGTCATTTTGTCTAAGATCATTTTTTGCTTCATAGAAGACTGTGCACTAAAACTCCTGCTGCTGATTGCTGACTGGTATTTGTCAACACCTCCAGTCATGGACAACCCACAGCTTCCTAAGGCTGATCTTTGAAATCTTCCCTCTCACTGGCATCAACATGTTTTTAGAGTATTTTTCCTGAATATCTAACTTACGCCATAATTGTCATGTAAGGAGGAAATGCATGGTGGTTTCAGGTTGTTGGGGTTTTGTTGTGGGGTTTTTGGTTTTTGTTTTTTCTTGTAATTTAATTCTGGTGCAGCTGGATATAACAGCTAAAACTGTAAAACCAGTACACTTGGTCAGTAATGCTCTGAGTGATCCAGGAATTTGCCAGCTAAACTCTGCAGAGATAAGACAGTGAATTGACTTGAGAAAAGGTGACTGAATCTCTAGCTGATCTCACAACAAACCATTTTGACAGGAGATGATACCCTAAGAGAGAATTTTATGAAGTGACAGACTTCTTCAGGCTGCTTTTGCTGTGCCTGCAGCAACTGATAAACATTATTTGTCTGCTTAAATGTGTTGATTATCTTTTGCAGAGGAAAATGCCTGGGACATGGTGGTGTAGTCTGGTACAAAAGGGCTTTCCAGAACAGATAAGCTGTAGGTACCTTAAAGGAAGTGGAAACGACTCCTGCAAATATAGAAATGGTCATGTGGTCTTTTGTACCTAGATGAGATGCTCAGGACATATTTTGGATCTAGCTTTAGAAAATGTGGGGCTGTAGTTCAAAATAAACTGTCCAGCCTCTGGATATCCAGGTGGTGATTTTGTGCAGGTCCCATCTCAGCAAGACCTGTGCTGTGCTCTCCTGTTCACTGGAGATAACTTCTCAGAGGGAGCTAGATACGTAGGAAGAGTTTGTCCATAGCCACTGCTCCATATCCTGAAGGAAGTGGAGCCTTTTCTCTGAGGAACAAATTGGTTGAGACTTGTTGGTCAGTCCATTCCTGCTAGAAACATTCCACGATTTTTGTTGTCTTTCACCTTATTTTAGGCAGCCAGCATTTCAGTCCAAATGGTATCTGCAGAAGACAAGTTGGCAAAGAGGATTCTGGCAAGGAAAAAGCATGACAAATTGAAGAAAAAAGATAAGTTGCTATGGAATTTTCAAAACAAAATAATTCTCTTTACCCTCATTCTATTCATTTTAGGAGTTGTAACCTGGACATTACTGTGGCTCTTCATTGGTGAGTTGCTGAAAGCTCATGCCAACTCTGTATATTGTTATCACCAACAGCACTTTGAGATGACTTTAGGATCTCAGTTGTCCTGAGGGCTGTTTCTAAAATAAACATGGAAATTTTTAAATGGAGTCTGAAAAACTTTTGTCTTACTAAGACTTAACAAGTTATTAGTAAAGCAGGCATATCTGCTGGCTTTAGGGGGTGTGACTTTATTTCAGCATTATGCAAAATATTTTTATGTGCAAGCTGATTTGCATGGGCCTGACAGGTTTTCATGAGCTTGATTTCTCAGATATTTTCCCTTCCACTGTGTTTCTTGGCCTTCTGAAGTTCAGGTAATTTTTCAGAATAGATTTAAGAAAGTAAAAGTGGAGTAAAAGAAATATGTGTGTAATTAAGCATTAAAAGGTATGTATGCCTCTTTAGACCCCGATGTTAATACTGCCTAAGGTTCCTTAGGGATGCTTCAGAATCTGGAAAGAATTTGCACTGCTTTAGTGCAAATACTTTAATGCAAAAACTAGAAACTAGATTAGGCCAAATAGATTAATTTAGTTTTGAATTTAATAAAAAACATTAATTGTTATTAAAAAAAAAAAAAAAGGCTAACTCTCTTCTTTGTTTCTTGCAGTTCAGGCAGAAAACAAAGATGCACTCTACTTTGTTGGACTGTTTCGTGTTGCCAACATAGAGTTTCTTCCAGAATATAGGCAGAAAGAGTCAAAGGAATTCCTCTCTATGGCACAGACTGTGCAGCACGTGGTAAGATGGGTGAGCTGCTTGCTTAGCAGATAAGATCAGAGCTGGGAACAAGAGATGTTCAGGTGCCATTGAGGCTGCTGTGGTGCTCTTCCACCCCTTTTCCCCTAGAGGATTATGTGCAAAGGATGGCTGTCTGGAGGTATGAAGGAATTGACTGCTTTCAGTTTGTTAATAACAAACTGAGTTTTGAACAGGTCTGTTTGTTTTTTACATTTTACTTAAAATTTTATATATTTTCCCCACAAATCTATGACTAAAATTCTAAAAAAGTCCTTAAACTCCACTTTTAAAACATCAGACAGATGAAATATTTTACTTTTACACTGGTATCTTCTGCCAGTCTTCTGCCTTAAAGCATCTGTAATTATCCTAGAGATCACAAACATATTTACATTTATATTTCCTTCTGATACTAGGTATTCTAAAGACCATTATTCTTCCCAAATACCTTTCATCAGTCAAAGCAGAAATAGAACTTTGGATCAATGGCTGTTCTACAGTGGGAAGAAAGGGGTGGAAATCTTGGTTAAAAGGGAATTTGACTTTGAAGACATTTGGTATAGGGAGCAAAAATACATTAATGCCAGTCACTGCAGTACTGTCCACATAAGGATTCAAGCGACTCTATAAAAACTGCTAAATGAAAACAAACAAACAAACAAACAAACAAAATATTAGATACAACCAGGAAATTTTTCAATAATTTCTAAGTTTTTGTCATCTTATAATATGAACTAATGTTTTCCAGCTCTTTCCAAGTCCTGCATATTAATCACTAAAGTTCTTTCTGATAACCAGTGCAGGGCATCACCTTTCCCTGCTCTCCATGGAGCAACTCTAACCTCCTGTAATCCTTGTGTCTTGCTCTTGTCTCAGAGCATCCTGCCTTTGCCACACATAGTGGAGAGAGGTGACAGACAGAAAGTGTTGAGCTGCCAGTGTCACCTCCTCCTACTTGAATATTACTTGGAACTTATTCTTTATCTGTAAACTTTGCCTGAACTCACCAATGGATTTTGCATCACTGAAACTGGGCTTTGTGGCAACCTTAACTATTGACTAAAATTGTTGGTAGGGAAGTGGGGGATTTGGGATTTTGTTAATTGTTCTCCTCAAAACCCTTTTGTTCATGGCTGCTGGCCCAGAGACCCCAAGTGGTAATAGAAGAACCTCTCAAGATCAGTTCTTTCCATTTGATAGTAATACATAAAATCCCTTGAACCTTCATCTGGAGAAAGATTAAGCTCTACCCACTTTCTTAAAGCCCTTAAAATTATTGTTCAAACTTCATGTTTCAAACAATAAAAATCAGGGATTAATAAGGATGTGAATTTTACAACCTTTGAAATAATCTGTGTCATAGTCCTTTGGGCATTAGTTTTAATCATAAAGCAGCAGAGTGAGGTCTGAACAGCTTGAGGTACATGCCACCTTGTGGCTTTGAACGGGAGGGGGAGAGGAAGGTTATTGTCACACTGGTATTATCCCAGCCCAACAACAGGGAGAATCAGGAGTTTGCTTTGCCCAAAGGCAGTCCTTTAGCAGGGAACAGGCAGAGATTTTGCTTCACCACATGTTTTACACTGCATGTATTGGAAAGAAATATGTTAATACTAAGCTGTTGATGAAGAAAATATACACAAATGAATCAAAACGCAAGAAATTCCATGGAAACATTAAAAAAAGAATTTCTTAGCTGTGAGGGGAATCAAGCACTGGGGGTTCTCATCCAGGGAAGATGTGAAGTCTCCATTCTCGAAGGTAATCAACTGGAAATGGCCCTGAGCGACGTTGACCCTGCTTTGAGCAGTGGACTAGATGCTCTCCAGAGGCCCTTTCCTATCTCAGTCTTTCTGTGATTCTGTGGGAAAGGCTCTGATATGTGCTGTTCACTGCACGTTAGTAACAACACAAAAAATGTTATGAGTGTGTACACGTTTCTTGCAGTTTGGCCTTAAGTTTTAGCATCAGCATAGGGAAGCCCTCCGTGTTTGGGATCTTCTGGGTGAAGGATGTGCACCTGTTTCAAAATTCATTTCTATGGAAAGAGCATTGCTGCACATGTCAGCTGGCCATGGGCAGAAGATTTGATGTTTCCTGGGAATATTGGATTTGTTGTGGGTGCACTGAAGAGCTGGTCTGCCCATCTCCTGCTCTGCCTAACTTGGGTGATGTATGTCTGGAAGTGTGTGCATGGTGGGTAATCTTGGTGGAATACAGGTTGTTTGTAGGAAAGCCCAGGCATGTAGCGTGTCTGGGTGTGACTGATTTTCAGAATGCTAAATCCTTATTATTTCTCTTTCAGATGAACTTGGTCTACACAACTTCTTCTTTCTCCAAATTTTATAAGCAGTCCACCGTCTCAGAAGTCAGGTAAAACTGTGGTTGATGTAATTGCTTTTCTGCTGGGCAGTATATAATATAATAAGCCTGCAAAACAAGCTTATTTTAAATGGTTATGATTCAATGTCTTTGCTATGTACTTGAACTGATAACAAAATAGGTTTATAACCTATACCAATTCACTTAACAAAAGTAAGGACAAACTAAAGTCATATAAATATTTCATTTTCTGCCAGGAATACAATGCAAGATGAACAGAAATAATGTCAATAAAGAAGTTTGGTGATACTTTGGCTCATGCAGAAGTTTAACCACTTAAACATGCTGTTGGAGCAGAACTCAGTGTTATTGACTAAATTGCTAATTGTTATTGACTAATATTTTGTAAGTACTGTTATTGGAATAAAACTATTTTATACTTAGAGAAGAAGCAGGAAATCTCTATGCAATAAAGTGTTCTTACTCTAAGATTATTCTTGCAGTTAATGTTAGAAGTTTAGTTATTTCAATCCTCTAGAACCAAACACAGTTTTGGTTCAGAAACTGGAGGTTTCTAGGCTGTGTTTGATTCAAAGGTCTTTCTCCCCACTAAGGAGTGTGATCATAAACGGCCTCTAACATGTTACCTAAATAATCTAGGAATTGCTTCTTATTTCCTGCAGCACACAGTGAAGGCTGAGATGCATACCAATGCAGAGCTCTGCATTTCTGGAGATGATAATTCTACTGTTTCTGTTCTACTATTTCTGTTTTGATCTTTAGGAAATAGTCCAGCTCTAATTCATGTGTAGACAATGTGATTTCCATACATCTCAAAAGTCAGGAGCCCTCAGGAAATCAGCCTACTGAATATTCCCAACTGGATGTGAAGAGTGTTTTTGGGTGTTTTGGGGTTTGTCTCATTTGTTTGATTTTTTTAAGGGGAAAATACATATTCAGTGGGTTAAAGTAATTAAAAATATGGAAATGAGCCATACACTTCTGAATTTGTACTTCAGAAGCTTGGGCTAAGAGTCTCATCTTCAGAGAACTTCCAACAGGATGATAATCTGAGCTCTTTATTTCAGTAACAACAACAATGGAGGCCTTCTCATTCATTTCTGGATCGTGTTTGTGGTACCCCAGGCGAAGGGACAAGTGCTGTGTGAGGATTGTGTGGCTGCTGTTTTAAAGGATTCCATTCAGACAAGCATCATTAACCGGACTTCGGTGGGAACTCTTCAGGGCCTCGCAGTCGACATGGATTCCATTGTCCTAAGTGGTTAGTAATAGAACATATCCAGGTGCTTGAGGAAACACTTCATTAAGCAAACGTTTTTACCTTGGAGTAGCAAATTCTATAAATAAACTAAAATCTTGATCCTGCATCTCTAGCTTCTAATACTAAAAGTTTAATAGAAAAAAAAAAAAAAAAGAGAAGAAAAATAGGAATGAGATTTGAGGTCAAATTAAAGTACAAATTATCCTTGTAAACAGTGATTGCAAAACTTCCTGTATTGGGAGTGCTTATGTTCATAGTCAGGAGGTAAGATGGATACCTTGTAGGCAGATTTGGGTTAGTTTGTGATTTTAAAAGCATAAAAAGATGAAGGGTTAAGGTGGATCACATGGATCAAACTTCAGCCCCTTCATTGAAAATGAGACTCTTAAAGATTCAGAAACAGATTATAAAGCTGCCCATTTGTTAAATAACTCCTGTGCCATTCCTCTCTGGGGAACAAAATCACGGTGTGATTCGAGCATCTGTTTAACATATTTTGCTACAAAATGTTTAATGATTTTCCATTCTGTGGACATCAGATAGAACAACTCTGTTGAAAAGAAAGCTGACACAGACTTTGTGGCCAAGGATGAGAAAATTACCTTCTGGGTACCTCTGTCTCGGTCCTTTAATTGACTTTGACTACTTAATTGCCATGCAATCTCTTCTTGCCTCACCTCCAAAGCTGCTTGCAGAATTTGCAGAAATGAAGGGGGCTATGGTAACCCCCTCATAGAGAGAAGTGTTTTGTCCTGTGTGTTCAGTGTAATAGGACTGAGGTGTGATTGAATTAAACCCTGAATTCTGGATTTCAGGCAAACAAGAAGACTCACACAACTCTTTTTCTATGCAGCAGGTCTTCGGTCAGATTATTGGTCAACAACGGGAACAGGTAATTCACCCTTTTGGCAGCTTCCTGCAGAGGAGAGGTGGAGAACAGAGCTTTGAGTTCGTGACTTGAACTTAAAGATACTGTTCAGTGTTAATTTAGGACGGCTAAACTCAGCCTTGGCATTTAAGTCCTGACTTACTGAAAGAATGATCAAGAATCTTGAACTTAACAAATACAGAAACAATCTACCCTTAATCTGCCTGGTAAATTTTTTAGATGTACCTGGTGACATAGCAGGAAACAAACTAAATCAGGTGTTTGCTGTTCATTGTGTTGACTGGCAGATTAACCTTTTCTAAACTGGACAGTAATGAACTTAATATGCTGAACAAGAGCAATGTTTTTGTCCATCCTTTATCCTCTGTAACTCCCTTTCCTCCAAGGTTAGTGGTGACTTATTATTTCTAATGAATTCCCCAAAAGTAATTAGTTTAGGCAGTTGATTTTTGCTGAGTTGTGGGAGACACTATTTGTACACCTGCTTGGTTTCATGTTGTAAGCTTCCCAGAAGAGTTCTTTGCCAGTGTGCAAAGCACTGAACAAGCAGGTCAGAAGTACAATACATCTACCTTCACTAGTACATGGAGTAGGTACCTAGAAAAAAGTGCTACTAGTCTTAGCAATAGGCTAATCAGCTTTGATGCAGACAGCTGCTAAGACTCTGTTGGGCCAGCAGTTATCAATCATCTGGGGATGTGTTGGCCTCCCTTGCTCCTTGACACAGATTCTTCACGTTGAGCAGTTGCACTGTTTAAGTTTTTCAAGGGCTTTACAGCTTTCTTTGTTTGTATTTTTCTTTCCTGAGACATTTTTTTGCACTTCTATCTGTAACTTTCACTTCTGATACCTTGCAAATGTTTTAGCTTGCATATTTTTTTCCAGAATCCAGTAACTACTTTTTCCATGCACCCAAGTCAAGCTCTGCTAGTTCTGAGGTCCAAAGGCAGACTTCAGGTCACAGGACATGGGCCAGGGTTTGCAATGGGGACTACTAACAGCCCATAATTTCTCAAAACTCAAGTCAAATTTGCTACAGCATTCACTTGTTAAAAGCCTTCAATTTACTCCAGAGTGCAGCTCCTAAACCAGAAGAAATTAGGAAAAGCACATGACAATTATTTTTGCTAAAGCTTTTTTAGGACTTATGTGGTATCTCACACAAAGGGAAAAGGATGATGTGCCATATTCTAGACACTTTCAGAGACTTTGTATAGGCACCCACAGGTGTCAGCTGGTATCTGTGGGAAGCATGGAGCAGGTGTGTAACGAAGTTTCTGGAGATCAACAACCACAATAACTGAGAATCTTATACTGGTGCAATTTTATTTGTTGGGGTTCTTTGGCTGTGTCTCTTTAGGAATAGGATGTGGAGGTGAAAGTGATTGTGCAGCAGCACAAAAGGAATGAGCATCAGCAGGCTGTATTTTGAGAACACTCAAGTTAACTTTGGAGACAAGACTAGTGGTTGGTTCAGGCACAGACCGGAGTGCAGACTGATTGAAGAAGGGTGCTAGAGAAGGGACTTGTGGACATTCAGCTGATGCGAGGTTCTTGCATTGCTGTAATATCTTGTTGTGCAGGGTTTGCTTGGGTAAAGACTTCATACAGCTCTGGTTTCAAGCCAGCATGCTTGCACTACTTGTAGTTCTAGAGGCGGCTCTGAATTCTCTGCACTGTGCTCCGTAGGAGCAGCAAGCTCTCCCACTATGAATTACTTAGTAGAAAAAATTGTAGTCACATAATTTTAGAGATTATGATCAAAGTTGGCTCTGCTAAGGGTGACTAAATAAGCACAAATAACTATTACAAAAAGAATGTTATTGGGAAGAGATAAGAACAAGGAAGAAGGAAGAACAATGACTTAAAGCTTTAAATAGCTGTAACTGTAATTCATTTGAATGGAATGTGACCCTTACAGATTGCTCATAAACATTCATAGCATTAGTTTTGAGATTGTTATTAAGAAGTGGAAGTTGGACAAAGCCTGCCACTTCCTGTCTTGATTTACTACTGGTCAAAAGGTCAACACTTAATTTGAGTCAACAACTGGTAGTAAACTTTCACAGTGCTCTAATTGCACGGTTTTCCGTGATGGTAACTATTTCAGAGACTTATGTTTGTAATAGCCAGAAATTAATGCAAATATTCACTTTGTATCTTATTCCCCCTAATTTACATTTTCCTTCCTTCTCACCTTTCAAAGAGCTATGTTAAGAATTTTAGAAATGACCAAACAAAAATTCCCTACATTTTTTTGCCGACTGTGAGCTGCAATATTGAATTGAAATAAAGATCTCAATATATTTCATTTAGATATCACAGTTGTTTCGGCTTAATTGGAAAATTGGATGCAAGTAGGATAATATTCTTCTTATCCTTGTCTAAATTATGACACAAATTTTTACCCTTGTTTTTGTAAATGCTGTGTTGGGTAGGTTGCTTAATTTGTATTTCACAATATTTCCATTTCTAATGGTGATTTCTAATGCTGCAAAACTTTTCAAGATGGAGCAGAACAAAGTCCTGGTCTGAATTAATTTTGATCCTGCTTTGAGCAGGATGTTGAGCAAGAAAAGTCCTCCATCCCTTCCAGACTGAAGGACTTGGGGAATCTGAATTTGTTGCTAGCACTTCTAGCTCATGTCATGATAAAACATTGAGAACCTTGACATTTGATCACTAAAAAAGCTGGGAGAGTACAGACATGTAGCTGCATTTTTGCTTTGTTTTTGTTTTATGTATTATAAATATCATAATATCCGTAGGGGCAAGCAGTTCATTAACGCTTTGAAACTAGATGAGTATCTCCCAGTGAAGAATTATTTGAGTAATTTATTCTCTAGAGAGTCTGTGGAACTTTAACTGCAATTTGTACAAAATGGGCACTGCTTTAGTGCAAATACTGTGCAATAACTGGGTCACAGCACTTGTTGGCCATGCTCTGTGCTTTTACAAATAGACTGTTCTTTGACCACAGCATTGTAACTGAGATGAAAACAGTGAGTGGCACAGAAAGCCAGAGGTCAAGGTCAAGAGGGAATGGCTCTAAGCTGGAAAAGGGTAGGTTTGGGTTTAGGGTAGGAAGAAATTCTTTATTGTGAGGGTGGTTGCCCAGAACAACTGTAGATGCCCCTTGGAAGTGTCCAAGGCTGGGTTGGATGGGGCTCTGGGCAACCTGGTCAAGTGGAAGGTATCCCCCTCATGGCAGAGAGTTCAGAACTAGATGGTCTCTTACAACCCAAACCACTGTATAATTCTGTTATTACTTTGTTTTCCAAGTTAGATATGCTTTCATATTTTGCTTTAGTTTAACACAAGTTTTAGGATTTCTTGTTTTAATGCTATGTGGATTTAGGAGTTTCGGAGTGATTGCATCCAGTGTTGAAAATGTGACATTTTCACAGGAACAAACTGCATGTATGATTTCTATGCTGACCATCTGCACCAGCACTTTCCTCTGGATACACGAGCTACCTCAGAGGGAACAATCTGCTATTTTAAGCTCATTGCATCTGTGGGCCACCTTATCCGCCTTTCAATAGTATCCCTTCAGATTGAAGCAGATAACTGCATCACTGACTCACTCACCATTTATGACTCTCTGATGCCAATCAAAGATAAGATACTGTACCGGTAAGTATCAATTTCTATTGATAATTAATTGACAACTTTTGGGGTTTTTCTGAAGACCTGCCATCTGCATTTTTTGGTTTGGTTGGTTTTGTTAAAATTGCTCTGATCTTCATGTATTACTCATATAACACATGACAATTTAAAATTTCTTGGATAAGTTATCTTGATAATAAAAGGGAAAATTTTCTTCACATATTTCTCTTCTTTTCAACTGGAGTGCCTCTTCACCTAGCTATAGAACTATGAAAAATTCCCACATTACTGAGCAAAATTTTCTGTTTCTTATCAGGAAACAGATGCTAACTGAAAGAGAGTGTCAAAATTTCCTCCCTTAAGCAAATTCTTCTGTATGAAGATTAGTGCTTTTTAGAAAAAGACTGAAATTTGGAAACTTAAGTCTCGTGATTTTTCACTTACTGGCACTTACGAGTTCAGTGCTTTTTTTATCTGCTCTATTTGTTTAGAGGGTTATAAAAATGTAGAGTTGAAGCTGTGATGGGTTAAGGGATGTGGACTATTATTTTTTTCTTTTTCTTCTCTCTCTTTAATGATCCATTATGCTTTTTTTTTTGGAACTTTTTCTTTGAAATTCCTGATAATTAATTCCAAAGGACTATGTAAGTCAAAAGGAAAAGGCAGCACCTTCATGAAATAGAAAAAAGCTCAATGTTTTCACCCCTGAAAACCTTTTCTCTGGCATTTCAGTCTGTGTATAAGCCTCAAAACCAGAGCATTTGCTTTTCAGTCCTTTTTGAGAGCTATCCTCTACTAATCTGTATCTCCAATTCACTTGTCTGTGGAACAGCTGATGGTGTTCACTTACATGTTAGTATCAGTAGAGGACTGAAGATGTCTGCTAGGTAATGAATATGGGAAGTAACATTTTTTTCTTTTAATGAGACTGCTTGATTGGCTCAGGTTCTTAATTTCTGACTTGGAGAATAACGTTCTTGTCTTTCCCACTGCCCATCAAGAAGATAAAACTGTTGGTCTAATAAAATAAGATTTCTCTTTCTTCCTCTTCTTTTTGTTAATATTGGCTTCATTTATTTTTACTGGGAGTGAAATCTTAAAGTCATCATCTCATAGAGCAAACAATTCCATATCCATTTTCATGTTTGCAATTCCTTTCTTTTTTTGTAAGAATTTCCAATATTGGCTTTCCAACTGGCCTTGTAACAGGTACTTTTGTGCTTAAGAGCATGGAAATTTGACTGGACTTTGAAGTAGGTAAGATGTGAACCAGTGGAAAATTTATGCATAGAGTCAGAGTAATGTGTTAAGCTTTTAGCTTTTTCAGCAATTGCTGATGCATTTTACCTTATCTTCCCTCTCAGAGCCTGTGAACCAGCTGATTCATTGGTGTCACTTGTGTCCACAAATAATCTCATGCTGGTAATATTTAAGGCAGCACAAGTAAAGGAGCATAAGGAATTCCATGGCTATTTTGAGGTCATTACACAAGAAAGTAGGTTTGTTCTCTGTTTCGAAGTGTGTTTAGTGTATTGTTTCTTCTGAGGTCCTGCAGTGACTGTCATGTTTCTAACTGTGGATAAATTATTCCTTTGTCTGAGGTTCTTCTTTTTACAGGTGCCTGTCTCCCCTTCTTCTCCTCTGTGTTAACTGAGTGCCTTCCTATTGAGAAATGTTATCTGACCAGACTAGTTGCAAAGTATGAAGGTAGAAGGCTGAAAGCAGCCCTGAATTCAGTTGGCGAGGACTGCAGTGTGCCAGTAGATGGAGCTGTGATTTCAGGTGTAGCAGTGGCCTCCCTTCTGCCTTGGGACTCCGGGATCATGTTAAAGGTGAAAGGATGTCAGCACTAAAAACTGCTTTCAGAGGAAAAAAAAAAAAAGCCTCAGTTGCTTTGTCTGCATTTGCTATTTGCTATCGGTCCCTGCCGCCTCAGGAGCACAAAAGACTCAGTAACATTTGTGTGTCAAGTCCATCACTTTATTGCTTAAATCTTTAAGTGGTTAGATCATCACCACAAATAGTACAAGGAATATCATGCTAGTGGCACAAGGAGAAAAATCTCACATGGCTCAATGCAAGGAAATTGCTTAAAAAGATGCTGCCTAGTTTTCATGTTGACAGTAATTAAGCATTAATATACCATCATAAAAGCATGTGATAAATTCTCTATAATTTTGCATTGGTTCGTTGGTTTGTTTTCTTTAAGTTTGATTGTGGGTTTTCTTTATTTGTTTTCTTCAATGTCTGAAGTTGTCTTTAATGGATTTGGTAAATCTATTCAGCAGTCATATAAGAAAGTTTGGTTTCCAGGAGGCTGATTAGTTTAGTATGTTGTCCATTTCACTTCTAACTGGCTGCATTCTAAGACTAGAGGTCCCTAGTAGATGTGGATGTATTGATATTCTTGTTTGCTAAACTGTTTTCAGTGAAATAATATAGATAAATTTTGCGACGTTTCCTTCGGGTCCTGCAGAGCCCAGCACGCCTCCCTGGATCTTTATATCCTTTGTCTTCTGTGTGCATCATTGGGAAGGGTCTCTTTTTACAACTTGAACCCTGCTAAATATAATTCCTCACCTGCCCAGCTTTGCAGTGACAGACTTGTGATAAATTTGGATGCTTTAGCCCACTGAATAGCTTTACTGGAAGTATATCAAGGTTTGCCAAATTTTGCCTCTTTTTTTTCCCCCTTAGGGTGTGGAAAAGCAATAGTGACAAAAGAGAAAACTGGCTATGAAGGGAGAATCACAAGTCCCTATTACCCAAGCTATTATCCTCCAAAATGCCTGTGTGCATGGAACTTCCAGGTAACGTGACTGTTTCTCCCTGAGGCACTGCTGAGTGTTTGGGGCACACAGAGATTAAGTAAAGCAGAGTGATTGAGTTGGCACTAACCTGCATCCTCACAGGCATAGTGGTTTATAGAAATGCCATTGCTGAACAGCTGGCAGTGCTCAGGTGTTTTGTATCCATTTTTTCTTTTTTCTCTTTCTGTGTACTTATTTTTAAGGAAGAGGACATTGTTCCCAGGCTGTCCTATTACAAAGGTGAAGAGCTAAGATAAGTTTTGATGTTTAGCCTGCATAATTACTTCATGGCAGGCAATGTAAGACTTGACTGTTTTTAACTCCTCTCTTCCCACTTCCAGAAATTTGGATGAAAAGTATGTACAAAAAACCTCCTCTAACCTAGTTATTACTGCCACTTCTCTGGTGTCTTTTCATATGCCTAATACATTTAATTTGTCTTCAGAATGGTCTGTCCTATCAGCACAATCCCATAGACTGTTTTTTTAATTTGGTATCCTTTTCCTTCATCTTTTCAGGTCCTCTCCTGAAAGCAAATTGCTGAAAGCTGACATTGCTTTAAAGTAGTTTGTTTTTTTCTGAAATAAGTGTTTCCTTATTAGTCCTGCTGAAATAAGGTCTTTGACTTAGGGTTTGACCTTCAGTGTCTACCTTTCTAAAGAATATAGCAATGAGTATGATGAGGTCCACTGTTTACCTATCTTTCTGCTTATTGTTAAGCTAGTGATTGTCCACATTGAATCACAGCAATACAATTAAGTCCAGTGAGCCATGACCTACAGCCTCTTCCCCTTCTAGAATGATCAGGTGATTTTTGGGGGGCTAAATTTAAGGTCTTCAGTTCACCCTGGACTTCTAATAGAAAAGCTTATTGCTCAAACCAGTTTCATTTTCAAGATTGTATTTTTGTACAATATTGCAACTTTACTCATTTCCCAAATTATATTTTCTGTAAGAGAAGAGGAGAAAAAATTTAATTTCTGCATTTTTGTCCTGAATCAGCCCTTGTTTTTAAAGGAACACTGCCTTGCCCTGCAAAAAAATGTTCTGTTCCTTTTATAAAAGCAATTTCCAATTAAGTATGAACACATGTGGTATTGTTGGGTTTAGAAATGTTTTGTAAAATACTAAAGAATGCATGGCTGAGCAGGTGCTAGCAGAAGACTATAATACTGTGGTAGAAGTAACTCCTAGCATTACAAAGCTGACACAAATATTCTGGGCGGTATCTTAAATCTAAAATTCCGCTGGGGCTCTGTGTCCCTACACAAGTACATTTGGATGTGTTTGAATGCTTTGATCTTGATACAAAAGCTGCTTTCTATGGCCAGTGGCTCTCTGAAGATGAGAAGGCTGTTGGCTAGAGGCAGGGAAAGCCTGCAGCTGTGGTGGGGCTGTGCCAACCCTTGCTTTTGCTCAGGACTGAATAGCTGGCAAGTGTGTGAAGTGCTGGCTGGTGAGCTGGTGAAGGCAGCACAGCTCCCAGAGCGTGGCATTGCCCAGCTCCATCACTGCTGAAATAGGTTTATAGACTTTTGTGTTCTCTGCCCACAAAAGGAAAAAGACTGCTTGCACTGTCTTTCTTGCTCACAACAGACTCCACAGAAGAACCTTGGTATAGCTCTGAAGTTTCATAACTATACCATTAGTGAGAAGAATATTAAAGGCTGTGAGCGAGGGTGGTGGAAAATTAATGAACACATGTAAGTACTCTGCATGGATTATTAATGTAATGGTACCAAAATAAACCTTCCCATCACTCTTGAAGCTCAGAGAGCTTCTACAAGGACAGAAGTAATTCACTGGGTGTCCTACCATTCTTTCATTTTANGTCTACTGAAAAGTACCAGAAAGATGAAGACAAGGATCTTTGATACTCTCTGGAGAGAGAGAAATGGAAAGAGTTGGATGAAGACTGATGTCCTGTGAACCCTATAATAATTCTGTGTTTCCTGGGGCGATTAAACAAGGTCTGTTTAGAGCCCTTTTAAGTGTAACTTAATTCTATGATTGCTCAAGAGGACAGCGAATCTAATTAACTTCTTGGTGAAAGCCATTGCAATGGGATGATTGGGAATAGAACTGTAACTACTTCCTCATTCCTGTCACTGGCTCTTGAAAGAGAAACTGCACAAAGTGCCTTTCAAGGAACCACTGTATTTCTGAAGTGTTTTTTATTAAAATATTGCTTCTGGTTTTATATTAAGATACCACTGCTTTCCCAGCACATTGTCTACCCATTATTTCCTCAGTTTTGAAGTCATCTTTGGAATGCTGGATGATGAGGCAAGGCTAGATTTAAAACATCAGATTTTTTCCTTCCACTTTGTTTAAATGGAAACCTCAGTAAGGTTAGTCTTGAAACTGAGTTTCTGAACTCAGTACTGAAACTAAGTCAAATTAGGCCCGTAAGGGTGCAACTGAAAGAATTACAGAGAGAAGAAAAAACTTTATCTGTTCTTCAATACCATGTTGTATTTATAGAGAGAAAATTCACTTTGAAGCTTTCACACTTGTGCCTTGATGGGAATTGGTTGCTGGACAAGATGAGCACATAAAAACACCAGTCAAAACCCACCACACTTAGTGTGTTAGTGGGGGGTTTTAGTGTTCTTTTTATGACAGAAATTGAAAGATTTATTTGGGTTGGCTGAGATAAAAAACAAATAAAGGCAAAATTTGGAGGCAAAACCGGTAATAGAGTAATACTGAAGGATTCTCTGACAGACAATCCTGAAATAATCTGAGTAGCTTTTTGGATAAACCTGCCAATTATGCATTCTGCAGAATCAAATGTCCATGGTATCAAATGTCCTTCTTCCTTAGAAGCACACTCAGGGTTACTTCTGAAGTACTGCACAAGAACTCATGCTCCTGATTTCTGTTGGAAGTTGCTGGTTATAGTAGTAGACCAAGACAAGCTTTCCTTTGAAAGAGTGTCTTTTTCACTAGAAATAAGGCTTTTGAACTTCTGATTTTCTGTCCTATGTTTAATTTTGAAGAGGAAAAAATATTACTTAATGCATGAAACATGGTGATGTCTTATCTTCTTTTTTCCCCCAAATTTTAATGGTTAGTGAAATGCAGAGGGGCTGGCAGGGCGGGGGGCGGGCAATGGATCCCCATCTTTCATCTTCTTGTAATTGCAGCTTATGGGATGCCTGTTTGTCTCGGTTCTTGGAGACAAAATTTAGGAGGGAGCACTCTGGAATGAGTTCCTCCTCCACAGGGGAAAGGGCCTCCGCTTTTCCTCCACCAGTGGGACAAATTGCTAACAAGAAGTGAAAGTGGGAAAAAACCAAACTGTTTATTAACACCAAACAAAACAGGGTAGAACAGGAAAAAACATAACTCAAAATACAACAGGTGCACCCTGCAGGCTCCCTGGACCGGAGGGAAGACAAGGAAGGCAGTGAGACAAGGGGGAGGGAAGAGAAAAAAAACAAAAAAAAAGCCCAACACAACCTTTTTCCAGCTAGCTGGAACAATAAAATCCAAAGAACAGCACAGCGTTCCCGGCGCACTCCCTCCCCAGCCCCACCAAGACTCTGGGAGCCCCTCAGGCCATTGGGCCAAGCCCTTCAACCCACCTGCACCGTGTCCCGTGGCTCCTGCCCCACACCCCGGGTCCATCTGAAAGACACAGTGTCCTTGGGCATTAAGCAGATGGTTAAGGAATAAAACAGCTTCATAACATCACCCCAGGACACTATTCTGTTATCTTAGGCAAAAATGGTTAAGTGCCTTTGGGATACTGATATTAGTAAAGACTGGGACCAAGAAGGTGGTGCAAATAAGGTTCCTTCAGACCTCTAGGGACATTTTTATCTAACCAGAGACACTGAACACAACCATGCAGTTCTTCCTCATCTTTCTTCCAGTGGACATACAGTGCTCCACAGCCTAGTCAAAGAAGTTACAGCTGACAAACTGCTTTTGCTGAAATTCTCAGAGGCAGGAGTACCAATGAGCCTCTTGTGAGCAGACTGTTAGAGGTTTATGTGAACACAGAGGTGCTTTACTTGTCTTAAAACTGTTAGTGCAACATCCCACTGTTTCTGCTACAGCATGCATGTATCTGCTCATCCCCTGAAAAACTATCCCACCCACTTCTCCAGCATGTGGGACAGGATCCCCTTAATTAGTTTCTCTCTGGAGCAATGGCACAGAGTTGCAGATGGGGATTTGCAACTTCCATTTGCCCTGGATCTGGATATATGACCAGTAAAACACCAGCAAAAGGCTCCTGAGGGGCTGTAACTTTGTCTTAAAAATCCCATGAGCATATGGCTTTTCCCACTGTGTGTAGGAGATAGCTTCCTCAAGGTACCTGTTCCATCTTTTCCACAGATGGGCAACAACTTCCTCTGCTTTTGAGGAGATGAGTTTGTTTTATTTGTCTGAGAAGGGGTCAATGCAGCCTGCAACTTTTTGGTTTTGGGTTTTTTTTTTTTTTTAATGGTGCTAGGGTTTGTTGGAAGGAAGATTCTCTAAGTGATTAACAGAAGAAGAAATGCAGGAAATGTCTGTGGGCTAAATTGATGGGAATCAGATTGTTAAATGGCATTTTGCTGTGCACTTTGACAGGCTGTTTTAGGTTGGGAGCACTGCTGTTAAAATTAGTGACAAGCACTAAAATTAGTGACAATTAGACTTCCTGTTGTAGGAAGTCTTCACTCTTAACACTGATAGATTTGGGGGCTGGGTGTACTGGTTTGAAGGCAAACCAGTGGGAAGGATTAACTCTTCACAAATATTTTGCTAGAGATTCGAAGTCAGAACTACAATTTAATAGAAAAAGTAAAATAAAGGCAATAGTACAACAACACTGGCTTAAACTGACAAAGTCAGAATGAAACCTGACACTCTGTTGGTGGTGGGTGCAGTCCTGTTGGAGTGATGGGTGTGGTTTTGTCAAAGCAGTGATCCTGTAGAAAGATCTGGGGCCCTTCTCTGGAGGTTCAGTGGTGGTTATGGAGCTCCTGTCCTCTGAGTATCCAGTGGTAGGGCTACCGTGGTGTTCTAAACCTCAGGTTATATACAGTAGGAATGTTTGGTTCCTCCCCCCTGGGCGGGGTATCTCACAATGGGATCACAATGGTGTAATTCTATGAGTCACTCTGTGAGACCTTGATGGTCCATTAGCAGTGATGGCCCCCAAGGTGGCTGCTTCCCTGGAGGGAGTTATCAGGACTGAGTCATGGCAGAGATAAAGAACACTGCTCCTCCCATTTTAACAGCTTGCCTCTTTGTTTGGGGCTTCTTTTACAATTAATTTTCCTATAGTAAAAGACTGTAAAATTAACTGGGTTTTTTGCATCTGCTTTCAGGATGTCAAAAAGGAGTCTTGGTTTTTAAAATTGTTTTCTTCCTTTATTTTTCACACAGCTGGAACAGAATCTCCTAGATCTGTTAACAGGATGTTTCATTTTAGTAGGGTGAAATAAAGCACACATGAAAACATATGAATGAGCATGTCCATTCCCTGTGGCAGACTTCACTGGGATGCACAGGACACTGAGGCAACATCTGTTCACATGGAAATCACTGACCAATTTTTCTCCATTCATTGACATAAAGAGTAGTCCCTGTGCAGTGCTTGATGTGGAAAAATACACAAGGGCAATATTTACCTCTGGCTAATAGTCCACTAGTCCGGTTAACAATACAACAATCCATTTTTTTCTTTTGTTCTTTGTGTTCATTCTGTTGTCACCAAGTGACCTTGTACTGCTGTCCAACAAGGATGCGTGCAAAGTCTGCTAAAAATCAGTACAGCTGCCTGAGCTCTTAAACCTATTTAAGATTCATATGTACTTCGATTTTGGCAGGAATATTAAAGCCAGATGTTTTTCTTATAAGTGCTGCATCTTTGAGGCATTTTTGTTGAACAGAGGAGAGGGTCTTTGTTTCCACTTCTAGAGCAACCTGTACTGTCGATGTCCACTGGTTTACTACATTTAAAACTGTTTCCATATTTTAAATAATGATCCAGCAACCTTTCCCTTGTCACAGAATCTTTGTTTGGTTGTGGGGGTTTTTTGCTTTGGGGTTTGTTTGTTTTACTTTGCTTTTTTTTTTTAATGTAAGTTTTTTGTTGCCCCCCACCCCACCCCCAAACCCCAGCCAGAGATTGGCCTATTTGATGAAAGGAACATTAGAAGTTCATTAACATGGATTAAATGTTTGCTGGCATCAGAGAGCATTTAGGTTTCTCTGAATCAAGTGGCACCTAGGCAGAAGTCCAAGGAACCTCTTTGCCAAAATAGCAATTTAAAGTCAATGTGCACCCAAGGAATTATTTTTAAGACTATTTATTTGAATGCATGCTATTCAAAAGTAAATGTCCACAATGTTAGTGGTGAACGAAGGCTGGGTGACCACCAAGAAATATATTTGGTTTTGGTTCTTAATTAAAGTATGGCAGCTGACTGTATTTCTGAATTTCAGTGGTGTTGACATTTAAATTGTATGAAAGGCAATTTTCCTATGAAGGCTGCTCTAGAACTCACCTGAACACTTCTAGGTACTGTGGTTACTATGTTGATCACCAAACAGTCTTCCACATTACAAGTTCTGCTGTCAGTGTGGAGCTCCAGTGCAGTTCGAAGGTCTCTGAGAAGCCCCTGCTGGTGGAGTATGGCAGCTATAACATCAGCCAGCGTAAGATGGATTTTATCTTTTGCAACCCTTCTTTGCATTTCAGACCTGTGAAGTAGCACTTTTTGGGTCCAGTAGGACTTAAAATTAAGTTTGTGGAGGAAATTACCTGTTGGGTTTCAGTTCATTTTCTTTTCTAATCTTACTAAGTCAGATGACTAGCAAACAAAGAACCTTTTCTAGGCTGCACATCTAAGGTTTGTGGGCATGTGCAGCATGCTCTGGTTTCCTGCATGCACACAGTCTGTTCTCTCGTGCACAATTCTCAAAGCTTCCTGCATGGCTATGACCATGATGCAGTCAGTTGAAGACTGCTGTTCCTGTTTGTTTTCATCCACAGCGTTTTGTTTGCAATGTTTCTATTGCTCTAAGACGTCCAGGTAATGAAAAGAGTACCAAATAACCAGCTGCTTATTTCACTGTTTCCCTGTTTTTATATATATTGTGTGAAAATCTGAAATCTGAGCTTAAAAAAAGGCTCCAAAAGTTGATAAACTCTGAGACCCTGAGTTTTTTCCAGTCCCGAAACAGACAACTTGTTTACTGGTACTTTTTCACCTGTGTTAGTCTTATATATTCTTGCTAAAGTAGTAGAGAAGCAGTGGTTTCTATACATAGTTACTTGTCACATTAGAGGAACTTTATTCAGTGTATATATGTAGAGTATGTAAAAAGAGGGGTAATTTGATTATTTTAGTTTATAAGGCAGAAATATATAGTTCATATACCACCTCAAAGCATGTTATTTACTGAAGTTGCAAAGTGCTGCATATTTTGGCTATTGGAAGTGAGACTGTCCTTTAAAATAAAAATAGGATTCTAAGCAGTCTTGTGTTTCAGTACATAACACTGGCTGATTTGGTCCAGCCCTAGAGAGCCTGTGGTTAATATTCCAGGATTAGGTGAATTGGAACTTTAGAAAAAATATTTCCTCTTCTTTAAATCCCAGGTTTCAACATTTTAATTCTATTTAAATGCTGGCAATGTATACAGACTATTAAATTTAGATCAACTTTATCATTCCTTGGAGAAGCTTAGTGACTGTAAATTGAAACAAGCTGGCAATATTTGGGAAAAGGAAATTCTGAAGTTTGGTGGCTTGGTTTTTTGTTTTGTTGGTTGCTTTTTTTTTTTTTTTTTCCTTAACTTCCTTAACTTCCAGCATGTCCACCTGGACATTTCAAGTGTTCTACTGGCTTATGCATCCAGCAGATGCAGCGCTGTGATGGCATAAACAACTGCTTCGATGAAAGCGATGAACTCTCTTGTGGTTTGTATTCACTTATTAGAGATTTTGACTGGAAAATGCAGTGAATGTGTTCTCTAGTCTTAGAAGGCAGCTGAAACAAGGTGAAATTTTTTAATGGGAATAACAAAAGATGTTTTCAGCTTCCTTTGTATGTCCAGGTACAGATTATCCATCAGGCTCTTGAGTGTTTAATTCACAGTTAATTGGCAAGGGACAAAACCAAGAATGAAGAATGGCAACGGAGAGCACAAGGAAGAAATTTAGATGTACAGTAATAGCTGTAGTGGGCTGTATTTTAGTTTTTCCTTGTGATAAAAGCTGGCAATTATTAATAAAGTTCTGTTTCATTTTGAGATTAGTAATTTTATTTTTGTGGGGGAATGACAAAATGGGGTGCATAGAGTAGATGGGAGTGATACTAAGCCTCTCCACCTGGGGAGCTCACTGAACTCCTTTGTGCCCTGTTTGCTCCACGGACAATGTGGCACTCGTGCCCATCCTTGTACCATGCTGTGAAGGAGTGAACGTGGTATCCAGACATAGCCAGAAGGGGATGTGTTAGCATTTACAGGAATGCTTCTGTACCTGACTTGACTTATGTTTTTAAAGTTGTCCCTGAGTGGAACTGTAACTCCAGCTTCGCAATCCAGGACAACTTGCTTGCCTGCAATGGAGTACGTGATTGTGAGAATGGAAAAGATGAGCAGAACTGCACCCACAGTAAGGCTGCTCTCCTGAATAAGTTTTTTTTCTCTCTTTTAACATCTTTCTATTCCTGACTTGAATTCTGGATGCTGAATTCAAAGGGTTAAGAGGCACTGTCAAATCTCAAGTGGGCTATATAACTCTGTTCGGTTTTTCTGATATTTTTAGAAACAAGCCATTACTGATTTCTAAATATTTTTTTTTTAATAAGCTCATGAATATCTGTTTCTGCAAAATACTGGGAGAATATTCAGGTGCATGACAGGGATCTAGGGATTTAAAACTTGAATCTGAGATTTTATCTCTTCACAGCATAATCTGTGCAAATTGATTCCTGGATCTATTTTACCATTTTAAAATAACTATAAAAATGATGGTTTCTCTGTAGCAGTTTTCAGGGTTATAAGGTTAGTGAAAGCCATAAATTTAGTATTAGGCAAATGAATGTTGAATCAGAACTTTCTTGAACCTTTAGACTATATGGGCACTATGACATATGAAAGGGAGCACAGCTGAAAAGTGCTACAAGTGACATTTTTAAGAAAACTTTTTTGATCCCTCTGACAAGACAGTCTGTGTAAATGATTACAGTATACTTCTGTGTATTGACAAGAAAAATAGATTGGGTGTGAGTGGCCTCATTTATTGCAAGCCACAAGGAAACAGGAAAAAGCCAAGTTTGGGGGTTGCAGTTTTATTGAATACAGTTAATAAGGCTGCTTTCATTGCAATCTTTCATTTCACATTTAATACTGAAATACAAAGGAGAGCTTCTTTCCAGAGTACTGGATGTTTTGTCTTGCCACCCTTGCACTCTACATTTAATTTTCACTACTATATCTGTGTTTGTTAGTGTTGCAGGAAAGGATGTGAAGAAATTTTTGTTTGGACTTGGCCAAGTCAATGCACACCCAAGTATTGACACAGTTCTATTTGAATAATTTATTCTGTTTGGAAGTTGGTTTAAGCCATCCCAGCCAAAGTGCTTTTTGTCATGTTACTTCATATCTATTAATACATGTATTAATATATGCACATCTTCTATCTGTGCAGACATGTCTTTGTGCATTAAGATGAGCCAAGGGTTGTTTTGGGTTTTTAACCTCACAATTATTTCAGGTATTCCCTGCACCAACCACACGTTCAAGTGCAGGAATAACATTTGCATTAGGAAACAATATGCAAGGTGTGATGGGACTGTGGACTGTGTTGATGGAAGTGATGAAAGCAGCTGCAGTAAGTTCCTCTCAAATATTAATCTTTCTGAACTTTGAACTTTTTACACAATAAAGACTTTTATTTCTTCCCGTTTTGGAGTTGGTACAAGTCATGCTGGAGGTACTGAATTTTTATTGCATTCTCCCTGTGATAGTGGGGTAATGATTAGCTATCACTTTACTTCAAATCTGCTTGCAGAATTTGCCAAGTTCTTGTGGGAGGGTGGGCTTCCAGTTATGGGGAGCCTTAGACAGCTGTACTGTTAATCACAGCTATGCTGAGGATTATGGCAGCAGGGTTAATTACAGAGTGAACTTGGTTAGCTGGTGAGGCAGCACTTTTGTTGTCTGCAGCAAGGCCAGGCACTTTGTTGAAGTCGGACTGTATTTGGACTTCAGGAGTGATACAGCTGCAATGAGAAAAAACTCACTAACTTTTCACTTCTCTGACTTAACCAGATGGTGAAGAGCCCAATACTTTATATTATCGTGTTAGGTTCCAGTCTTAAATCTTCCTAAAGTAACCTCTGTACAACCTTTTCAGCTTGTTTTGCTGTAACTCAAGTAGATGATTGTCACTGCAGTAGCAATAAAAAAGTGGGGTTAGGATTAGTTGCTTAAACTGAACGGTGTCAGGTATATTACATAACATGGATGTGTTGAAACAAGTCCAAGGGAGGTTCATGAAGTTATCTGAGGACTGGAGCACCTCTCCTATGAAGGCAGGCTGAGAGAGCTGGGGTTGTACAGCCTGGAGAAGGGATAGCTTTAGGAAGAAGGCTCTTAGCACCTTCCAGTGCCTAAAGGGGCTGACAAGAGAACTGGAGAGGGACTTTTTCACAAGGGCATGTAATGATAAGACAAGGAGGAATAGCTTTATAATAAAAAAGGGTAGATTTAGATTAGCTATAGGGAAGAAATTCTCCACTGTGAGGGTGGTGAGGCCCTGGCAGAGATTGCCCACAGAAGCTGTGGATGCTCCATCTGTGGAATTGTTCAAGGCCAGGCTGGATAGAACCCTGAGCAACCTGGTTTAGCGGGAAGGTGTCCCTGCCCATGGCAGAGGGGTTGGGACTGGATTATCTTTAAGGTCGCTTTTCAAACCAAACCATTCTACGATTTTATGATTGTTCCTGGCCCTCAGCTGTTCCTGGCATGCCACCTGCAAGTCAAATCTCTCAGCCCTTGCCTTGGATCCAGTAGGACATCTTAAGAGACTAGCCACATGCCTGTTTTATTTGGAAACATTAAAGCTGCATTCAACTTTTTGGATGTGTTCAGGAAAGGGTCCAGAAATATTAACACCTGTGTGTGGAACTAAAAGTCCTGAGCAGAAATTTTATGTGCAGCCACTAGGGATGGACATGACGCTCTACAAAAGGCTCTTTCTTCCTTGCTTTTCAAATTAAGAGTTCAGATTTTTGTGCTGATGAGACATGACTTCTTCACCTGTTAATAATATACAGCATTGTCAGACTGTTGGTCATCTCCATACAAAATAATGATTGTTCCACCTTGTTTCTCAAATGTCCAGTGTCCACATACATTTTTTCTGGTATAATTCCCACTGTTTTGGCAAGAAATAAGTGTTCTGATGACTTTGAACTTCTTTGTTGATGGTGTCTTTGACATTTCTGGCACAAGAAATATTTAGGGGCTAATTTCTGTAGTAGAGCTAGAAAAATTACTCATTAAAATTTCCAGACTAGTGCCTTTTTATGGAGTCACCTATTGTTTCATTAATAGAGTAGCCAAAGAGAGAAGTTTTGAGATTATAGCAGGAGAACAAAATAGATTTCAAAATATTTCGAAGTGCAATATTCTTTCATGCCCTGCGTGGGAAGCCGCCTCATTAAAGGAAGGTACTGGAGATGGGGATTGTAACCTGAAATATCCCTTGCAGGTTGTGGCAGTAGCGAGATCAGCAATCTCATCTCTCGGATTGTAGGTGGCTCAAACACTGAAGAAGGTGAATGGCCCTGGCAGGTCAGCCTTCATTTTGGGGGAGCTGCCTACTGTGGAGCATCAGTGATATCCAAAGAATGGATGGTGTCTGCAGCCCACTGCTTTCAGGGGAGCAAGTAAGCAGCCTTCCCTCTAACTCTATCCCAAACGTGGCCAGGATCCTCGAGTGCCTCTGGGTTCCAGAGTCTGAACTGCATGGAGGTGCCGTGCTCCCCTTTTCCCAGCCCTGCTGTCAGCAGGTTTTGAGGTACTTTTTTAAGAAACGTCTTCTTTGTTTGCTCCCACCCAGGCTGGCTGACCCCAGAGCATGGCGTGCCCACCTGGGCATGCAAATGCAAGGCCGTGCCAAGTTTGTGTCTGCGGTGAGGCGGATCATAGTCCATGAGTACTACGACAGCCGGAACTACGACTACGACATCGCGCTGCTGCAGCTGAGCACGCCGTGGCCCGACACCCTCAGCCGCCTCATCCAGCCCATCTGCCTGCCTCCCTCTTCCCATAAAGCCCGCAGCGGGGACAAGTGCTGGATAACAGGTTGGGGCCAAAAGCAGGAAGCAGGTGAGTTTTATCCCATCTGCTGAGCTGGTCTTATTCCCAGGAGCCTTCACAGCTGGGGGTGTGGGCACCTACCTTGGTAGGCTCAGGCAAATTGGCTACTGGTCCCATGGATCTGAAAGTCTTCCATACTGGGTTACTGTAGAGAGCTACTCTTACTCCAAAATATCACAGTGTTGTCTTTCCCCTCTGTTCCCTTTAGAGGTGTGGGACGTGTAGAGTGGTTTCTCTCTTTGGGTTGCTGGTTAGTCATATGTGAAATTAAAATCTGGTTATTTGAAAGATAAATGTAATGCATCACAAAAAGGACCCCAGGGCGTTATTTTTCCCTGTTTCCCTCTATTTCCTTTGTCAGTTTCCACAATGAAAGTGCCAATCAGTCTTTTAACTTCAAAGTTCACTTTATTACATATTAGCTTTATCAAATCCTAAAACAAAGTTTCATTATGTAAACCAGTGCTTGCATATTTGAATATGTGGGTGAGGGGTTTTTGTGTTTTGGTTGTAACCAGATTTTGAATGGATCACCTGATGATGAGATTGGTCCTGCTGTATTCAAAAGAGGGGGAAATTTGGGTTAATTCTGTTGTTACTTTTATATATATATATCTTAAAAAAAAA
>VXAC01001159.1:227245-253529 GCA_013399225.1 Rhipidura dahli
CCTTTCACAGTGAAGGACAATCTGGGCTGCGAGCTTACTTTTGGAATACATTCTGGGCACCACAAGATATGGTTGCTTCCCTTAAAAAATTAACCCCCGTGGAACAAAAAGAAATTTGTAGTAAACAAGCAGCTCACTTATTCAGTTCTGGGGAGGAAGATTTTGATCTTGTTACAATGGAGCTTTTTGGTAACAATGTACCTGTCATTTAATACCTATTCTATCTGGTTTTCTTTTTCCAGTTGATGTCTTTGGCTTGTGTAGCTGACAGTTATTAAATTTCAGTTTCAGATTCCACAGAATATGNTTTATACATAATTTATCTTGTGATTAGATAATTTTGGTTATAGGTTGTTAGTTATCAGTCAGATAATGCAGAGCTTTAATTCACTTTGCCTGATTTCTTCATATCAAGCATGTCTTGATGTCTTGAGATTTGTCTTCATGTACTTAGTGTTCTCATTGCATGGAGAAGGACAAAGAGAAAATGGCAAAGGAATCAGTAGGTGTGAAGCAGAGACTGTGGCAACTGCAGCTGAATCAGCTCCTGCTCATGGAATGTGCCATGAGCTGGTGAGACTTTGTGCTTCCTTGGCCAGAGCAGGAGAAGGCAATGCAGTTGGATAGGGAAAAGGGAAATGGGTTGTAAGCATAACAGCAAAATGTGAGTAGAATAGTCAAGAAATGTGGGTAGGTGATTGTTTCTACCTTGTCTGAAATTTTACCCAAGAACTTGTCTTTCAATCTAACAGTGTTTCATCCACTGATCTACATTTTTTGTGCAGCAATATCCTTTGACCTGTATGCCAAGCCAGGTAACAACAGGACTCTAACTCTGATAAATCCCAAAAAGTCTTTTTATCAGTGGAGGCTGCGAGTTCCCTCTAACTATGTGGTGAGACTGGTAGTTATCACTTTGCATGGTGTCACTCCAGAGAGCTGTGCATCACACCACTTATCAGCATATGATTTCCTTCTTCCACTGCAGAACAAGATCATTACCAGGTATGATACACAGAGCAAAGATGTTTTTCTGAGCTGTACAGAAAATCTCTGAAACTGTACCAAATTGATAAAATGTGTGATTTGAAATAAAACTTAATCAAAAGCCTTGTATAGGGTAATAAAAAGATCTTAAAAAGTTGGAAGGGACTGATAAGGGTTTTCAAGCCCAACTCCCTGCTCCTCAAAGAACTACCTAAAACTAAACCATCTGACTAAGAACATTGTCCAGATATGCCTTGAACTCTGACAGGCTTGGTAAAGACCCCTTCCCTGGGTAAGCTGTTACAAATTTCTGTGGGGTTTATTCTACACTATGACTAATTCTTAATAGGTTTCATTTTGTGTGATTACCCTCACAGCTTAAAAAGGTACAGACTTTCTTTTAGAATATTATATTTTATTACTTTCACAAAATACATATTTTTTAGCAGTCCAGTCACAGGTGAATTCCTGTTCATAATAGGGGGATTATGTCTGTGGAAGGTTCCATCTTCAGTGACTGTGTGGTCCATTTGCATAAGTGAGTTCAGATTATGTTTAAATTTGAGTGGCTACACTGCTCCTACTTTTCAGAATCAAATTTCATATAGGAACACAAGGAATTGTCTTCCTCAACCAAGTAACTAAACAAGTTGTAGGACCTGAGGATGGATGGTTTCAAGGGAACTTTATCTAATTTTTTTCTTTTAGGAACTTTCAGGAAGAGATTATCTGGGCATGAAGATTCAGCTAGGAATCTGAAATGCACTTGCTTAGGAGTGTTACTCGAGTAGGTGGTCCTCTTCAGCTCTATTAATGGTCTCATTTATCTCTGTGTAGCAAGACATAACAGATTGCCATTGCTGGCATGGAATGGATACAAGTTTTTTGTAAGGAGTTACTCTCAAACTGTAGCTTAACAAGGAGAATCCTCTTCCTGATGCTGGCCTGCATCTGTTCTGCTACTTATTATGGATTATTGCTGTGACTGTTACTCCATTGTTCGTTATTAACACTGGTTCAGCTTTTTAGGAACCACAGATATAGAGCTGGCCATGAGCATGAAAGCACCTGGAAGACAGCAAGCCCAACACAGGTGTCTGATGTAACACATTCAGAGAACATTGATGCAGTAAGCTGTAGGAAAAAATTTAAGAATGTGCATTGATATCTGTCTATTAAAGAACAAAAACAGAATGCGGTGACTGAAATTATGTCAAGGCCTGATGGTACCTCAAAAAAGCTGGCTTTTTTGGTGGTTTTTATTGCCACCCTAGAAAATGTGTTGTTTGGCTTATGTCTCTTAGTCTTCTGCTTGGGTCAAAAGCAGCCTAGTGACATACTTAAGACACATACAGCAGAACTAATAATAATAGTACGTCCATGACAGCCAGTAACTATAGCAGCCATTACTCCTTGATGTTTAGGTCTAGAGTCACACAGGGTGACTGAAATTATTCTCACCAGTTTCTGTAAACTGCAGTGATACATCTGTTAAGTAACAAATCCTGAAGAGTTTTCAAGCTGAGATGGTGAGGTGTACCCAGAGAGTAAGCATCTCATGTGGACAAATCATGTTGTCTGATGATACTGGGACAGAAGGTACAGATAGAAGATAAACTAGGCTGTCAACTGGGTTGATGAAGATGCTGAAATATTTCCACATGGCAACATGGAGAGGACTTAAATTGTTATTTTATAAATGTTTTTTCAGCTGCTATGATAAAAAGGATTTTAAAATGTCTGCAGGAGAGGCAAATCAGAGATTCATTCACTAGTGTCTCACTTCAAATGGGTGAAAGGAATAGCCTGCTGAAGCAGAAGACAACTGCTTTCAATTTAAAGTTCAAAAACTTGATTTTAATGCTGCCAATCTGGATCTCAGTGACATTAAAACTTGAAGCAGGGCTATGATAGACATACTCTGTTACTGTGAGATCTAATCTTAATTGCTTTCTTTTGCTGTGCATGGAAAAAGAGAAAGCTGTTAGAACTTTTTCACACAGATTCACACATATCACAGTGTGAATCTTCTGAGTTGGAAGTGACCCACAAAAATCATCAGGTTATAAATAAATGAAAAAAACCCAAAATATGTTGTGGGTTGTAAAATGGAGTAAGCATAAGAGTGAATTTACAGGTGCAAGAAATAGCATCTCACATTACAGCTGGAAGTAAGTTTTCAAGCTTCAGGATATCAATTAACTCATTATTTAATTAAAAGAACAACAGGAAGTATTAGTTGCCAGGCATAGGGCTTCACATTTTGTGTGATAGCTTTTGTGACACAAAACCAGGCTGAACATGGGTAGATTGGAAATATTTTGTGCTTATCTGTTGCATAGATGCTGCTCAACACTGCTACACTGGCACTTGTTGCCTTTTCATTCCTAACTTCTGCTTCCCAGTAGTGTAATCTGGCATTGCCTTTCTGATGCTTCTACAGGTATGAAAACTCCAGGGCACTTATTAAGCAAGAAAATGGTGATGTACACCCAGATTGACTAAGCCTCACTGCTAGAAAGCTCTAGCATCCTGTGTGCTATCAGCTGGGTGGAAGAATAACAGGGTAGCCAAAGGAATGCTTCTGAAACACAGATGCCCAGATCAGTGTTACTTCTGCCCAGTTTCCCAGGAAAGATGACAGGAATGTGGGAAATGTTTTAGGATTTTTTTTCTAACGCATTTTTTTTTGTAACCTTCCAGATGGTGTGGGCTTGGGGCCTGGAGTCCTTCTGTTGTGCATTTAACTTCATCAAGCAATGTAATGTTGCTTACTTTCTCACTGGACCGAAGAAGAGAAAACAACATATTAAAAGCTCACTTTCAAGCCATTCCTAAAATCAGTACGTAGTTAATATAAACAAGCATCTGATGGAAGCACACTTATTCCTGGTTTTGCCTCTAAAAAAGTTGATATTGTCTTGAACATATGGGGGGGCCAGGGTGTGGGATGGGGGAATGTTGTCGTATAAATTAGGGAATTATCATTCTGATCCACTTTACAGAAGTCTGAGAATTGAACAAAGAAGAAAGAACATCCTTTGGTTTGGAAGACTTTGTCTTCCTGATGACTACTCAAGCCCGACTTGCCAGTTGTTACTCTTATTGTATGGGTAACACTGAGCAGCAGCAGCAGAGCAGTGTATTGGTTTGAAAACAAACCAGTGGGAGATCATAAGTCAGGATTAAAAGTAAAAGGAAAAATTAGAAATAAGCAAAATAATATGAGGAAAAAGCACTGGCAAAGTCAGATACAACCTGATACACTATTAGGGTGGTCACAGCAGTCCAAATGAAGTGATCCAGTTGAAGCGATGATCCGATGGAAGGTCCAGTCTCCAGGTGAAGGTCCGTGGTGGCTCTTGTCCTCTGGTTACCCAGTAGACAGGGCTGAGGCCAGGCAGTTCTAAGGGGAGCTTATATCCAGATGGGAATGCCCGGCTCCCCCCTCCTGGGTGGAGCATCTCACAATAGGGTGAGATAAGTCCATGAGTCATTTGGTGGTTTCTTGATGGCCCATTGTCTGTTATCAGGGGTGGGTCGTTAGCAGGTGATAACAGCTAACAGCCCACAGCTGGTGGTAATAGAATACTTAAATACATCTATTGTAACCTAGGACAAGCAGTCAGGCAGCTACAGGCACTATCTGTCCAGGCAAAGCTAGACAGCCCCAGTGACAGAGCAGCACTTTAATCAGCTTTGGCAGTGTATCCACAGATCATAGAATGCACTGTCCTAGTTTGAAAACAAACCAGAAGAAGATGGCAAGACAGAATTATCATTTAATAGGAAAATGAAAATAAATGTAATAGTACAAGAGCACTGATAAAACCAAGATATAGCCTGACACCCTGTTGGTCAGGGTGGTGGTAGCAGTCCAGAGGAAGTGGTCCTGTTGAAGTGGTGATCCTGTAGAAAAGAGTTTTGTCTTCACCTGAAGGTCCAGTTGTGTAGCTCTTGTCCTTTCAGAGCCCCACTGGTAAGAGCCGCTCCTGCTGTTCCAAACCCCCGATTACATCCATGTGGGAATGCTTGGCTCCTCCCCCCTGGGTGGGGCATCTCACAATGGGCTGATGCAATTCTGTGAGCCATCCAGTGGGTCCTTGATTGCCCATTAAACAGCGATAGCCCCCCAAGGGAGTTATCAAGGATGAGTCACAGTGGGAGGTAACAAACACTGCCCGACCTGCTTTAACAGCTTGTGCAGATGATATATGCTTTTTGTCCTAGGTTACAGTCTTACATGTAACGTAGGACATGTGTGTTTAAAAAAAAAGGAACACAAGAGCAAACACTTCTTATTTATCTTGGTCCTTTTTCTGAAAGCATTGTTCAGTGTAGTTAACTGAATAAGGAAAGTGTGTTCCAGACCTAAGAAGCATATTCCAAACCTCTGGGGTACTGTGTATGTTACATGAGTGCTGTGTGGTGAAATACTTTGAGTAATGCTAAACTGTGGTATTAATTTTAGAAGAGAGAATGGGGTTTCATAAGGTCAAGTTTAGCCGCTGTTATTTGGTAAGGTATACGTGAAAGAGTTTTGACAAAGAAGCAAGTGACTATTTTTTAATATGTGGAACAAGTCACAGAGGATAAACTCCTTCAAAGCTGCCACATTTTGCTTATGTCTCTCTGCATGCTCCTTATGTAAATACCTATCCTATGCACATTACTAATTAAAATGGCTTTATTGTTCTGAGGATGGGTATTCGAATTATATTTAGCTCAGGTTTTCCCACAAGATTTTTTTATATTTCAAAATTGTCTTTTTTTTCTGTTACGTTCATATTTTCATTCACAGTGTTACCCAAAGGGAACCAAGAGCACTAAGGACTGATGTCTAGGAGAGTCCTTGGTAGAAAATAAAAACTCAAAGATATTGTTCAAATACAGCATGAATTTTCAAACTGAGAACTGACACACAAACTTCCTTGTTTACACAAAATTAATCAGTTTTCACTTCACTGGGCTGATTGCTTTTTTATTTTAAAAATACCTACAGAAAAGTCACAAGTAAATTGGAAGCAGGAGGTTTGTTGCATCCGCATTTAGTTTCTTCTTTTACTTACCATGAAAGAATGCTTTTTTTTAAAAAAGATACTTCAGTCAGAGGTGTTTTCTACTTGTCCTAAGTTGTAGTTTGATCCAAAAATAAGAGAAATTCAGTGTGTTGAGGAGGTGGCAGTTAAGGAAAAATGTGAGTTTAATACTGTCACAATGTATTCTTCTAACTCTGTGTGTAGAGAACGGTTCTAGTAAGTGAAGTAGACTCTGCATTTTGGTCCAGCTGAGCTAACTGTGGTCCTTGCTGGTGTATTTCTTTCCTAGTATGTGGTGGTCATTATATTTCCTGGAATGGGACACTGAGTTCCCCTTATTATCCAAGTTACTACCCACCAAACATTGACTGCACCTGGCTCATCAAGGTAAGTGTTGGGAACTCTTCTGAGTATTGATGGCTTTTCTTTATCTTATCTAGACACAAATTTGGGAGAAATGGTTTCTGATGTGGGTGAAACGGAGAGGAAACCTAGTGAGACCACTGAACCTGACTTGTTCTCAGTTGCCCATTTCTTTCCTGTCCTATGTACAGGTGCCACTATGGGAGGGAAATATTGCCAACTTCCAGAAGTTTGAGCATTATTCGTGACTGAAACAAATTAATATGTAAGATGACAACTCCCAGCAGCCAAAGAAAATTAATAATAATCAGAGCTTTGTTTCTATGTCAAAAATAAAAAATGGTCCTGTAAATCATGCCTCACGTGATGGATACCACACTGTATTTCCCTGAATTCTGCAGAGCTAGGACTTTCTCTGGCTCAGAAATTCACCTCTGAATTTCCAGCAAGTCCTTTGGCAAGACTTAAAATCTACTCGTGATTTCTACCAACTGCCCAATGTGTTGGTCTATTGCTCCATTCAACGTTTTAACTACTTTTTTACTTTCCCTGGTAAAGGAGATTTCTTACGTATATGACTTGATAAGTCTCTGCCTTTCATGTACTCAATGAAAATTATTAGCAGCTTGTAGCACAAAACTCTCACGTCTGTGCAGGACAGGAACAGGAGCACATGGCATTACAAACCTAGCAGGAACCTCAGATACAGTGCTTTGTGCTGGCTATAGAAAGGCTTACACCTTCATCCGGTACAGTCTAGCCAAATTTGGGTCTAAAAAGACTTCTATAGATGTTCAAATTAGCAAAGTTTTTTGCTTCTTCAGAGGTGCTAATTTCAATAACAGAAATGCAGTACTTTCAATCCCATAATAAGTAAACCATTTTAGAAGCAAAGGCTGTTCTCATTTTGTGAATGTGTGTCGTTCACAGTCATGAATTTTGATCTTTAGGCACCATTACCTGGGTACAAGCTTTCACTAAAGATCCTTGTAATACAAATTCAAGAAAAGTCTCCAGGGTCCAGTAAATGTGATAAAGACTGGTTAGAAATTGATGGAGTTAGGTGAGTATATACATTATTTTCTGACATATTAATTTGCACTTTGAAGTTCTGCACATCTAGGTATCCTGGTTTTTTTTTTACAGGCATTTACTTTTCCTTTGGTTCCCCTTAGAGCAATCATGTAGAAAACTACAGGATTTTATGCAGCTGCAGCTGAACTGTGAATTGCTGGCTGTGGTCTTGATGTGGGTGAAGAGTTTCGTATTCAGAAGTTTAATTTTCTTTACCATTTGCTCTTCAGTGGTTGTAATTGTTATGCTACCCCTAAAAAATAACACTATTCAGAGAAATTTGTCTCTTGGAAGGAGCGTATCAAAACAAGCAACAGCTGTTGTATTTGGCTGAATGATTTAATTCTTTCCTGCATTTGTAGCTTTTGGGTTTGCTAGCCCAAATGAGCAATCTGAAATCAAGCATGCTTGAAACAGTTTGTGTTTATAAGGTAGATCCTGACACCGATCATCTTGCTGTATTTTGTTTCATAGTCTGCTAGTCCCAAGAAAGTTGTGGAGTGGGAGATATTTGTGACTAGGCTTTCTAATACTTCTGTTGGACTGTTTGTAACACCAAAATACAGCTAATCCTTACTGCATTGTCTTAAAGCTTTTTGACATCACTACCATTCAGCAAAAGGAGACATAGTTGGATGGTAGTGGTCAGTTTGGTTAGAAATTTTCATTTCTCACTTTTGCCTTTCTAGATACTGTAAAGATCTTTCAGAAAACAACAGGAACAGAGAATATGGCTATTCTGTTGCAATCAACTTCCATTCTGATGAGCTGGTCACCCACAGAGGGTTTTATATTGAATACAAAGCTTTCAGTCACACAGACGGTAAGTTACTGAGCACACACTTTAATTTTTAAGGAAAAACCTTTGAGAAACCCTGCTTGGCAGACCAATCATATACAACTCAACCTGCCTATTTGCTTAACCTAATTGCAGGAGACAAAAGTGTAAAATGTTGTTATGTCTTTAGTTAGACAAATAGAGGTAAAATTTTAGATATAAGATCCTTTTAGAAGCAAGTACTTATTTTCTAACTTTTATCAACACTACTGTAAAATGGGGAGCAAAAGTAAAATTTTTCAGTTTCTGTAGATCTAATTATGTGGCACTTTGCTGACACCTTAAAATAGCCAAGCTGCAACATAAAAATAGAATGGCAGAGGGCTTCTAAGCATGACTCTTCTGCCAAAAAAAGTTAACCATGAACACTTATCCTTCTCTTTAAAATCACAACTCAAATCACTGCTCTAGATCAGTTTCTCGGTTTAGACAAATTGCTGAGTTTTACTGGCAGTCGAAGAGGACCCTTGCTAGAATATGTTGCAGAAATGTCTGGGTTTTTTATAGACCTTTCCTAACTCCCCAGTCTATGTACTTCTGGATCAGTGTTAGATTTTGGGGGGCTTCCAGATGGTGGAATAGGAATTTTCAGGAGAAACACATATTTACTTGTGATATTTCTTAGAAAAGATGCAATTTCTGATTTTTTAAATACCTTTTATTCTCTTTACCCAGTAATGTCTAGATAGCTAAAGTTCTCTGTGATTTCAAGAAATCAGTTCATTTTGAGAAGCCTGTTCAAATCCTTAGTTTGCTTGTCTGAATATAGTTCTGTCCATTGTTGACACAGAAGCATTTAAGTATTAAGGTCTCTGGTAAAGATTTTTGTTTCATGCCTTTCACTCTTAGTAAGTGGCAGGTTTTGTGGTTGGTCATTCTGTAAGACTCATATTTTCAGGGATTTCTTCTTCCACCAAGGTGGGTCTCCTACTAGAAAAAGTTACCAACAATTCTGAGTTCTGTGGTTACTCTGGTTACTGCCTCAAAAATGGTTAAAAGACTCTAAGCCCAGTAATAACTTTTTTAACAAGAAACTCCCCAGTCTTGATTGTGTGTATCCATGTGCTCTGCTTCTAGCACTGAGCCAGCAAGCAGATGGCTCAAAGTTATTTAATCAATTCTTAGTGACACTCATAAGGCTCTGTATAAAGACTCCTCAGAAGGAGTGGAATAGCTGTGATGTGTCAGTATCAAGTTGATGAAGTGGTTTGTGGAAGGATGTCTGAGACAGCAGCATGGATTGAGAGCACTGCCTGTAGCAGTAGTAATAGGAGAAGGAAAAAAATAAATACTTGTTCTCCCACATCTTTAGTACCTGCAGTCACCCACCTGAGATTAGTTCCTTCCCACAGTTGGGTGCCTATCAAACCACAGTTACTCAAAATCACAGGCACTGCTCTGAGCTGACCTGGAAAGCAAATGCCAGCCACCAAGTGAATAACTTCAGGGAGAGGTGACAAGAGAATGGAGACTCCTCTGCTCTGAGCTTGTGCTGGCTGCATAACGTGTGCTTTCCTCCCACTGACATCACATGCATAACTAAATTATTCCTGACTGGAATTGATTAAACAACTGTGGGACAAATCCTTCAATCTGATGCAGCTCTTAATTTCCCTGTGGTGCTAAATGGGAGAAAGTTTCATTTAACTTGACTTGGGCAGACCGAGGAGTGGTTTGGGCTACTAATTCTTTCAGAGATTTTTTTTTTCCACATCTGAAAGAGTGAAAGAGAACAAATATTTTTTATATATTGGAAAGAAATTACTTATCATCTATACTAATAGTTAGTTTACGTGAATGTGGAAGAAATTCTTGGTCAAAGGCTGTTTCATAATGAGATTGCAAGGTTATTGGGAAGTGTTTGATAAAACATTTATTCACATCAGACATTGAGTGTAGTAACAGAGATTAATTTCTACAAAATTTTAATATCAGGAAATATGTATTTGTAATACTAAAGAGAATGCCTAGTTTTGATTTTATTTTCCTTCTGCTTAGGTGCTCCCACGCAAAATGCATTACCTTAACAAATTAAAGAAGTTCTTTCTATCAGTAGTTATATATCTGTGGTGGATAACTTTCAACCCTTAGAGGCAATTAATGTGAATTGAATTTGCTAAGTCTCTTTAGGTGAATATTGACTCATTTAATTCAGACTGCTTGATAAAAGTCTTTGACAGATTGTGCCAAATAAGATATTATTTCTTTTCTAATATTCAATTTATTTTACAAATGACACTAGCTTTAATTTTGAATACCCGTTAAAATACTTCTTCATGGTAGAGTCCTGCATTACTGCATTTAGACTGTATCAGTATTTCTAGTGTCATTGATTTCTTATTTTTCTAGCTTTTCCTTAGATATACAGACAGAATGTGCATTCCTTCAAGAAATCAGTCTGAACGCTGGGAAGGCTGCTCAGATGTTAGTGATGAATTAGATTGGGGTAGAGGAATTATTTCTTGTTTGTTGTTTTCTGTAAAGAGTTTTTCCCCAAAGCTGAGAGATGGGCTGAAATTAAGCTCTAAACTACTGCTGGCAATCTTTAAGATCACATGAAGGATGTGGGTGAAGATGTAAAAGTCTGGAAAAGAGGCTGTGTAATGTGTCTCTTTAAAGAGTGGGAGAACAGAAAAACAGAGAGGGACTATTACACCAATCTTTTGAAGTTAATTTTCCAAAGGGGGAAAAAAATGCACAAGAAGTAGCCAAAGTAAGATATTTGTAAATAGTGAAAAGAATATTAAAACCAGCATGGAGATTTACAATTTTGTTTTAGTTCCCTGCTATGAGAGGATAAATAGAGAAGTTGAACTTTGACACGGTCTTGTGTGACAAGCTTATCAGTAAGTAAAGAAAATGTGGGAAGAAAAAATACAGGAAACTCTTTCCACAGAATGAGTGGTAAAGACTCATTAGCAAAGAGGAAGGGTATTTTTAATGTCATTCTGCTAATATTGTTGTGGAATGTCACGTAATTTTTGTTCATGGTCTAAATGATGGATTAGAGTAGATGCTTATGAAATAGGAAAACTGTTACACAGTAGAAGGACGGATGTATTTAAAAGGGATGTATTTGTAAGAGGCCCCGAGAAGCTGCAGAATATACATGGAGAAAAATAAAGACAAGAATATGAGTGAGCAGTGCCCTGGCAGCCACGAGGGTCAGTGGTGTCCTGGGGGGCATCAGGCACAGCATTGCCAGCCAGGCAAGGGAGGGGATTGTCCAGCTCTGTTCTGCACTGGAGCAGCCTCACCTCGAGTGCTGGGGGCAGTTTTGGGTGCCACAGTATAAAAAATATTAATCTATTAGAGAGTGTCCAAAGGAGGGTAATGAAGATGGCAAAGGGCCTTGTGGGAAAACCTTAAGAGGAGCAGCTGAGGTCACTTGGTCTGTTCAGTCTGGAGAAGAGGAGACTGAGGGGACACCTCATTGCAGTTACGACTTCCTTGAGAGGGGAAAAGGGGCAGACACTGATCTCAGATACCAGAGAGCTCTGTTCTCTGGTGACCAGTGACATTCCCGAGGGAATGGCATGAAGTTGTATCAGGGGAGGATTAGGTTGGATATTAAGAAAAGGTTCTTCATCCAGAGGGTGTTTGAACACTGGAACAGGCTCTCCAGGGCAGTGGTCGCAGCCCCAGTGCTGCCAGGGTTCAAGCAGCATTCAGACAGTGCTCTCAGGCACAGGGTGTGACTCTGGGGGATGGTGCTGTGCAGGGCCAGGAGTTGGACTATGAAGCTGATTCCTGTGTGTCCCTTCCAACTCAGAATATTCTGTGATTCTGTGAAGATCTGAATGTAGGTAATTAAACAGAAATGTGGACTGCCTAAGTTGCCTTTTTTGCTAAAAAAGGGGGGATGATTGTTGCCCAAAAGCTGACTTGTGAGTCAAAGTCACAAAATACTCTTCGTGAGTTTTGTTTGTATTTGGTGTTTCATTGGCTGGTTGTCTTTGTTCTGGGGTTTTTTAAGTGTCACACTGGGTTGTAAGATAGGAATTTGAAAATACCTTTCCAATCACCAGTGGGAAGGCTTCAGCTAGAGTACTGTACCTAAATTAGGCACTGCATGTCAAAGAAGACAGGGAACATTCAAAAGATGGCAGAAACAGTGACCAGAAGGTGACCCAAGGCCAAAGAGTACAGCACAAGTCTCTCTGTCACTGGATGCTATCAGAACCAAGGTAGATAAATGTTTGACAGAAATGGCACAGCAACACCCAGGGAACCTCTTATAGGGAGTGCAGCATGTGGCTGTTAGTCTGCTGTTCGTATTATAAATTTACAGGCCTTTTTTCTTCAGGTTGTAATCCAGAACAATTGAACTGTGGTGATGAGAACTGTAAACCCCAATATAAGACTTGTAAAGATGATGGCAGGTGTGGGTGGAACAGTGATGGAAACAACTGCTGTAAGTATGTATTTTTAGCTGCTTTCCAAAAGATGGTGGAAGGCAGAAGCAGGAATATGCATATTTTAATGGTTAAACATGTTTCTAGATTTTTTTTTTTTTCTTTTTTTTTTTTTTTTTTTTTTTTTTTTTTGTGGCACAAAGTAAAAGTTTTGTAACAGTGAACAAAAAACATGCAGGATAAAACCAGGTTTGGGGACAGTTAGACAATTGATGAAGCAAAATCCAAGATAACAGGGATTTTAGTAAGAAAACCAAACCACATTTTGCTGGCGATCCTGTTGGAAGAGCACTTCTTCCCCAGATGCTGTCCGATCAGTACCATATAATTTAAGGAAGGGAGACATAGTAGGCTGGGGACTTCTGTCACATTGATGGTCTTTTTACTGTAGATCCACAATGGTTGTGGGCATTGGCTCCCTAGTGACTTGCTGCATTTTGCTTATATAATTTTTGTCTTGCTTTCAATCTTGAATCCTTGAGGTTAAGAGTATGTCTTTGTTGAAGAAAACCTACCTCCCACTGTTTCAAGGTCTGAGATCTATCAGGGTTCTCGCATAGTAAACTGTGATAGTCCTTAGTCAGAAATTTACTGGAGGGAGGTATAAAGCTCTTCCACAGTTTTCTCAAGTTCACTTGAAAATGGAAAGATGCTGTGAAGATTTATGATTTGTAATGCCAGTAGTGCTGGTGAAGGCAAAAGAACAGATCTGACAAGCCTCACTTACTCAGTTTAGAGTTATGTAAAATGGGATTGTGGGCAGTTGGAGGCTCTTCATTTTCCTCAGGAGCAGTGGAGACTGAAATTAGTGTGATCATTAATGACAGTGGATCATTCCCTGGTCCCCTCTCCACAGAGGGACCAGTTTACACCAGTATAGACTACAACTTCAAGCAGGCTAGAATGCGTAGGTTTGAACAACCTGTTGAATGTGCAAGGTTTTGTTAATAATTTGAAAGCATGACTCCAAACGTGTGACACTATCTTCTCTCTCTTATTTCAGCCTACAAAAGTTGCTCTCCTTATGCATACAAATGCCTCAATGGAAAATGCTTGCTGAAACCAAATCCTGAGTGTGATGGGAAAAGAGACTGCACGGATGGATCTGACGAAATGAACTGTGGTGTGGTAACATTTAGTTTAAAATTTGTTAATTATTTGGGAAACTAAGTCAGCAATTTCTGTTATTATTAAGCATTATTGGATTAACAATTTATAAAATCAAATATGATTTTTTAAAAATTTATTTCCTGGTAACATCTATATGCAAATGTCTGTCTGGAATTCTGCACTGTTTCTTTTAAATCAACTCATCCATTCTGTCTATGATGACTTATTTCAAGCAATGCACTTCCAGGATAAGCTGGTATGTCTTGCTGCCTTTTTGAGCTGAATGAAATGCAGTCGAGGAGCAGTGCTTGTAAGGAGGGAAAAGATATGAGAATTATTCAAAAGAACTTTTGGATTCTTAATCTCTTTTTGGATGCCTAATCTCTTTTCGAGTTATTCAACTCTTTAGAAAGCTGCACAGGAGGATAGACAATGACTGGTTTATATATGACCTGCCCATTGAATGAAAACGGGCAAGTACTCACCTTTTTACCAATTGCACAGTAAGGTCTAAGGGAAAAAGTTTGTTTCAAGCATGGCAAAGTGAATTAACTGGTGGGCTTTTTACTACTTTATCAAATTATTTCTATTAGCTTGTGGAAGACACCAGCTTAAGAAAAACAGAATTGTTGGAGGTGAAGATACAAGACCTGAAAAGTGGCCTTGGCAAGCAAGTTTACAGCTGGGAGCACACGGCCACGTATGTGGCGCATCTGTGATTTCCAACAGGTGGCTCATATCTGCTGCCCATTGCTTCCTGGACTCTGATTCTGTGAGGTATGAAGAAACTATACTGTTGTAGAGTATTTGCAGTTTAATAACCTTACAAAGGAGCTTTCAATAATTTGCAGAAGATACTCTTTGTCTAGATAAGTTGATCCAGGTTATAACTTTGTGACATGATCTCACTCCATAAACACTCACTGTTGTCTGCCAACTTCAAAACTCTTAAGTTTTTGAAGGTATTCTTTTGCTTCTGTTGTCAGTGAATCCTGCATGATAGAACACTGTTCTGTTAGATTTAGGGTAAACACCATTTTTTCCCCCCCTTCTTTTCAAAAGGCAGGGATTTTCAGAGTAGAAGCTATGGACTTTTTTTCCCAAAACAAGTCTGATTTATTGATCAGTGGAGTGAAAACCCACTGATATTCACTTTAGGGAGTGTAAATTGAAAATGCATACTTCCTACATGTGGTAAGGAGGAGACAGAGATTAATAATTTGCTTTTATGAGTTCCAAATCATAATGCATTGCAAGGAATTGGTCTTATAGCTCCAAGAAATTAATTATTTTCAAAATAGCAAGTGAAAACAGTACTTCATGTTTTAGTAGACAGAGACTAGAGTTCACCCATCTTCTGAAGTCATATTCTACTCCATGCACTTTGGTTTTGATGAATGTCCTCAAATACTGAAAAGTAGTTAAAATGGAGTGAACTAACACTGCATTGCTTTCCAATGGGACATTCTAAAGACTTTTTTTTTACAGATACTCTGTTCCGATGGGATGGAGAGCGTATATGGGCTCACATACTATTAATGAGAAGAACAATCGTGTAGCTATGAGATCAATCAAAAGGATTATTGTCCACCCACAGTATGACCAATCAATCTCAGACTATGACATTGCCCTGCTGGAAATGGAGGTGCCTGTAGTCTTCAGTGAGCTGGTACAGCCCATTTGTTTACCCAGCACCTCTAGAGTATTTCTTTATGGAACTGTCTGCTATGTAACTGGCTGGGGAGCCATAAAAGAAAATAGTATGTTCATTTCCTGGATATACTTTTTGCAAGTTTGGCTTAGTTTTAAACTCTAACAATGAAACATTTATACTTATAATCAAAAAAAAAAAAACCCATGTGGTTCACTTAGTGTGAACCTATTATAAGCCAGAAAAGATCTCCTTAGCTACAGTCTGTGAATTCTGAATGGTTGCTTGGGTGGAAGGTGATAAGTGACAAAATGCATACTTGGGTGTCACAGATCATTGAAAATTAAATGATTATATATTTTAAAAAATTTGCCCACTTTCATGCTCATGATTCATTTTATCTGGTGAATAGAACCTTGCAGGTAAAGAGATCAGTGACTTGCAACTATTGTAGAGAAAGAATTTGTTTCTAAAACTGATTGACAATATGGAACCATAAGCAATGATAATTGCAAAATAAAATTGTGGAGGATTTTTCATTTTCTCTGTCTTAACCAAAAGCAGTTTAAAGTATGCCCCACGAAGAGTTCTTCCTCTGTGTGGCTTGGAGCAGCCAGCTGCAGTGGGGAGGCAGGAAAAAGCACGCTGAGTTGAAGAGGGGTGGCAGGAGAGCCTGTGTGATCCTTGCCCTGTCTCATTAAACAGCTTGAAACCTGGCCTTGGAGAGCATCTCAGCACATCAGAGCTGTCAGGATATTTAGCTCCCAAGGGCACCTCATGTCAATACCATAGTACAGAATTAAGCTCTTTGCATTATTTGTGAGTTACAGACTGTTCTTTAGGTTTTTTTTTTTTTTAATTATTTGTTTTTCCCCACTCAGCTTTATTCCTCAGTTTCTTTCCTAGAACTGAGAGGATGGAAAACAATATAGAAATTGCATTTTGTAGGACTTGGATGTTGTTTGGAGCACAATCATGTTGTAAATAATAACAGAAAGCTTCAGGCATAATTTGAGATGGCATTTATGGTTAGTCACCCTATGTGCAGTCTTATCTTACAATTTGCATGGCACTTTTACAACTTTTTGGCAGAATAAGGTCCTAAGGATAAAGTCTAGGGAAATGGAAAGGTGGTGCACTGGAACCTCTATGGCTATAGGGTAGTGTGGACAACAGCTTTCAAAAACTAGGGCAGGCACCATTTGAAGGGAAAGGAATTATTCTGTTGTCATTAGCTGGCTAGATTTTGAGTTTGAAACAATTCTCCTTTGTTTTAATAATTGGTATCTCTTTCAGGAATTTGTGCCACCTTAACCTCTGCAATACCATTTGTAATTTTTTTCTAGGTCATCTTGCCAAAACACTGCAGGAAGCTCGAGTGAGAATGATTAACCAAAGTGTTTGCAACAAGCTCTATGATGGTCTTATTACTTCACGTATGCTGTGTGCTGGGAATCTTAATGGTGGTGTTGATGCTTGCCAGGTAATCTGGTACTTGTAGAAAAACTACAAAGGAATATTTGCTTTCATTGGAAAACTGTTCGGAGTTCAAGGTTGTTTGTGTGGTGGGGGTATTTTGTTTGTTTGGGTTTTGGGTTTTGGTTTGGTTTTTTTTTAATTACTAATACAATGAGATGTCTTGAATGTGAGTATATGGTTAATTTAACATGGCAACAAAAAGCCCACCAAAATATGGAAGAAAATTTGTTTTAGATAATCTCTGACTCTCTTGAGAAATATCATTTTGCAAAGACAAGGGGTAAAAGAATTCTTTTTCATCTTCAACAGTTACATTTCATGAGAGAATAAAAATAAGAGAATAAAAATATAAAGATGAAAGGATTCAAGATGGGTCCATCGTGAATTATGCTATTTGTATAATTTCTTTTTATCTTTTTTAATATCTGGGTATGGAATTGCTAAAACACTGTAAAAGTATGATGAGTAATGTATTGTTACAGCTGCAAAGAAATATAAAAGGAAAAGCTAAGCTAGGTTTGGGAGCTGCAGCTGCAATGGTGCTTTTTAATTTCAAACACTCATTCGTGTGTATAATTACAAGTTGTGACTACATCACAGTAGTGTAAGTTATAAAACCCACCTTGTTTACACACACAATCAGAAACTGCTTTTTGGGAGTAATCCACCTGTCCTGACTCTACTTTCTTTCTCCTTCTTAGTTATTAGACTAGTTGTGTACTTCATTGGTGTTCAAATTTCTGATGATAAATATCAACTTTATAAACATGTGTTTTATACAAGTTACCATGTAAAGGGGATAGAAATCTGTTACTGACTATTAGACTGAGGCAATTTAGTACAATTTTTGTGTAATATATAAATTTTGTTATTTTAATGGAATAGGATAACCTTTGCAAGTTTGTACCTCATGATGGGTCAAATGTTTTTAACACAATAGATTATTTGTAGAATTTTCTTGCAGTCTCTAAGATTTAACTAAATTAATTATTATTTTTATTAATGTTATCTAGTTTGCCGGCAAACTTTGGCCTTGGAATTGTTTTGCTAAAATATGTTAATTTAGAGGGGTGGTGTTCCTCCAAAAAAATGTCTTGCTTATAAAATGGCCTTGAATTTTCAGATGGGCATTTTTAAACAATTCAGTTATATATTATACTGGCCAGTTTCCAGCATGATATGCTGTGCTTGCATTCTAGCATGTTGTCCCTCTGAGTCTTTAAGTTCTTAGGCTGGGTAGCACCTTTGTTTGCTTTTTTATTTTTTCTTTTTCTTTCTGTCACTAGTATATGTATTATATACTTTCTAGTATATGTGTCCTGTACAGTGCTAGAGAGGAATGACACTGGGAGTTCAGGAAACCCCCACAGCACCTTAAACCCCCTTTACTGTGCTTTCAGACTTGTGAGCATCCTCTTTTGTTCTACTTTTTCCTGGACATGTAAACTGTGCTTATGTTGCACAAGTTATGTGAAGCTTCCAAATACCTTTCATTTTTAGAGGATCTGATACATGAGAAATAAAAAATTTACCCTTTCAAACTGCTTTTTATCACTCTAGGATGTTCTTTGATCTTGGTTCCTCTGCTTACAGCCCACTTCGTCTTTCAGAACTGGCTGAGTAATTGGCTGGACTATGCAGCCTCCTTTCTCAAGTCACTTTGACATCAGTCTCTTGGATTATCAAAATTTCTAGTATGAGAGCAGCCTGAGAGAGAGGAAGAGCCCTGGCTTCTTCTCTTATCTTTAGATAATTCTGTACCACCATAACAGATAATTTTGTGTGGTTGGGTGATAAAGGCTTTCTGTTATTACTCTTTTCTCGGTACATGGCTTTCTCCTGACCTCTTACATGTTTTGGCTCCATCTGGAGGCTCAAACAAACCGCAGGGTCAGCTTAGAAGCTGCTGACTTCCTTGTGTACATTAGAAACAGCTGCAGAGAAGAGATGCCTTGTAGCTGCCCAGAGCTCTGTCAACAGACCAGTTCACAGAAGATATACAAGGTTAGAGCAGTGAAGGGCAAAAAAGCATTGATGAGCCCAAATGCATTTTGATCCTGTGAACTGAATTTAATGGTAACTTTTATTTTTCTACGTTGCAATGTAGAAAAACAATGCAAACCTGCATGTTCCATTTGAGAAGCCAGTTCTTATTTGCGTACTCCTTAGCCTTTGTTCATTCTTCTGCCTCTCCAAAGTCTGCTGTAGACCCAGTCTCGATTATAAAACTGCTGATAAACTCATTTGTGCCTGGCTTTTTTGTTGGGTTTGGGTTTGTTTTGGTTTGTTGGCTGTTTTTGACTGGGGGTGTGTGGTATTCTTCTGTTTCTATTTAACACACAGTCTTAGAGATCTGCCTTCAACCTGTGAACAATTTATGTTCAAATTGTAGTAGAATTCCTCATTTCCATCCCTGTGTTCTTCTCTCCCTGTTTGGGCTGTGGTGAGTTATTCCATGAGTCCTGTAATGGGACATTTTCAAGGAGTAATTTTATTAACTGCTTCCTCCCATTGGCTTTATACTGATTAGGGTGCTACAAACGTAAGTTAAAATAATTGAATAAATTTTACATCTGGCTGGGTACATTATAATAAGAAATAAGATTCTAATACTAAGTTTTAAATTGAGAAAAAGAGGGGCAGGTATTTACTGTTCTTAAATAACCTATTTTTTGTTACAGTGCTCTGTGTGCGTGTACTAATGGCTGGACTTCTTTCATTTTAGGGAGATTCTGGAGGTCCCTTGGCCTGCACAGGGAAGGGCAATAGATGGTACCTTGCTGGCATTGTGAGCTGGGGTGAAGGGTGTGCTCGGCGCAATCGTCCCGGTGTGTACACCAAGGTGACAGCGCTTTATGACTGGATCCGTCGGAATACAAACTGATGAGCCAGGGAGAAAATGCAGATCATCTCTGTGTGAAAGCTGCTTCCTACTGCAGTCAGTTTGATGATACAACTTGAAAACGCCATTGACTGTTCCTTTGTGAAAGACACACTTTTTAAATAAAGAAACTATTATTTGTGGTTCACCTAGCAATAACTGTTCAATCTCAGAGGAATTTCAGATTCCTTATGGATTCATCTTCCTTAGGCCCATTTGCAGAAACAGCACCACCTTAAAAACAAGGTAAAATGGATTAGAACCTGTAAAAAAAATCCAGCCATACTTCATTCATAAACCTTTTCCTCTCCTTCCTTGTTCTTTTTTATCTATATTTGTTTCCACATATGCTTATCTGGATAAAAATTACTACATATATTCAGCTCCTTAGGGATATTACAGGATTCTAAACATGCATTATTATTTCATAGTTCTCACAAATACCAATAGTGTATTGTGTACAAAGCTGAGATTAATTAATTCTAGTTACATCCCACTGCATGACTTTTACTTTCTGGGCTGTAACTTTTGGGGTCTCTAATGTGTTTTCTTAAAAATACCAGATATATAGCTCAAAAATGTTAGGATGCAATAAATTTTCATTAAAGAACTGGAAGAGCATAATTTAGGTTCTTTGGGATTATGTCTAAATAAAAGAAAAGAATGAGTTGCAATTAATTAAACAAAAGGAAACTTCAATGCTTTCTTACATTCCCTTTAGAATTTGGACTAACTGTAGGGTCTAATGTTTGCAATATGTTACAGGTGTATTTCTCAAGCTCTGGCTCTAACATGCATTGTGAATTGTTAGCATGTTCTGGGTAGGTTGGGATTGTTTTTCCTGCTGTCCTTGGTCTACAGTAAGCAGAGTTTCAGGCTCAGAAATTATTTTTTTGTGTACCTTTCTGGGCTGTGCCCACAAAGCCACACTAAATTGAAATGGACATAAAAGGCAAATGGATTTATGTGGTTGGATGCATCCTTGGGGTCAAAGAAAATAAAAGAAGAAATTACAGCAAAATTCCTTTAACCCTGGCGGTAAATCTAGTTTTGATAATTTTAATCTCCTGATGAGTTTTTCACTCCAAATCTAGCCAATTTAAGGTTTCCAAAGCTGTTTATGGGACTTTAGAATACCAGTACTCAGCTTAATAAAAGAATTGTCTAGATGGCCTTTAAGCCATTTAGATGGTCTTTGAGTTGTGCTCAATATTTGGAAGAGTTTGGCTTTCACCTTTAATATATATATGAAAAAATTGAAGCTGGCAGTTCAAATAGCTGTCATTGCTGTCCACATCGCACACTTACTCTGCAGTACATATGTGATCTTTTTTTAATGTTAGACCCACCTTGGCAGTGTGTGGGGAAAATGTTGAAAAGAACCTGCACTGTAATCTTCATGCAGTGAGGATCCTCTTGCTAACGCTGCTATTGCTCTTCCCTGACTCATGTCAAAATTACAGCATAAGCTATAGTCAAAGCCTTTGTGTTGGGAGGTTTGTTTCTTTAATGGCTAGTCAATTACTCACATCTTCCTTTTTAATAAACACGTGCTAAAGCTGCAAGTGGCTATGTTTTATTTGTTTATTTGTGCCTCTGAAACTCTAAACCCCAGGTGCAATCAGAACTGCATTGGTGCCTGAGACTCTCCTCTTTTTGTAAAGCTGAGTCAGGTGCCCCCCTGTTATTAAGGGTACATTCAAGGGCACAAGTTTCTTTTCCTTTTGTTGAAACCGGCGATGTCTTGCCTAAGGAAGAAAAAAGCTTTCCTGCTGTTCTGTTTTAGATAAAAGCCTATCCCAGAAAGGTCAGTTCAGTTCTTGACTTGCCATTTTCTCTAGAGTTTCTTGACAGCATGTCAGTAGGGTCATTATTTCACATGGAAGAAAATGCACCAAGTGTGGAAGTTAGATCCCCCAGATGAAAGAAATGCAAGACTTTAAGGAGCTTCTTCACAAATATGTAAAATAAAATAAGGACTTTGGCCTTTACATGGTGAGAGCTGTGTAATCATTAACTCTCAGAGGAACAGTTCTGGTTTCAGATAATTCAGTAGGAAGGTAAAGTCTTTTACTGTGAGTGTAAATTAAATAAATGAACCTGATATGCAGCAGGAGTAATGAGAACCAGATAAAGGCTTTTCTAGTGCAAGATGTCCCAAATAAGATTTTGTGGATGTTCTGATCTTGATGACTGCTCAGCTTCACCATCAGCCCTCCACAGCTTTAAGGATTCTCAAAACCAAAAGGCATGGGGTATAAAATTTGTATTTCTTTTTACTTGTGGAATAAGCCTTTGCCTGGATCAGTGTGACATGACATCAGGAATGCAAACCCTGGGTATGCTTCAGGCAGCAGAACCAAGGTGAGTTGCACAAAGAGAAAATTGAAGCAGCGGGGTGAGGAGAGAGCATCCTGAGCTTCCGTCAGGAAAAAAGAGCAGTGCTCTGAGTGGCTACCCAGACAGCAGGAAAGGGGACTGGGGAGAGAGGCTGTGTTTGCTTCTAAATGTATGGTACTCCCTGTGCTGGGACAAAAGAGTGAGCAAGGCTGTGGTTACCAGTTGTCTCCCCAGACTTTGATTCAAAGGGGAGAGAGATGCTGTATGGGGAGGAGGGAGAAACATGGATGGAGTGCTAAGAGGAGAAATAAGAGGAGGTAGGATGAAGGATACTGGAGAGGCTGCGGGCATAATCAGCCCCTAGCTACAGTAAGCTGTTGTGAGTGACTCTAAGTGCTCATGAGTGTTCATGTGGGAAGATAGTGCAGACCAAATCACCATGGTTTTTTCATAAAAGCATGTCCTGTAGAGCACAAGTTGAAACTGAAGGCCATCTTTCTCTTCAGCTATGTTTTTTGGGGTTTTTTTTACCTGAAAGAAGCTTCTCAGGTTGAGGTTGAATAGTATGTCAAAGGACATAAATTGTTCTTTAACACCAGATATGATTTTAGGCAGTATAAAAGCTAGAGAGACAACAGTTTACAGCACAAAGGTCAGTAGTGTTCATTTCTTCATTGACTATAGAGGGAGACTAGAATTACAAGTGTTGACGGTGTCCTAGCCTAAGCAAACAACATGCTCTATGAACTTTTACTCAGTTTGTGCTGTTCAGCACATCTGTTTAGCTGCATGGTTAACAGTAATAACACTTTATTGTTTTGGCTGACAGCAGCAGAGAAAGCAGTCTGGTTTCTTTCAAAATCGTCCCAGCAAATGACAGCATTGCAGAAGGTTTAGTCACCTGCTTGTCCAAGGGCTGGTACAGGCAGGTAGGCAAACTGGAAAACCTAGTATTGCACAGCTGAGAGCCAGAGTTCTCACGGCTACGCAAATCGATACTTCCTCCGCCTCCCTTTCCTCTGCAGCTAGGGCAGCCGACTTTATTTGTTCATCCAAGGAATTCCCCTAATTTAAAAGTATTTTGAGACCTCTCTGTGAAAAATATTCCCACTCTCCCTGTTTCCAGCCTCGTGTCAGAGCTACTACTGGTCATAATTGCAGCAGAAGGAAATGAGTTGGCTCTGTGCTTACTTCAGAAACAGAGGTCCTCGCACAAAGGCAGAAGCAATGAAAAGGCAGAGCTCTGCTCAGGAGCATGAGATCATTGAATTACAGGAACGTAAGTTGGAGGAAAGTGAGACTGATCATGACAAGCCTCTAAAAGCTCAAACGAGAAAGGTAGGAATTTGGCTCCCTCATTTGATATCCATCCTGTTGGGGAAAATACTACACAAGAGAAATGACACTTGAAGGAACATCTTGTAGGGGTGGTTTAATTTGTTGTTTGAGGGAGAGGGAAAGAAGCTAAAAACCCGTTAAATGTATTTTTCTTTTCTTATTAGTGAAGTGTTCTAATATGAGAATGGCATTTTAAGCTTTAATTTAGGAACTGAAATTGTAATTGTTTCGGAGTTTTGCTTTCTCTTTTCGTGTGTTGTCAGTGGGATTGGGGTCAAAACCAGAAAAGAGAAAAATTGAAATAAGTTTTAAAACCGGGCTTTCCTTCAGTAGAAATTAACCAGGAAACAGTGCTGCCAAAACAAAAATAAGATGTCCTTCAACAGAGCATGCTGGATTCTTTTTGCCTCTGAGTGATTTTCAGTTGCTAACTATTATGAATTTGTATTAATAGAATTCTCCAAAGCCTCAGTTAAAACGAGCACGTTAATCCTGAGGGAGGTAGCTCCTTGTCCCTGGCTTAAAGCTGCGGAACAGACTAATGCTGGCACAGGAGTAACACATTCACACGTGACTGCTGTACAGTGAATTACACGACTTATTTCAGGAATATTTGTGGCGGAGCAAAGATGTTTCCCGCTTTTCTATAGGCACGGCTGGCCCCGGCTGGGACTGTTCGCCTGGGTCACACCGCCCCTCCCTTCCCGCTCCCTGTGCCCGCTCCGGCTTCCTTTTGGGAGCCCCGCCGGTCACCTCTCGGGCTGATTCATCCCGCTGACGAGGCAAAACCCCCTTTATTCTGTTCTGTCAGGGGTCAGTTACTTCTCCTGTGGTCTGGTAAGGTGAATCAGCTCGCTGCAGGGTCAGACAAATTCCAGGAGGTGCGAAGAGGAAAAAGAAGAGGGTGGAGGAGAGGCAGGAGCGAGCTAGATCTGCTTGACTATCTCGAGAAACTTAACCCTTAGGTTCATCTTTCCCCTTTCCAGAACTGAGTTTTCATTTGAGCTCTCTTTCTGCTGATTCTGGCAACTGGCTTCCCGTCCTATACAGGCTGCTGGAAAGTTACCATGCTCTGCTTTCTGCTCAGGCAGCAGGTTAATCAGAGCTGACCTTACCACCGGGGAGACACTTTCTCTGCTTCTGTTGCTTCCCCCCAGCCTATGGGCAAAGTCCAGAAGGTGTTGGACTAGCTGTGGAGCTGAATGTTTTCTTGGGATCAAGCCGGTTTGCTGTGTGTGATTAAGAATTGCATTTTGTGATAGTCTAAACACGTGGTGGCTCAATCAAAACTTGGGCTTAACCGCTGTCTGTCTCAGCAGATGAGGCTATGGCTGATTTCATAGTTGCACTCTAGGCAGTAGTCACTGGCTTTTAAAAAAAATTTAAATACAAGACAATATGCCAGTGCTAAGTATTAAATTGAAATTCATACTTCTAAAATATTTTTAAATCAAATTAAAAAAACATGTAAATGTGATTACAGCTGAAAGTGTGCTGTAAACGAAGCCATACTCAGTGTTTGCCTTTCATTCTCTAACAGAGCAAAGTTCTGTGTGCAAAGGTGTCTACAGAGTGTGTTTTCCTTTTTCTGCCTCTGCTCCTGGAGGAATCTCTCTTGTAAGATCTTTCTCTATGTGTCTGTTTTCTCTCCCTGTTCCCCTGCCACCCACACAAAAGCTTTTATCCAGCCAGTCGATTCAGTTAAATTCAGTGAAAGCCTCTCTGTTGTTCTTGGTTCTTAGAAAGTTCAAAAAGTAAAGGAAGGAAACTTGGATTAGTGCCTCTAGCTGGCAGCTGGTTCCTGCCAATCTGCAAGTGTGTGGCCCAGACAACCTTCAGCATGTGCTTTTCCTTACCTGGTACTGATGTCAAAAAGGATGTGGAGTTTGCTACTAACTTTATAGTGGATGGAGAGGGAGGGAAAGGAATAATTAGAAAGACAGCATAGTCTGTTTATGAGTTCAAGCTCTTCCTTCAGTCTTCTGATTCTTCTGGCTGTGGAACAAAACAGATGAAGTTTTCTGTTTTGCTGTCTCCTAAACTTGTTGAGGGTTTTTATCGTTGGGGGGTTTTTTTGGTTTGTTTTTTTTTTTTTTAATATTCAACCCACTGGATTAACTCATTAAAAGACTAATTTCTTTCATGGTTTTCAATATTATTAAAAATTAAATGATAGGCAAGGTATTGTCCTTTCTCTCCCATATGAATGTACATACCTGCACAGCTGCTTTGAATAAACTTTTCTTATGACCTCATAGAACAGGTGAGATTTGGATTAAACTCTCTGTTAAATATACTCAATAGGCTTCAAGTTTCCAATCTTCTGAAAAAAAAGTAAGTCAGCTGTAAAAGTCTCAGTTATGTCACGGAGGGTTTAATGCAATAGTATCTACTGAATAGCACTGCCTTTGCTATGGGTGCTGGCACCCAGGAACTATGGAGGTTGACATCATCAATGCTGCAGAGGTGAATGATTTTGGAAATATCTCCTTTTCAGTTGGGTGAGATGACAAACATTAAAAGGAGAGCTTGTGGAATACACAAATTTAATTCATGTAATTTAAAAAAAAAAAAAATTGGAGCCAAGAAATCACCTTTGCAATCCTTTAGCTTTATGGGCAATTCAGGAGTCAGAAATTCTGCACAAAGGGGAATGATCTCTCTCAAGGGAATATCCTTTGCCTTCTTTAGGTCTGTGTTTCCTCCTGCAGCAGCAGTCAAGGCTGGGAACTCCTGGTGCAGGGCATTGCTTACCAATCTGTGGGGGGG
>VXAC01001159.1:253567-384687 GCA_013399225.1 Rhipidura dahli
TGTTTCTAAATGTGACAGTAGAGACATGCTTCAATATTTTTTCCTGCCTTATTTGATTAATCAGTAAGCCCTTCTCTTTTATACCTAGGAGGGAGATCCCTGGAAATCATGCAGGAATGTAGTTTTCTGGAAGTGTAAACTATGGATGATTGTAACTACAATATTTCTAGTGATCTTCCTGATCATTCTCATCAGCCTAATTCTTTATTCTAGTAAGTATCACACTCTTGGTTACACTAATACAAACGTGCAATATGTACAATCTAATAGAACACAAATGCAACCACAGCATCCTTTAATCTCCTTCAGTAAACTGCACGAGGAACTGGGATACTGACTTCAGAGGGTGGTGTGTTCAGTAGTGGATGTGAGGGCTTTTATCTTAGCAGGCAGCAAGCAACTTGTATCCTGATCAGGTGGCAATTCCAGTTTGTAGCTAAGTGAGAAAGTATTACAATAAGAGATCTGGATATGAGGATGGAAATGATGCTTGTGATGTTGGAACAAGTGCCATGGATGACTTAGGTCCCTTGGTGTCATTGCTTGTCCGGCTTCTGGAGCAGATGACTTTTGCTAATGGAGGTGGGTGATTGACCTCCATGTGCTGTCACTTTTTTTTCAGGTGACTTGCACTTTCTTTCTGTCTTTCCCAGTCAGTCCTTACCTACGGAATTTGTGAGAAAGCCACCCTGAAGAAAGCCAAGAGGGTTTTCTTCAATACTTCAGCTAACTGAAACTTTTTTCTCCCCTTTCAATTTCCTTTTGATTATTAGATGTTTACACAGATGAGGATGACTACTGGGATCCTGATGAACTGCTACGCAGTGGAAATTTTCACAATTTTTCAGGAACATTGGAGTTAATGTGTGTTCTCCCACACTTCTCCTCCAAGGACATTAGTAAGAGGGTAAGTGTTTATGTGATTCTTGGCAAGGTTGATTCTGCTTACAACATAGTTTCAGTGTTTTGCCTTTTAAGAAGTTTCTGTTTCTCTGTGTAGCAACTCAGTTATTTGCAAGTCCACCTATAAAATGCATTGTACTTTTTAAAGTTGGGATCTAGAAGAAGAATTGTCTCCTTTTAAGTACAAAAAAGCATCTATTTTTTTTCCCTTAACTCTGATCATTTTTTAAGACACAGTCTTCACCTTTTTCATAGAATCATTGAATAATTTAGTAGTGGCCTGTGAAAGTCATCTAAGCATAATATGGGCTAAACATCCTGTGTGCTGCATTCTCTTATGAGTACAAGGTTACAGCCTCGGTTTATGGCTGTGATTCCTACTGAGCCAACACAACTCTGAGTTACAGCTGAAATAAGCTCAGCATAAACAGCAGTGCTCGTGTGGACATTGTGGGAAGGCAGTCCCAGGAGACCCTCCCCTCTACGAAGTAAGAGTTAGAAGAGCCGTTTGGTACTAATTAAATCCCAAATCTAACAACATAAATTGCACATGGCAACATGAACACATGCTTTTAGTTCACCCCGAATGCTTCCATTGTGTTAAGGTTCTGTAGCAATCACTCAAATGCACAATTAACTTCTCTGTCAAATTTAAAGGGACTCCATACCTTTTCCAGGGCAGATATTCGCTGTTACTTGACCTTCAGCACCTGTTTTTATGCTCCTTAAAGCACCTTGTAAGAATGATTTGCTCTGCTTTTTTTTTTTTTTTTGATGGGAAAAAAGATTGAATATAAGAATTTTTTTGTCTCTCTCTCAGCTAACAGAGGTCTACAGCTCATCTCCAGCTTTAGGACGTTACTTTAGGTCAGCTCAGGTGATTTCTTTCAGGTGAGCAATTTCTTTCACCAAAGTTATCTGAAAATTACAGGCTTTTGATGAGACGTATGTGCTTAGGTAAATATGTACAATATTTAAATCTGTGAAAAATAGGTTGTTTGGGGAAAATTATGCATATAGGCATTAAAAACTGGTCAAAGGACCCTCTGGTGTAAATGGTAAATGCTGCTAAAATTGTGTAATGACGGGACCATATTGTTGCTGTGAAGTATAATCTCTGCTATCTTTGGTTTCAATTGCAGCCCTTAATAAACATATTCAAGGATATTTATTAAAAGGAAAAAAAATTGCTGGAGACACTTAAGATTGACGTAGTTTAAATAATCTTAAATAAATAAAACAGGGTTCATGGGGAGGAGAGAACCATTTTGTTCCCAAAAGAGATAAAGGCAAGACATGTCTCCTGTCATGTAGAAAGAGCAGAGGCAGGGGAAGACAGAGAGCTTCCCCAAGGACTTCTGAAAAAGAACTCCTACATAACGAATTAGAAAGACAGGAGATAATCAAGGCAAGTAGATTTGTAAAGTCCCAAGTTCTTTGAGGTAGCAAGGACAGAGGAAGAGCCACGTTGGAATGTGGCAAGGGGCAGTCGTGAGGGTACTTTGCTCCCTTGAGGAATACATTCCCTTGCCCTGCCAGCCTTGGGCATGCCATCTCTGTTTGATGGTGAGCTCCTTAGCTTTGTGGATACTAATTATGATTTAGACCATCAAGTTCAAAGCTGTAGTTCTGCACATATATATTGATTATCTCATATCTCTCTCTCTCTGCCTCTTTGACATCTCTCTCTTGCTGTCTCCCTCTCTTTCCTTCCTTTTATTTTCCCTCATTCAAATATTTTTTGAAAGTGTTTTGAACCCCGTGAGTACAAAAGGTAGCTGTTGAATTGTAGTCAGTTTTGGTAGACCAAGAAAAAAGAAACCTCCAGAGATGGTCTCCAGTTCACTGGTTTGTGTAATCCATTCCAGAGATGAGTAAGGACAACAGCTGGGTGGTCCCAGGTACTGCTAGCAAGAAAACAAACCTTTCTTCAGGTTCCTAGCTAAACTATGTGCAGGATATTGCAACACCTCTTATCAGTAGTTTCTTGTGAAGCACCAGTGCTGAAAACCACATCCCACCAGGACACACGTCCAACTGCCCTTTGTGCATTTGGAAAAATGTCTCTGGCTGGCTGGCTTCAAGTATGTACTCAGTTTCAAGAGCTGCTCTGAGAAGGGAGAGGGAGGCAGAAACTGGCATCTTTGGCCAGTTTCTTTCAAAAAGCTTTTCTTGGGGAAATGTTTGGGTTTTTTTTTTAAATCCATATCAACGTTGATATGAAAAGTCAGTCTTCTCAAAAAAAAAAAAAAAAGATCCTGTTGAAACTTGAAAACATTCATCCTTGACTTTGTTTTTCAGTAATGAAAGCTCCAGTGTAATTTATCAGCTAGTGTTTTCTGTACCATCATCAACAGAGGGATTTATGGAAAACACTATGAACCCAGATTTTATAAGGAACATTTTACGTCAAAATATTTATGATGAAGATGCTCTTAATCCTGAGACATCTGAATGTGACAGGTTAAAGTTTGAGCCAACTTCTCTCACATGTAAGTGCTGTACATTAAAGAAATCGTTTCTTTAAAAAGAGCAGAAGAAGTTATGGGAAAGGATGGAAATGTTTCTAGAAAGGTATTGAAATTCATTAGTAAATATAATTTGCATAACAGTATTAAGAAGATATTAAAATAGTTTTCCAAAAGTCTCGATATGCTTAACTCAAAACCTGCAACTCACAGTTTTGTCCTCTGATGAGAAAGGGAATAGTGATGAGACTGGTAAGCTATGGACTACAACCAAACTTTTCTGATCTAATATTGCAACCTATCTATACAAAAGAATTCTCTTCATATGTGTGTGTACCATAATGGGGAGACAAGTAACTAAAAATATTTCTCCTTATTGCATATTTGGTTTTGAATGCTAACAAAACAAATTTTACTCCAAGGGATGAAAAAGACTCCTAAGTTTTGTCTTTCAGTAGTTTTTTTTTTTTGAACATTTATTATGCACAGAGATATCTTTTAAAGGAACCAAAAGTTCATTTTTCCAGGTTTTCTAGGCAATGATTCCAATGACTACCAGGGAGTAGGCAGTGATTCCAATGCATTTATATTTGTCCTGATAGAAATGCCTGTATAAAAGTCCCATGAGCTTTGAAGTTATACTGAAAACAATGCATGGAGCTGCCTCCCCCCAGCCCCAATTTACTGAGCCACACCTCTGTGCTTTTGGAATTATCCTAGGCTAACAATTCAGCATTGCAGTGTATGTAAGGTTTGCAATTAACTCGTATTGATTTTTTTTGGGACTCTTACCAAAGGACAAGAGATCAACAAGTCATGAGTTCAAATTTTAAGAAGCATTTTGTTCCTTACATATTGACAGGATTCTTAGAAAAAAGTAGTGTAAAAGGAGACAGGAAAGAATATGTTGAAATAACTAATTAAAGTTTCATTTTAATATGAATTATTTTATTGTTTTAACTTTCAGAAAAGTTATGGAAAGATTCCTCATCTTCATCATCACCTGGAAGAGGTGGGATTCCCTATCTATTAGTAATCCCAGGGCAGGGAACTATTCATTAGGTAGAAACACTTCTAAAATAGTTGTCCTATAAATATTGCCTGTGATGCAATATTATAAATGGAAAATGTGGTCTATTTATGACAGTGTTGCATTGCTATAGCACCACTACCTCCTTCTATATCTCAATACCCCATTTCACCCTTGAGAAAATAATGTATTTGATGCATGCTCTGTTGACTTTCAAAGCTCTGCTTTGTCTTGCCTTATGATTAAATCTGAATGCTCTGCACAAGCTTCAAGAGCAGTCTTGCATGTGGCTCCTTTATTCTTCTCTTGCCTTATCTGCACACCTTCATCCTTAATGGTCACTTCCACCCAAACTCATATATTTTCTTTTTTTTCCCTCCCAACTTCATAAGCCATGTTTCCTTGTTGCTCTTTCCTTGTAAAACGGGGTGAAAACCTAAATATATATATATGTGTGTATATATATATTTGTATTCTTTAATTACATGCAAGGCCTTTTTACTAGCTTCTTAAGAAAGCTTCAACTCTCATAATTTCCTTATTCTTCCTACAGTCTCCCTGGATAAGGTGTTCTTTGCTCTATTTTTCTCTTCTTCAATGTGAAATACAAAAGAAGAAAGCAACAGCATGAAGAGACATGTCTTGTTTGCTAGTGCACCTGAATGTCACAGGAATCTTTCAGTGGTCGAACTAGCAGTGTGCTTTTATAGTTAGCTACTGCTAGTAGTGAATAGACAGCTACTTGACCTGTATTTGTAAATCTCAAGACTAGTCTGTACCCTTAATTAGAGTTCCTGCCCAGCACTGGGGATAAAAATGAATAGATGTAAGATATTAGCCTTCATAAGGCAGTAAATAGTTGTTCTTGTTGATGAGAGACCAGATGAATGAATCCAAGAGGAAGATGCTGAAGCAGACCATGTAGGCCAGTGTGGCATTAAAGTTATAGACAGGAATTGGCTATAACAAAAAAAATAAGCATTAACTTTATGCAGAATGGAATGTATTCACTACCATGTTAGTGAAGTGTATCTATTTATAGCCTCATAAATGTTAGCACTGTTGGATAGACCCTTTTATTTTAAGAAACATTTTGTATTGTAAGAAATATGTAATAGAAAATTGTTTTTCTCTTTTTCTAATATTACTAGTTTATTTAAGGAGTAATCTGACAATATTACTGTCCATTAAATTATTTATTTTTATTCTTAAAGTGACTGTTTTCATTCTTTAGCAGCTCTAGTCTTTTAGCTGTTTGAGTAGGAAAATAGCCATTGGAATTCTGAATGTTGAGCATGTGTGACAGAGCTGTACACTCAAACCCATAGTTGTTGCTGCATGTGCTTAAACTGAGCTTGGGGAAACATCTGGACCAAATTAGTAGTTTGCATGACTCTCATATTCGTGCCTTATTCTGATCCCCTCTTGGTTTGTAAGATATAGCATTGATTGTAAGAACTGTAATTTCTCGTGCTGTAATATTCCATGCAGCATAAAGGTAGAAGAGAACTGTAAGAATCCTTTTGATTCTTACACTGGGGAAGGATAAACTTCATGGCTTGCGTAGCTTGTCCCAAAAGCAGAAGGCTATGAAAGTGCCAGCAGCAAAGTAAGTTGCTGTTGAGATGCTGCTCAATCTTATTGCTCTCACCAAGACACCTGATCCTTTCCTTGAACACTTCTTTCTCTTGATTCTAGGAACTGAAAAATAATGTAATGATTAGACTTTTTTATGATGATATCCATATGAGCATTAAGAGCTGGGGAAAAAAAAGGAATCAAGCATTCATTTTTTTCCCAGCCATCCTCCTCTACTTCCATACTTTTACCCCAGAAATTCACAGGAAAGAATGAGGTGGAGCTGTAGTAAGATGTGATATTCAACAGAAAATGTCTGACTTTACAGACTGCATCCAGTCAGGTTTTGAACTCTCACTGAAGGAAGTGTCAAAAAAGAAGTTGTCTCTGGTTATATAACTGTGAGGTAAATTGATCATGTCAAAGAGAGTTAAAAAGTGAATTAATTATGACTCAATCCATTAGGGACACAGGAGTGCGAAAACACATTATTACATCAAGTTAGATATTTTGTGTGAACGATCAATATTAATTTTATAGAAGAAAAGAGGATAATACTTCAATGACTGAGATAACCGAGACACCATTAAAAAGCAGCCTGTGAGTGTACAATCAGCCCTTTAAAATCCTGTGGCAGGTGTAATCTGTGTAGCCACAGCAGGCAGTATGAGTTTTGGGCAGACTCAGCTGCCTGCCACAGCAGTGATACCTGCACATGCTGGCAGCTGCCTCTGCTCCATGCACTTGCCCATGGGACTGCCCCCAGCATGGAAGTGCCAGGTGCAGTCACAAAGAGTCACAAAGGCACTGCATCATAAAGCCAGGGCTGCAGCCAGCAATAACATGCAGGAAGACTTAAAATCAGAAAAAAACTGTTCAATATTTTCTTCCATATTCTTTTGTTACAAAAATGGAGGGAGCAAAAAGCATGCTTAAGCAAGAATGCAGGCACATAATCACTTTATGAGCTCTGGTAAACAGTTGAATACCTGGTTTCAGTCCTTTGCTGCTGAAATGCTGCTGGCAGAGAGGGGTGCTGGGCTGTGAGGAGGTGATATTCTAGCATTACAGAAAGCACAAACCACAGACTCCAGCAGGAGTGAGCTGGAAGCATTGTGTCATAGAAGCAACACCTGGAGTTCTGCTTCTGAGAGGTAGGTACCACCTGGGCAGCATCAGTATTGACTGTTTTCTCAGTGGGTGTAATATGTTTTTTGCATGCAGTTTATTGTTTTGCAATTAAAATTTTATTTAATTCCATCTTCATTAAGACTTCACACTAAGTAGTATTGTATTAGAAGGGGGAGGGGGGAATTCAAGAAATTAGTTCTTTATAAAAATTGTGCATTGTATAATGGTACAAACTGAGCAGGTCAGAGAAATTTTGGACAAGAGTAAGTGCATCTAACATAAGGCTTATGCTTTCATTTAAAACATGAAACATTCCTCAAGCAAACAGAAAAACAATGTTGTTATTGCATTTTTGAGATTTATAGCAGTAGTTTTTTAAGTCCCCTTAAAAAAAAAAGTATCATAAAAGTCCAGGAAAAAGTACAGCCTCAGTTTCTTCAAATATTGTAGCTCCAAATTTTCTATAGAGGAACATTGCCTTATGATGGCAGTTGCTATTGATTCCTCCTGGTTTAATTTCCAAGTCCTGTTTCATTTCCAGTCCATGTTTCTTTCTCTGATCAGCTGCTCATGGACAGGTTTGTCTCATAGTAAATGGCAGACATAGCCTAACGAGTAAGCTTGGTAATGAGAGAGATACTTGTTTGAAGACCTGACAGCAGAGGTAGGATGGGTTATCATGGCTGCCCACACTCAGGCAAAGAGTGCCTTCTAAGTTACCAGGACATCATCATATTCACTATGCTCTTCAGGGCTGGCAAAATTTGCCTTCCTCTTGGGCACACTGACAAGTGCATATTCTGTCTGATCATTGCTGTCAATCACAGAGACTTCATGTTTTACATCGTGGCTGACAGTCGAGTACCACAGTTCACTGGAATTCATAGAATCTTTTCCGGCAACATGTTCCTGAAGGGGGAAAGGGGGAAGAAAGAAAGAGCTAAGCTTCAGTATGATTACACCCTGAAGAAGTCTGGAGACATGAGCAGATCTGGTATCGCCTGTACACTCATGCAGTGCTGCTGACTGATACCCGCAGTACTGAGCAGCAGTACACTGTAAATCCACAGTCATTTCCCAGCTGCCCAGGCTGGGGCTGCACACCTGGAGAGCCCAGCAACCCACGGCGCTGCCCGGCGGGGCTGACACGGTAAAAGCTCATCACCACACGAGGGAGCACAGCAGCACAAATGGAGCCGGGCAGCCTGAATCATTCCGGGCTCCGGCTCCCCACAGGGCTATCCCGAGAGAGAGATCATCCTTGCGACATCCACCCAACCAGGCAATGGGAGCTGATGGGCAAGAAGGGAAAGTTACATGGGACGTTTTATCGATGCATGTGAAGGGAGAGCATTTGGGATTTGAACAAGACTTAATATGGGGTCTTTAGGGGAGGAACTAAAGGAAGGGGGTCAGGGTGACTTGCAGAGTAAAAAGCATAAGAAAACACAGGAAGGGAAGGGACAGGGGTCACAGCAAGCTGCCAGAGAGACTGTAGGGTCTGGGAGGCAATTAAAACCCCAGGTGCATGTGTGCGTACAGCTGTGCAGGAGATGCACTCTCCTGGAAGGGGCCCTGGCCTCTCCAGAGATGAAGCGATGGCTGATCCCTTCCCCAGCAGCCCTCATCTGATGAACTCCTTGAGAACAGAGGGAGGAGAAAGAAGAGCTATTAGCAAAGGAGGAGGTAAGATTGTGTGAGCAAATGCCTTCCCAACTCTGTTTAGACTTGTCCCTCCTTTCGCCTCCTGAAGGTGCTTGCTAATGGGTTGTGGGTGATTATTAAATAGCTAGCAGGATGACTAATTGAATCTAAAGGGACAATGTGCACTGATTAAGTACTTGGAGCCAGAAGTTAAATAATTGTTTGCCCTTCTGTTCTTGATTTGAATGCACTGGGTACTGAAGCCAGTGAGCAAGAACAGATTTTACAGTGGTATCCTCTGTTGTCTACAGTAGTGACAGTACTTTATGTGAGTGTTTCTGGGTTCATGGTGACATTTGTAGCTACCTCTCACACTCTTTAAGGGAATAGAGGCCTCTGTTTCATGGGTTAGCTTTTATTTTTCAAGCCTAGAAGCAGGACAGTGATGTTAGAAGAAAATTCCTGCAGAATTTGCCTTGGATTTTCCAAGTTTATGCAAATAATATTGTCTGTTTAAGATTCTTTCATTTGCATGAAAGATCTCCTGACCTTGAGGATATTTCATTGAAAATAAATCCTGATTTTAGATTTGAAGTTTTAAAAGGTTTTGAGATTTAGAAATTTCAGAAATTTTAAGGACCAGAAGAGTCAGAGTAGACTTGTCTATCATCAAGTGCATGGCTCTCCTCTTCCCTAGCCTTGACTGCAAAGATAGGAAGACGGCAGTATTTCTCTTAATGTACCTGTTAAATGAGAACAGGAAGGCTCTTAATTTTCATGAGTTGCTCTCAGTCCACTGAGTGAAGTCTGGAGCATCTCTTGTCCCTTCAAACACATAGGTCTAACCAAGACTTGCTCTGAGTCACATTTTCCAGAACCCTTCCAGTCATCATGTTTTGAAAGGCTGTTATCATCAACCTTCTCTTATCAGCAGGGAGACTGAAGTGCAGAGGTGGAGTGATTTCTCCCACATGCCGATGGAGCAAGTGTGAAAACTTCCATTATTCACAAGCCAAGTTTAACACTCAGAAGGGGCGTCTCCTATTGCACTAACAGCCCAGCCAGGACTGTCTTCAAACTACACTCTGGGGCTTTTCCTTGGGACACCAAAAACTCTCAAAATGAGACAGATACTTGGCAGGTTCCCCATTACAGTTCCACCCCCTCCTCTTCCCCCAAAGTCCATCCCACACTCACAGGTACAATGATGAGCTCATTTCATCACACCCTTTTCTGTCATCTTGCCCACTTTCTTCAGAATTTTCTGCTATACACCCACTTATCTGCTGGGCACCAACTTTTGCTTTACTGATGTCATCTTTTTTTAAAAAACAAACCACAAACCAACCCAGTTAGGCTGCTAAAATGCAGCGCTTCGTTCTGCGGTACGTAGGGCTTCTGGTGATCGCTCATCATCAGGGACTCAAGAGGCAGCTTCACTCACCCTCTGCTAAAATGAACTATTTACAAAGCAGAGGCAGAAAACCACAGGTACTCAGCTCCTGCCTCTCATAGCCCAGAATATAAATACACACAAATAACAACAGACAAACAACCACAGACAAACAACCCCACTAGATTGTGAAGTGCAACAGTTGAGAAGCGGCTATTCCCCCACCCCTGCCTTCCAGGATGATAAGTTTGGGCAGAGAAGCAGGGCACACACCAAGTTATAGAGTTACCTCTTAAACTACTCTGGGGGGCATTGCCAGAACTCCTGCAGCTAACCCTAAAGCAGGGACATAAGATGAACAGGCAACGTGTTTCTCTTACCAGTCTTTCCTGCATTGCAATGCAACTATTTGCTCCATTCTGGTTTATCAGAAGCTAAATGTGCAACCTAAAAGGACATGTTCGGTTTTGTGGGGATCTTTTTTTCTTTCTTTTCTTCCTTCTAGAGGCAGTGAGACACTGGAAGGGGAAACCTTATTCTTTTCTGACAGAAACTTAGCCATTTGTTGATACATCTGCTATTTTTTTATAGCGCAAAGATTAACCAAAACCATTTAAGCCTCAAAGTATTAAATCTCCCTTTTTTTTTTTTTTTTTCCCAAATGAAGATTTCTTTATTACTAAGAAATAGTATACCTGGTTGGAAATAGTCCATTTAAATGACTTTTAGAAAATGCCATGCTGAAGCTGAGACTTTTTGGGGAAACATGCCAGTAGTCAAGAGAGACTCCACTGGCTACCAAAAAGCTGAGTGGAGAAGGGGAGGAGGAGAAGGAGGAGGACAGAGAACATCCCCACAGCTATAGGCTGTGCAGTGGCTGAGGACATTCACCTGAGATATCATCACAAGGTTCAGCCTCCTGAATTGTCTGATTTGGGCCAGACAACATTTCACTCAGCCTCAGAAATTACGAGTGTGTGCTGCCATCTGTTTGGCCACTGGCTGCCCAAGAGTGAGGCTGCATATCAGTGTTATAGTTTTATGTGCATACACCTAATTTGTAGGATTAAACTGGTGTTTTCCTGCATCCTAAGCAAAATTTTTATTATGGCTTTTCTCTTTTCTGCAGGAACATGATGGACACTTTTTCTTTCTAAAATGTGGGTGTTTTGGACTCAGTTGCCCCAGAGAGTTGGGGGGGAAGGGGGGGAGGGGGAGAAGGGAAATCAGTTTTAATCTTTACCTTAAGGGTATCTGGTGGACAGCTGGAAGTCTGTGCTGAGGAAAGAGTAAGAAAATACATGTGAGTGTCATTCTCTGGTGTAACAACACAAGACAAGGACTTTTGTCAGTAGAGGATTTATTCAGCTACACACTGAGTATAGGCTGTGCAAAAGCATGCACTTGTGTGACAATAGTAGGGAAAAGGGTTGAACCTCTGAGAGCTAAATGATTCTGATGGCATTTTGAGATTTATCTTTTCTCTAGCTTGTACACACGTCACACAGCACTGCTCACTGACCTTAATTAAACCTAGATGTGCAATCTTCTTGGGTTTTTCTTTTGGTTTTGTTTTTTGTTCTGTTTAATTGACTGGAATCAGTTTTACATGTCTGTCTCAGAAAATTCTTGCTTGCTTTCTGACGGTATTTTAGCTGGATGACCAATGCAGCCTTAATTCTGCCTGGGATTGTTGGCTGGGTGCTGGGCACAGAGGCACCACGTGACGTGCCACATGTCCTGGGTGTCTGTGCACACGTTTGGCAGTCTGAAGCTTTTCTGCAAATTTGTCTCTCTGTCCCATAAACATCTCAGTGGCAGATGTCTGTCATTTGACATCCTGCTTTCTCCTAGCCTTATCTTTATCAGTCTGGCTGGTTCCTATTATGAAGTGGATTGAACAGATTTCTCCTGTAAAATTTCAGAGTTGAACTTCCATTTTGCTTAAGGTAACAGGGCTTTTTAAGCATACTTATTTGCAACCTTACAGGACAGACATCAGTCTCTCAATATTGCATTAAAGCTGCCATCTTAGAGAATTTATGGTATTTTCAAACACTACTGTGCTTCCTTAACACTGTAATGAAATTGCCATGACAAACATGACAAACAAGAAGAGGGTTTTTGCTAATACTTCAGCTTGTGAAAGTGGTAAAAGAACTATACCTTTGCTACATGAATGGCTTTATCCACAAGAGGGAGAAGGCAACAGTCTGAATCTAAACTAAGGCCTCCTGATTCATGTGAGCACATGTGATCCTGACTATCAGAGTCTTCCCTATTTGCATATTCAATATACAGAAACTATTTGCTTAGGAGAACACCTCATACTGACATGTGTTTAGAGAAAGTCCTAAACGGTGCTTGCGTATGGGGAACGGGGGCTGGTGTGTGAGCAAACGTAGGCTGTGCTGTGCTGGCAGCCCACTTGCTTCAGCAGCCCTCCACCTCATTTGCAGGGGAGGAAGCAGGGGCACAGCAGAGGTTCCTCCGCTGTGGTTCAAGAGCTTGAACCTGCAGGTCTGACCGTGACATACAAGGGCCGAGTGCCCCATGGCAGGAGGCAGCTGCAAGGCAGCGGCTGAGGCAGCTCCGTAGCTGGAGGGGATGGCTGCCCCCTCCTGCTGCTTTCTCCGGAGACAGAAAAGACCAAAGAGCCCCGCAGCAATCCAGCACCGTGGGGCATCAGAGGGCAGGTGTATTTCCCACCGGATGCAAGGACGTTTTCCTCCCCTAGGATGCAAAATGCCTTGCCGCGGCTGCTGCTAATGGCTGTGCCTGCCAGCTGCCTCTGCAGCGATGCAGAGGACATTCATGCCATGCCACACCACACCCGAGGGGCTCAAACAGCTTCTTTACTTACTTTGCTTGTGGGAGTGTCTTTTTCTCCGGATGGGGACGGGCACTTTCCACCTAGGGCATGGAAATAAGGGTGAGCAGGCGGATCTGAGGCTTCATGGTCCACACTCCCCGCTGCCAACTGTGGGCACACGTAAACCCATAGGGAGATGCCTTCTGCAGCTTTTGGGATGAGGTACTTTGCGCCTCCTCTGCTGCTCTTTTCTCCAAGAGGCAGCCCCTGGCAGGCACCCAGCCCTGCTGTGGGGGTTGCAGAAGCAGGGGCTGCCACAGGGGAGCAGATGCCCAAATCATAGGTCCAGGCATAGAGGATGGCAGCTGTTGGGAGGTGTGGTGGGTCAGCATTTAGCTGATCCTGGGAAGTATGGCCTTTTTTCCCTAGGAAACCTGGCAGTACAGCAGCAAAGTTTGTTGACTGGAGGAGCAATCAGCCGTTCTGGCCTTGTCCATCTTAAATAGCTCTAGGTGGGTGAGTCAGCAGTAAATATTTGGAAGAGATAGGAAAGAACCAGTCTCATGCTCCCACAAATGATCTCCAGCAATCTGACCTCTAACACATCTTGGGAAAAGGCAAAAGGAAGAAAAATGTTGCGATAGTGTGACAGAAAGTGCAAACACATGGGAGTGAGCACAAGGCTAGTGGATCTGATCTCTAGCACTTGAAGTAATCCTTGCTGGTTCAGAGGACTACACTTGCAAGTTTAAGTACTGAAATCATTTGGCAAATTTAAGAGCCTTTACATTATGTTCAGGTTGCTGTTAGCAAGTTTCTTGGTCGTAAGAGCTTTCTGGGGTGTGCACTGTTTCTTATAGTTTACAATTTTGTGCTTGTAAAAGGCCAGTAAGTAACAAACATTTTGCAGTGTAGCACTAATATTTATATGCTAGATTTATATACATATAAAAAAATGTGGTAAGGGACATAAAGTTGCCAAGTCATACGAATTTAGGAATTACACACAACTTGCTGGTGGAGGTACATTATGAAACAGTCTCTAATTGCTTATTTGCATTTGTTTTTCTTTCCCAGGACTGACATAAATAGGTAATGCCACCATTCTTTTTTGATGTCGATACTTTCCTTGGCTCTTAGGTCTCATTTCTTTTATAAACTACCTAACTTTCTCAACTCACCTGGAATAATTTCTTTCTGCAGATGTCCCTGATGCTCTTATAAGAGTAGCAGAAAGTTTTGCAAATATTTGTGAACTTCCCGATTTCCTGTTCAGTGGGAGAACTTAGATAGCTTTCATTACAGCTGGGTATAAAAATAAAGCTGAAATACTACCTCATTCCAGGTTGCCTACCTGGTTTTCTTTGAATTATAAATAGAGTGTTGCCTATAGTGGATATAAAATCCTCTAGCTTAGCTGGAGATGCTGGAGTGTGACCATTAAATACAATTCAATAGAAGTCCTATGAGCTACATTTAAAATAAAATATGTATATGTATTTATAATACACATAATTAGGAGTCTGCTGTTGCTGTCAGATATTGTGGGTTTGATATAAGCATTTTTGTTTCCTGGTCTCTATTTATTCCACTTTTTCTTGTTTATATTTGGTTGGCTTTTGATTTTTCAGTCCCTTGCTCAGATGAAAAGGCTGCTGAGTTTGAGTAGCTCTTCCCCAGGACTGTCAAAAGGTAAATAGCATATGCTCCCATAGCAAATTAGATCTGTAAGCTGATGCATGGCTCTCAGATTAATTCTTATTTAGTCAATCGTGTAATCCTGTGGGAATATACATCACATAGTCTGAGAATTGAAAGCCTTTCTCAGCATCTGCATTCATGCTACAGACATGCTGACTCTTTGAGGCAGGTCCCCAGCAGTTAGAGGAAGGGAGCCTAGCTTGCCTACAGGTGCAGAGTGGTTCTGCAGAGTTGGCTCTTATTGGGCTGAGGTTGTCTGAGGCAATTATAACTTTATTAGTAAAAATGCTAGGAAATAGTTCTGGCCAGCAGTCATGAAAGAGAACAAATGCAACTCTCATTAAAATGAGAATGAAGGCAGATTTCCTTTTCTTTCTTTTCTCTAAGTTTCACTTAGGTCTTTGCAGAGAAGCTTCATGAACTGTTGCAGGCTACAGAGGCTGTCGTACTTGGGAAGTGGTCAAACCAAATATAGAAATGCCTCTAAAAAGCAAACAGAAGGGATGAAATGGCAGACTTGGGGATGTACAGGAAGAAGGAAAGAGTCAAGAAATTAATTACAGAGGAAGCAGCAGAGTTTGCAGATAAATGATAGGGTCTGCAACATTTTGTCCCAGCAGCTGCTGTTAAGAGCTCAAGTTTGTATTAGGTCTCATTTGCACACCTGAAACTAAGGTTGCCTTCAGTCTGAATTAACTTCAGCCTAGCTGCCAAAGGGCCAAGAGACAGGGCAGTGGATATGCCTTTCTGTCCCTGAATTCAGGTCTGCTGGTAAGGTCTCCCAGACTCCCCACAGAGCCACCTTAATAAGGGGTGATGCCAGCCTTACCTGCTTCCAGAAATACGAAGCTACTCTGACCTGCTGTGGGGCATGACAGCATCAGCCTTCAGGAGGGAGGGCTTCAGTGGGACCTGCTGCAGCTGTTGTCTCATCTAACTTGGCATCCCACAACAAGAGGTTGCTGGTCCAGAAATAGCAGGACCATGCTCCAAAAATATCCAGTTCTTACCTGATTCTTTAAACCCACCACCTCTGACACAAAACTGCCAAACTCCCAAAAACCCCCACATCCAACCAAGTTAAAAATGCCATCCTTGCTCTGTGGCTGGCTTCTTGGCAAAGAAAACCCCATCACTTCAGTACATTTTAATTGCTGCCACCCTTGTAATTGACTCTGGGCCCTCCTCCCTTGGACCCCACCAGACATGGCTGGTCCTCACCTGCATGTGAGATAATTCATCTGAAGCTGATGAACTTTGCCTGTCTCACTGGAGTGATAACTTTGGGATATTTCTTCCAAATGGCTGCCAATTTTCCCATTCCCCCACTTATAGGTTCCCATCTACTTTGATTTTTTTTCAGATCTAGTTAAAGTTACTCAGGAGAGATGCTGACAGCTGGATGACGTAACTGCATGAGCCTCATTCCTTAGGAATTTTATGTGGATGGGCTGCCTGTTACAAGATACATATAAACTTTGTGTTGTAACCCAAGCTTTCCCTTTGGCCTGACTCTCAGCTGGCCCTGTGCTGTGGAGCAAGCTGATCCTCAGTCTCTGCCTCTCACTCTGCCTGGAGAGCAGCAGTAGCCAGGACTGGACCTTTGCAGCACCAGAGCTTTGCAAGGATGCTGAATTACTGCATAAGAATGACTGTTTCTCTGGAAAAAAAAACCCCAAACCAAACCAAAAACCCCACCCTCATCGTTTCTCCATCCCTCTGAACTTCTTGCAAGGTCTGTGATTTTTCTGAAGGACATGCCTTTGTCAGCAATGGGGCAGCTATGACTGAGGAGAGATGTGCTATGCAAAAATCACCCCAAGCTGGCCCAGCTCATCAACAGCACCTTGAGTGAGATGAATTGTAGCTGCTCTCTGCCATGCAAGGGCAGCTGGTCAATGCTCTCCCTGAAAGACTTCTCTTGGCAGTGGTTTGTTAGAGTTATTAAAAGTGATGAAAACAGGGTGTGGAGCTGCATGAGCACAGACTGGGGCACAGCACCACGCCAGTTATGTCTTTTATGGCAGTGGCCCCTCCCCTCTGATGGGGTATATGGGTTTCGCAGCCACTTCAAGCTAGCAGGAAAAATCTGATTTACAAAACCCTTGCTTGCAAGGTTCTTATAAAGGTTCTGTTCTTATTCCTGCTCCTGAAAAGCAGTCAGGAATTATTTCAAAACAATGCAAGTCCCACGTGTAAGGGTGACGAGACCACTTAAAGAAGTGTGAATTCAGCAAGCTTGGGAGCTGAAAGCCTGGACCTGAGACCCTTAAAGCACACAAGATCATCACCACTGCTTGCTGCCACAGGCAAGGATCCACCAGTTTCACATGGATTTTGTTTGCCTTGACTCAAACTGCTTCTGAGAGCATGGCTTTGTGCTTTGAGGACTTCTGCCCTATTCCTCAAGGCCAGGTAATGTGGTCACGATTTAGACGTCTGGCCACAGACTGGCAGAGAAGCATGCTCTTTGGAAACAATAGGAACATTCAATTTTGGCAATGGACTGCATCATCTGAGTTCCTTAAGACAAAGTAAGCAGTCAGGGTACAGTACTCAGAAGTTGCATGACCTTTTCTTAGACCTATCAAGAAGACAATGGAAAAGAAAGGGAATTTTCCAGCTGTCCTAGGTGGTTCCTGTTGAGCATCCTCCTGTCTTTATAGTTCCTTAGGAGACAATCTATTCCTAACCACTGTTGTGCATAACTAAAGGATATTCACATATTCTGTGTACAGCAATTAAATATATTGTACAATTTAGTCTATTTCTATATGGTGCATATAAAAGCTTGTCTTTAGGGGACATGGTACTAACAGATAAGAGATACCAAAGTGAATCTCCTCTAAGTGTAGTTTTCCTGCCTGGAAACTTGGAGCAGATGACAAGTATTCTCTGTTCCTTCTGTTCCTCACCAGGATGAACTCCCTCCCTTCAGCAGACTCTCTGTGCTGGGAGCTTACAGATGATGTCACCTCTCTAAACATCATCCTGAGGCAATATTCTTTGACATATTAAGAACTATATTGCTCATCTTAATTTGCTTGCTAAATTATGTTTGTTAATCAAGAAGTTCCTCATAGTGCCTTGCATGATCCCTTGAGGCTGATTCATTGCAGGTATTGTTTGTTTTGGAATCACTCTCTTAATCCTCTTGTTTAGTAATTAAATATAAAATGGTATTGGACCTACTTTATTTTTGGTAGGCAGTTTCTCATCCTTCCACTGCATCCCTGCACCTTTGGGTAGCCAATTTTAGTGTGATCTCCTTGCTGCCTGAATTGTTTTCTGCACTTCCTGTGCTACAGTGATCACAGCAGCTCATTATCTGTCATAATCACTCCCTTAGTCCTCTTGCTTTGCAATTAAATATAAAATTGTATTGGACCTACCTTATTCTTGGTAGGCAGTTTCCCATCCTTCCACTGGATCTCTGCACCCTTTGGTAGCCAATTTTGGTGTGGTTTCCTTGCTGGCTGAATTGTTTTCTGTCGTGGCTGTGTTACAGAATGAAACTCGGTGACCAAAGCAGCTGGTTATTTCACTATAAGGGTAGGCAGCACTCAGAGGTTGTGCACCTAAAAAAAAAAAACAAAAACCACCCCAAAGCCTCCACTGCAGGCAAACATTAACAAATGGGGGTGGGAGAGGAAGAGAGTGGAATGGATGAGTGATGTAGCTTCCTGAGGTGCTGGGATGAAATGGTGACCTCCACAAAGTGACTAATGTGTTGCAGAATGGACTCCCTCTAGGTTGTAGGCTGAAATAGCAATTTCGGGTGCTTTAGGCAAGAGGAAACCACATGCATAGCCATCTTGCTCTTCTGAGAAATGCTGTGACAAACTGAATGGTAAAAAGCCAAACACTTCAAACCACAATGAAACATAGTCTTTACTACTGAAGCTTTCCAGTACAGTCTTTTTGTGCTTCTTTGTCTCCTTTTTGTCCTTTTTTAAAAAAATATTATACTTTTATCCCTTTTTCTTTCTCCTGAGCTACAAGGAAGAAGAAAAATAGAAGAACCAGAAATACAATTTGCAGGGCCAGTTGGCGGGGCAGGAATCGAGTTTTAGTTGACACATTGTAATTGCAGTACATTGCTGGAAAAGAAAAATAAAATCTCTGTAAGACTTCAGGTGTTTGCAGCAATTTCATCAAACCTTAGAGTCAAGTAGTGCCAGGCAGTTAACATGACACTTTTAGAACATGTACTGTCCCCTGGGAATGTGGTTTTGCCGATAGAGTTACACCTCCATGAGCTGTGTCTTCACTAAGTAGCCCCTCCTTTGATTCTGTTTTGCACTTTGCTGGGCAGCCCAACACCAGATTTCAGCAACAGAAGCTGTAACTTGCAGCTGACAGCAGTGTGTTAGCAGAGGCAGGGAGTCCAGTTTGGGGAGAGATCACAGATCACATACCTCCAATTCAGACACTACCAGGACAAACATCTGTGTTTGTGTACAAACTACCCTTGTGTCCTCTGAGCTGAAACCTGTGCACAAACACAACAATTTGTCTGTAACCCTGCCCAAATGAGCACCACCTGGTCCTGCAGCATCCCCTGGCTTTGAACTGCCACAGCCTGCCCTGATGCAATTGCAGAGGCTGGAGCAAATGTTGGTCAATGCAGCTACTGTCTTTCCCTCAGTGTACTCAGCTGAGTTTAGAGCGATTTGCCATATTGCAGGCACTACTGAAACATGTTATAAAGTTCCAGGCCTGTTCAATTGCATTTGACAAGCTGCTTCCCAACAGTGCTACCTACAACTAGAGCTGAGGAATCAAAAGTCACTGCAATTCAGAAGTGGATGAAGCCTTCTCCACCTGTTTTGTTCTCTTTACAGGCAATGTCTTGAGAGGTGGCACTGCATCCCTCTGACAAGGTAGGCAGCTGTCCAGTTGTTAACCTGGGCTTGGATGGTTGAAAAAACAGTGGTTTAGACTGGTGGTTGACGAACCAATGTTTCAGACTACATTTGTGCCTGAGTGACTGCCCTTGGCAATGTTTTCTGGAAGTTCAGCTTTGGGAATTATTAACTTTGTTAGTCACTCGGTCTGTGGGGAAATGCTGGCATTCCGTGACTGCAATTCTTGTACATCCTTTTTTAAATTTACTCAGATCTAATGAGAACAAACTGGTGAAACAGAAAGGACAAAAATAATACAAATCAGTGTGCTTTTCAAGCAGTAGTTGCAGAACTACTTCTGCCTAATTTATCCCCAAGCTTTCGCTGTCTTTGGAGTGTGACTGAACCAGGCATGGTGTGCAGTTCTCGGAAATGAGGACATTGTGCAGCTGAAGCACAAGAGCATGGGATCTGACTGACAAGGAAGGAGAAGATCTGTAATCCCCCAAAATTCTATGTAAAGATGAACAGAGCAGGAATACATACACTTAAAGATACACTCAAAAATTTTAAATAAGTGGCTGGTTTAATGGATCTCACATTATGAGTAAAATGTTATGTTTAAAGTAATTAATCAGCTGCTGATGTTGTCTGGTCCCTGGAGAAAGGGGAGGGGTGTGACAGAAGCTGCAGCAGTGGGATGAGCATGCAAACACCAACTCATGAAGGCTGTTAGGGAGGCCCCTGCATGCTCAGGTCCCCTGTGGCACCAGGAGCTGTCAGGAGGAGGGCACAGCTTGGAAGAAGCAGACAGCACACATGGCTCTTTTTCATCGGGGATGCTGTAACAAATTAAAGCCAACAAAGACTGAAATTTTGTTCTTCATTGAAAAGTGTTTCCTCTAGCAGTGCACAGTTTTTAAGGGTTCTGGAAGATTAGAGTGTTTCTGGGGGAAAATAAGTTGGTTAAATCTGACAAGAATATTTCCTACACACCAGTTGGGATTGCAATTCTTTTTAAAATCAAGTGTAGTTCATTTTGTGATCACTAAGTGGCAATCTCACATTTTGATCAGGCCGAAATGCCCTTCCATAAATTTTGCAGGAAAGTGCAACTATGAAAATAACTCAAGGAAAGGAAAATGAGATACCTCAAAGGAAAAGGACAATAGTTTGAAGCAATTTCATTTTGCAGACTTGTGGGAATGAATTCTTGAACCTACTCAAAAGCTTACTCAAAATGTTTCTTTAGAGGAATACTGATACCTGAGCTGTTTCTGTTTTCAGACTAGTTAGCACCAAGGAGAGAAAGAACCATTAATGTGAAAGCATGTTTGAGAAATTTTTGTGTCACTTTATGATTTGGGCCCCCTAGCTTGTAATCGATTTGCATAATTCGAGGCTAGTCTGTGCAGCCATTCAACTGAGAGAAAACATTTTATTTGCAATCATAGTCATTTGGAGTAGTAAGAATTTGCAAAAATGTAAGCCACCTCATCAGAAATCAGAAACATGAAACACAATTTACCAGTAGAAGTTTGATTAGCAAATGAGGTCCCACAGTCTGGCTGCTGCACTGGGCTGTAGGTGAGCCACCTGTGGCGGAGGGCTTGGCTGGTTTCAGCAATGTGATCACAACCCGTATAAAAAGGGGAACTCAGGCATAACAGTGACAAAGCAAAAAGGCACAAAAACAGTGACTCAAACAAGTTGTGTGACCTATTTTTATGTCATCTCAGGGGATTGTGGAGGGGAAAGGGTGTGTTTGTGGAAGGGCAACCCTGTCTTTCCAAGGGACAGGGCTGGGGAAGGATCATGGACCTGTGGAGATGGAGGGAACCTCAACGGAGGAGAAGTGAGACCAAGGCTCTGCTATTTCCCTGAGATGACACATAACCCTGAGTCCACCTCTTGGTATGCTTTGGTCTTCTTAACCTAGAAAAACAGTTGCATAACAGAAGCATCAGCAGCTCCTGGGTCTTCACTGATTTACATGAAGCGTGCAGACCCCTAACTGGGTCCTCTATGTTACATGTAGGGACATTTGCACTACTCATTGCAGCATGGCCTTTCCTGGAGCTCAGGTCAGGGCCAGGTTGGCCTTTCCTCTTGCAGCTCACAGCCACTGGGTGCTGAGACAGTTTAGAAAGCTGTGCTTGTATTTGGGCACTTATGAAAACCCAACCTTATGGACAAAGTGCTTGTGAAAAAAAACCAGTACCCCTGTCTGCTTAGCAGCACAACTGGGAAAACCTGAGTTTCTGGCTCTGACATTTGCTGTTATGTCCCCCAAAATTCACAGTGTCATAGAGACAGGAGGTTTTTATATGTCGTCGTTTACTGTAGCTAAATGAAGGGGAATGTCCCGAGAGTAAGAGCAAAGCATATAAAAAAGGGGAAGTGGCGCTCAGTGGATCAGTTGCTGGTCTCACTGAGCACACAGCTAAGATGGTGGTGGTCACTTGCCTGCTCCTCTCCAGCATCTGGACTCTTGCTCCAGGTAACTCCCTTGTCTGTCTGGGTGTCTGTGTCATTATCCTAACAGCATTAGGGACCTCAGTGCCACCCTCCTGCTGTGCTGCTGGCTGCTGCCATCCCCACCTTGCACCCTCCAAGGGCAAGCCCACTGGTGACAAGTGCTTGTGGCACTGTACTGCTTACCTGGGGCTTTGGACATGTCACTGCTGGTTGTGTTTACAGCATCCACTTCTTAATTTACCATCAGTGTTTTTATAAATTCCAGAGAGATGTGTAAATTTATTGCAGTGGGAAAATTATAAAGCAGACAAACTGTGCTTCTAGGTATCTGCTCAGGCCATCAAAAGCATGGGTGTATTACACTGGTTCTGTATTAAAAAATCATGTAGAAAAGGCTGAATTAGTTTCAAACTAGCTTCCATGATCATGGTTTGTAGTCTGCCTATGGCACTGCTGAGATCTGGAAAGCAAAGTGATTGGCACATCTTAGCAACTGGCTTCTTGGTCTTTGATGGAAATCTGCCTGGCCATGGTCACAGCCAGAATCTCAGAGCACTTTGTTGAGTGCGTTAACCTAGTGTACCTCTGGGCACTGCAGACAGCCTCACTTCTCCTTAAAGTCTGCAAAGATATTTCCCTTTCTTGTAAATTGAATTATGTTTTCAGTTGAAATTGAATTATGCTGCAGCTGTTACTGCTGATATCTCCCTTCCCATGCTGACATGCACAAATAAACTTTGAAAACTATTATCCCAAGAGAACTGTGGAGCTAAGCTGTCACCTTCACCTTGCCTGTACCCTTAACAATTTTTTCATGTTCACAAATTGGAAGAGGAGACTGGTTGTTTTCTTCTTTTCTCTGGAGACTTTTAATACCATGGCATTTATGCTGTGAAAGTTTTCTGCCTGTGAGCTTTCAGTAGGGTCTCTTCTGCAGCTGCTTCTCAGCAGCATGACTTCAATGCTCAGATAAGAGGACAGATGTAGTTATCCTCAGGTCCTCCCTACCTTGCTTTTTCCTTCTGGTTTTCTCTTCTTTGCCACTGTGACAAGTGTCAATACACAGTGTACAGTGAGGCACATAATAAGTTTTAGCAGTTTTACTGATTTGCTTCACTCCATGCCACAGGAGGGCTAAGAAGGTGGTATTGGGTCAACAGCTGTTTGGTCATTAGCACAGCTGGAAGTTTAGGGAACCTCTCTCTGGGTGCCCATGGGATAGCAACCCTAGCAGACAAATCAGTGGCTCCCAACACCAGAGCTGCCTTTCTCAGTGGTGCTCTCTGCAGCACATGTATCAGGCTGGCAAGATACTTGGTGTGAGAGAGGCAGGTCCAGAGAAACTCTCTAGGTATTTCTTTCATGCTGCATTTTCAATTTTTCCCTGGATGGAGGGGTAGAGAAATACTCCAGAGTTGCTCTGTTTGGAAATGAGGGTGAGGGGCTGTGGAGGCCTCCACTGGGGTTGGGCTGCAGAAGAGTGTGAGAAATGCTGAGTGTGGCACCTGCTTCTCCCCCAGCCTCTGTGCAGGTGACGAACAGAAAGGTCCAGACAGTCCAGGCAGGAGGAAATGTTACTTTTTCATGCCGGTCAGTCACAAAAGAAGATGTGATACAGGTGACCTGGCAGAAGGAGACAGATGGGGCTGAAGACAACATAGCAACGTACAGTACGATGAACGGCCAAAAGATAGCCAAAGCCTACGTCAGCCGCGTGAGCTTTGCCCACAGCGAGTTACAAGCCTCGGCCATCTCCCTCCATGGAGTCACCCTCCAAGATGAAGGATGCTACAAATGCATCTTCAACACCTTTCCCTCAGGGGCTGTCACCGGCAGGATGTGTCTCAAGGTTTATGGTAAGGCACTGTAATTGTGTACGGGCACTCATCCGAGGACTGAGTCATTTTTCCTGTGAAAAAACTTCCCTAACACTGCTACACTGATGCAGGAAAAATGGTTCAGCTCTCACCCTGGCTCTCTGCCTCTCTGGTTCTACCTCTGATGGGAAACCAGCACTCGACAGTTCTTTAATTTTCTTCCCTTTCAAGTCAGCAACAGTGAGATTCAAAACTGATGCATAACCCGTGACTTCCTCCAAGTTTCCCTGGCCCTGCACTGTGGTGACAGATGCCTGGCCACAGCCACGAATCCCATGTTCCTCTGCTTCCTTCCACTGCTTCTCTCACCTCCTAATCCTGGAAATCGGCCAATTTTTAGCTTGCTTTGCATTTGCATTTAAAAAGAACTGCAAAGTATTCAAAAGGCAAAGAGGCACATGTATGACCAGAATAGCTGGAAGCTCATTTTGAAGCTAGAGTAAAAATAAGAGTGGTTGGGCTGGGGTCAGGAAAAGGATAAAAAAAAAAAAAAGAAGAAGAAGAAGAAGGCTGAAATACTGTACAGCTCATGGGATTTGACACATGAATATCTTAAGCAGGTCAGCATCAACTAGCTTAAAGAAGAGAGTTGAAACAAATCATGAGTCAAGAAGGCAATGTTTGTCACCTCCATATGAAATCATCAACCAGTAAGTGCAACCTGAAATAAAGACACATAGATGCACTCAAAAGAACCAAGAGTGACAAGCTGCTTATCTTTTGAGGAAAGTTGCTGGGTTTTGTCCAGCTGAGAAAGCTGAGTCATTAAACATGCTCTGAGGACACCCTGTTGGCTCCTGGCTTTCTCATGCATGAAACTGCTGTGGGGACATTGGCCGAAGATCGTATCTTTGTGGAGAGTCTCAGTGCCTGTGACCTCTCACTGGGGATACGGCCCCTGCAGGGTATTTTGTTTAACCCCAGTACCTTCTGCTGACAAAGACACTGACACATATGTCCACACACCTGTCTCTGGAGTCCTGCATGTGGAGAAAGGGAGCTCCTAAACTTACAGGGGAAAGGAGGTGGTGGTGGAAAATACAGGGGAAAACGAAGTCTGGAACAAAAGTTGTTTTTCCTCTCTTTTGGGAAAACTCCTAGGACAGAAAAAAGAAATTAGGAGAAATTCATGCAGTATTTCTTATGTCAAGAGGAAAGTTCCTAAAGAAACCCAGTTCTGAGTCAGTCAGAGGGTAAACACTGATCATATATTACAGGACAAAACATGGAAGTGCCTTTTTCAAAGAGGGATCCCATTTTTTTTATCGTGTAAATCTAAACACAGAGATTTATTTTGATTTTTAGTTTTTGGTTTGGTTTTTTTTCTATCTAAGTGGGGGAATTCCTTCCCAAAACCACCAACCTTGTGGCTATGGTTCATCCTTCGCCAGAGCACTTCTAAAAGAAAAGGGATGTTTTTCTGCTGCCACACACACTCACACAAGCATCTCTTCCTGCACCTCAGATGAAAACACATCAGCTGAGAAGGGTTAACTTCTCTCATAGGCCTCCCAGGCCACTGCCAGAGGCTGCCTCACGGAGGTAATGGTGGCCTTCCTGTAATGTGCTGGCTCAAACCTGCCCTCAAGGGTCACCATGAACAAACTGAGCATTTGGCACTCTGACAGAAGATATATGGTTATTTCACTGAATTTATACAATGCTACCTAAAAGCCCCAGTCTTGCTCCTTATTCCCCAGCTCTTAATGATGGGAACAACTTGTCTGAGCAAGCCCAGAGGGTGCTCCATGAGGGAGGGTGAAGCCAGCAGGAATCTCCCAAGGCTCAGAGGTTCAGGGCAAGGTGAGAAAATCAGAGTCAGTAGCTGAAAATGAAAGGGTGCCATGTCTTTGCCCTCGAGAGGGGACTGCCAGGGAGTTTACGAGCTGGTAATTGCCCGATTGCAGCAGCTTCGCAAGCGCGGCTGTTCCGGGAGGGGACGGGCACCACCGCCGCCCGATGAGGGGAAGTGAAACCACCTAAGAGCTGGATAGAGCACTGTGAGAAAAGAAACAGGTATGACTGGAGGGATGTCAGACCTGCCTGGCCTGAAAACAGCAAACGCAGGAAGAAGCAGAAATTTCCTACCCTTCAGCAAAATCCATTTTGGAACAGAACAGTTTCAAGCAAGCTTGGTGGGTCTCTTTAAACAGACTGCTCCCTTTCCCCCCATATGGCTGGAAAAAGCTTTCTGTCATCACGAGGCACACTGTGATTCCTACAATCTTTTATCATTCTCTAGAACACCACTGCTAAGCCTTTAAACATAAAAAGCATATAATGACCAGACGGTCCTCCTCTAATCACAGAAAGACATTACAGAAAGTTCCTTTTTCAAATATTTGGGAATGCTGTCAGAGATCAAATTTGGGAACATCTGCAATGCTGATCTGCAGGGGACACTGAAGCAAGTACTTGCACACAACCTTTTATGCAAAGACTTTCACTGGAAACAAATGTTTTTATGAAAGGCAAAGGAAGCAGTTAAGTGTATGCATCAAACATAAGCAGCCAGCACATACTAGCAAACAGTGTAGCAGGACTTTACTGCAAAAGCAAACACTTACAGGTTTTGACAGTGCACCTGTTACAGACATTTGCTAGAGAGAAACTCAGCCCTAAGGATCATCCCTTGGGGTCCATTGTGAGAAGAGAGCTAACTGCTTAGTCGGAAGAAGAGCAGGTGTAGAGTGCCTGTGTTTCTGGCAAGACACTGAGAAATTTTTCTCATCCTCTACAGTAACATCTGTGACTTCTCCCTTTGATTGTTTTTGAATTTTGCAATGTAATATTTGAACTTAATACTGTGGGTGGATATGTTATTTTTATGCATCCCGTGAGTGAAACATAAATTGTTTGTGACACTAGTCTTTTCATACCTGGGAGATTTTGAGAAGTTCCAACTGAAATCCCCCTACACACTTTCCTTGGTTTTTTCAGAGGTTTCAGCAGCTCTGTGGGAGTTGAGTTTTTGTCTATGAGTGATGCAAAACAGGAGAAATGCAAGCTTATTTTTTCTATGCTCACACAACTATAATAAGTAAATGAGGTCAGGCTTGTATAAAAATCAAACAAACAAAAAACAGTGAAATTGTTGGTACACAAGTCTTGCTTCCACCCTCTGGCAGTTATGGCTTGGAGGACACAGACAACTTCTTGAGGTACATCTGGAATTGTGGTAGGAGGTTATAGCACAATTAGATGCCATTATGCATCTGGCACAAGCCTTTTCCCCTTTTCACAGTGCCTGCTACACCTCACAGGCAAATCTTTGTTTACCTCACAAAAGGAAAAAATCACTGTTTTTCCTAAGAAGAATAAAAAGAAGTTTTGTTCACTTGTTTAAAAGCAGGATTGCTAAATGATAGTGGTATGTTCTAGTGTTGGGACAAAAAATAATTTCAGCATAAATATTGCCTCTTACCACTGTTATTTTTCTTTTGGAAGTAGTAATATACACATGGAGTTCTACTAATTATAGTAATGGATACTTTTTCTAATGAGAGGGCGTTCATGGTAATGCAGACTTAATTGAAACCAGAAGTGCCAGTGCACTGAAGTGTTTTTAAAAAAGTAATACTCTCAGAAACAGAGACCTAGAAATAGAGTGTGGTTTGGACCCCTATTCCATCAGCACAAGCACTGAAGCAGAAGGCAGACTGGTGAGCTGCCACACAGAAACCCATGGATTGCACTCCCAAATGGAACTGCACACACAAACTGACCCAAGCAAAAGCTTGAACTAGACAATCTCCAGAAGTCCCTTCTGACCTAAATTATGGTATGATTTATGTCAAAGGATAAATAGGTGATTTTTCCACATGGGACCAATGTGTCCTTATGTGTTCAGATCTCACCTGGAATTCTATCCAGGTTGAAAGCAGGTTTCTGAACTTCTCCCCTTTATCTATTCCTTGCAAATACAGTTTGTATAAATAGGAATCAACAAGTAGACTTCATGTGAGTGAGTAAGCATGAATGATGCCTGTAGATCATCCTTCTTCCAGACTAAAACTAAATGTGAAAGCATCCACAAATCATCTGGAGTGAGAGAGTTCGGGAGAAGTGATCTTTAATGAAAGTTTTAAGGGATACTGTGATGCACCCAAAACCCAGTACAAGAGGGAACAAATTTATACAAGCACAAACCCTCCACAGGTGAAATCCTGTGGTGTAACCACATACAAATCACTATTACTGTCTTGTACAAATAGATGCATTTAGTTCTTTGATTTGCAACTCTACGCACTTCACACAGCAGTAAAGATAATCCTGCAGGTAACTTTAAAGGAAAATAATTTTAATTCATTCAAGCAGTTCAGCTCTTTCATAGAGAAAAGCACACATGATCTCACAGTTTCACTACCTTCTGCTTTTAACTCAGCTATAATCACCACTTCTCAGTTGGGATGCTGCTGCTAGTAACAGAATGGAAACATGCTTCTGCCCTCTTGCCCTTACTTTTGTCTGGCTCTTCACTTCCAGACTGCTGTCTGATCACTTTCATGTTTGTCACTGCTGAGGCCTTGGGAGGGAGGAGGTAAGATTAGACAGCAAGCTTGTGCTCCAAGATAATTATAAATACAGATGCTCTTTGCTCAAACATGGGTAGAAACTATTGAACTTTGTCACTTTGTTGTTTACAGCCATCTCAGACCCCAAAGTGGAAACTAAGCTTATACGCAGTCCAGACAAAGCTGAGGACTCTGAGAAAATGGTGGGGAGGAGCTGCTCAGCAACCGGGAAACCAGCTCCAAAAATAACCTGGCACCTTCCCAGCATCCTGCAGCAGAAACCAAGGGAGTACCACATAAAGTTCAGCAACCAGACTGTGACTGTCATCAGCAATTTTACCCACACCCACTCCAAAATCCTTCAGGAGTACCCCATCACCTGCACAATCCAACACCCTTCTCTAAATGTGACCCTGGTGCTGCCCACAGCCAGCCTGGAGCCAGGTCAGTATGTAACTCTGCTCCTGCTCTGAGTGGAGCAGAAACTGCACAACACCTCCTGGGGCAGAGCGGAAACTCCGCAGAGGGTTGGGAGCAGGTGGGGAAGGCACCTGGAAGAGCAGCTCTGGCTGGGCTTGGGAGGGATGGAGGAGGTGTCTTGGAACATCCAGATGCCCTGGGCAATGGCACATAATGTCTTACTGCTCATCAGGTCCCTTACCACCACGGTGTGCCCCAGCCTCCCTGTCCCTGGGAAGGACTATTTGTGACAGGGTTCCCTGTCACGTAGCATGACACACCAACAGGACGAGCCAGTGTTGGGTAGCTCAGAGGGGCTGAATTCTGTATGCCTGACCTTAACATCAGACCCCAAGCATATGCCTGCTGGCAGTGCCACTTGAGTGCACTGGGATGTGCTCCCTGTGCCCCTAGCCACTCCATTTCACTCTGGGGAATGGCCAAGGGATGTTTGAAATGGGTTTTGGGTTGGTTTTTTACTTCCTGCACAAACTGAATACCTGTGCTTTCCCCACAGGTCCAGACAGCAGCATGGCACCAGCCAATGCCATTGCAGTGGGGGTCCTGGTCCCCCTGACCTCCCTGCTCCTTCTCACCTGCCTCCTCTACCCCTGCCTCAGGCACCTACGTGACCCAGAGAGAAACCCAACCTGGCCATGCTGGGTAGGTCTGCCTTTCCTCAGGGTGCTGCCAGGGTCACCCCCACAGGTCACAGGGCTCAGTGCCATGACCTGGCTCTGCTCAGCCGCACCAGGGCTGCCTGCACGCTGCCCTAGCCAGGCTGAACCTGGCCTGGAGAAGGACACAGGAATTGGGCCCCAGCCAGACAACTGGGAAGGGGAAGCCTGATTCTGCATAGCCAGCCTACAGGTGCCCAAGAGTGCTTGCAGCTAGAAAACATCCACTGTGCCAATGACAAGGCACGCTGCAGCAGAAGCATCACTCTACTACTATATGTATACAAAAATAGCTGTGCCAGCAGTGGCCAGGCCCTTGCACTGGTCTTCTGCAGCTCCTCAAATAATATGCTTCAGCACAGCCAGTGGAGCTTATGGAGGCAGCAGTTTTGAGGATGTGTCTCAAACAAAATGCGGTCTTAGAGGAAACTGTGCCTCTCTGAGGGAAGTCCAGGGTCCCACGCTGTGGCACGGGCTGAGGCACTGCTGGTTGTCCACAGAGGCTATCCTAGTGCAGGGGGTGCAGGATGCTTGAGGTGGGGGTAAACTGAGTGAAGTGGCATCATTTCAGAGAATCACAGTCCAGTTTTGTGAAGGCTCCTCATCCTCCTTGCAGTATATGCCTAGCATGTGCACCCGGAATTTTGATGAAAATTCTAGAGAAAAAGAAGCAGTGGAGGAAATGCAACACATCTTCCATGGGTGTTACATCTCTAGGTCCAAGCTGAAGACTACTGGTGGGATTGCTAGGGGAAAACTTTAGTCTCCCCTCACAGAGAGATGCAAGGACTCACTTGGCAATACAAATATCCAGGATTTTTACCCTCACACTTAAAGCATCCATATATTTTGAAGAAATAAACACAACTACCTCTCTTTTGTCAGGTACTTCCTGCCTGTACCAAGGCCAAGAAGTGCAGGCAGTATGGAGCTGCAGGCAGGCGGGCTCCTGTGGTGTCCCCCAGCCTCGGTGCACCACTGGACACCTGAGAAGCTGCCCACCCTACACATGCAAGAGAGAAACTCTTAAAATGGCACCTCAAGCTTCCAAGGAAATCACCTGTGATTTTCTCCAAGAGAAATACAAAAAGGGACAATTTATAATAGATATTTATTTATTTTGTTACACTATAATATTCTGTTTTGTAAGAAAAAAAAATATAAAGTATTTATTTGAAACCCAGGCTGGCTGTGCGGATCCATTTAGTGGAACTCATGCTTTGTATATTCGAGGGGTTTGAACATTGTTTATTACTTTTTGATATTTTAACACTGCAAACTCAGAAGTGGATGGGGGATTCTCTGAAACCAGGCAGCATTTTGTAAGGCTGCTGGTCTGGAAAGGGCTGCAGATGGACCGAAGGAGCCCCCCACCAGGAGCTGGGCTGCAGAAAATCCCTCCATCTACAGCTTAGCACACTGCTCTGAACTTCAGGTGTTGAACTTGTTCCCAAAAGGGCACAAGACATCAGGCCAAGACTGCAGCCAGCCAGAACTTAAAACCCAGATGCCAGGAGCAATAGGCTTCAAGCCAGGAGTCATGAGGAAGTGCCAAGTCTGATTTCCAGCAACCTCTCCTGGAAAGTGATGTAAAAGGCACATAGATGTTTCCTTCTTCCCTCTTTTCAGGGCTTCCCACAGCCCCCTTCTTAATGTCCCTGATCCATCACAAGTGCCTTGTATATCCTGCCATCCCACCCACCTGCAGGAGGAAGCAGGGCAATAGAAAAGTAATTGCAGGGGTAGTGGGTTGCCTAGAATATTTTGTTTGTGTCCTGGTGTAGTGCAGTGGGAAACAGGAGGCTGGTAGGCCTGAGGAGGTGGATGCTATATTTATTTATTTCCCATGTGGGCAGATAAATAGCAGTGCAGGGCAATGAGTGTTCCCTATCCTGAAAATGCTTTATTTATAATCATTAGGTCAGATCTGAGCTGTAATCTCCTGTAATTCCCTGAATTGCACCCTATTCTCATGAAGTCTTGTAGACTTAGGGAAGGGGAAATGAGCCCACCTGGCTGATGCTGGTCTTGTGAGAAGCCACCAGTGCAGGCTGCTTCCTCTCCTTCTGGCTTTCTGGAGCAAAAGCCCGTAATCTGGGTTTTTCTCATCCATGTATTTCAAACGGGCGTCCCACATGACTCACTAAGTTCTGGCCAAAAAGCCAAGTGAACGAAAATGAAAGCAAATGGGTGAGAATGAGTAAACCCGGTCTCTGCTATAAAATACTTTTTTTAGGCCCCCCTAGTACTCAGTAATAGCACAGTTGGTGAGTGAGGGGAAAGGGGAACTGGCTGCAGCAGTTACAATTGGGCTTTTTTTCTCTTTAGCCCCCTAACTGTCAAAGGAGGAAGTAATGGTTTGTCCAAACTTTTCCACCATTGCAGCTTCATTTCTTCCTCCATGAGGGAAGAGGCCAGGCAAGAAAAAGGTTTTCCCCTGGGTTTGTGGAGGGCAGGAATGGGGTGCAGAGCCCCTGGCACCCTTCTTGAGCAGGCTGTGTGGCCTCAGCCCTTGCCATTCTTCAGAGTCTGCAGTTGCAATTTAGAACAGTTTATTTTAGTTTTAACATGAGATTTCTGCTAGTGTTTAGACTAGGGTTTTGTTGTTTGGTTTGTTGGGGTTTTTTAATAGAAAAAAGAAACTAATCTCTTGCAGAAATGGGGAGTTTGGACATGGGCAAAAAAAAAAAGGATTTCCTGAGGGAAGAGAGAAAGGCACAAGGCCACTGAGAAATCTATTCAAACTCAGGAAAATGGCAGAGATTATCTATTATTGTTATCTACAATCTGATCACCTGGAGTGTGGAAAAGCAGGGCTTGGAGTCATGAAAGTATCTGTTTATGTGTAGGACTGTGGCTTCTTTTAATTTTTCGCTGAATGTAGAAATTTTTTTAGTTTTTAGAGGTTTCTGCTTACGAGTATGATAGGTCCAGAAACTGGCTTACAAGCAAAATTCTGTACAAGATTTATTTTTCATTCATGATATCGGAATGAGAACATGACATCCAGATACAGAACACTTAAAACCAATACATGTACTTACCTTCATGCTATACAAAGCCATCTACTAAGACACAGTGCCAGAAAATGCTGCATGCTACTGCTGTGGTGTTTGGCTTCACGTGGCAATGAAATGAATGCAAGAATGCAGACTGTGGATAATTAACTGGCTGATAGCTATGGGGGGAAAAAAAGAATATGGAAAAAATACAAACCACCTTTTGTGGAATAAACAAAAGCATGACTGAGGGACTCAGATGTTTTGACTACGAATGATGAACATCATAACTGCTGTTATGAGATTTCTTTGTGATTATTTTGTGTTTGTCTGTCCAGTTACCTCTGTTAACAATTTGTAAGCAATTCCTTGGAGGTTATATTTCGAATGGGTTTATACAGATACATAATATTTGTTCTAATAAATGTGTGATTTTAATAAATGGGTGAGTGTGATTCCCAACGTCTTTTGTCTGCTGTGGCCCTGCATGGCTGTAGGTGAGATTGGTATGGAGCTTGAGATGAGAAATAGAAATAAAATTGGTAGGATATTTAAGTGAAATAGGCTGCTCTATTTTGCTGCTCCAATACAAGTGAAATGAAGCAGGTTAGCTTTATAAGTAAATGGAAGCAGACCATATTTCCAAAAGAAATTCTATGAGAATGTTCTGAGCCACTACTGCCACCAAATAAAAAAAAAAAAAAAAAAAATTGGATTTTTCCCTGTTTTGAGGCTGGGCAGTTGTCAGTCTCAACCAACTCTGCCTTTGGCCACTTTGTGTCACTGCATTTTGTCCATGGACAAGTGGTGTTGATGCAGGGCATAATTTCTCCTAACAGGTGGGAAAAGGGCAAGAAGGAATGCCACCTTGCCTCTCACATAGATAAAACTGTCTCTGGGTAATGTGTTTCTCTTTATAAAGCAAATGTAGCCTGCACCTCTCAGCTTTGGGATCCTTTGACCCTGACATTAGCCAGTTCAGGTTAAGGCTTTAGCTCATGTCCGAAGTGTCCTTTTTAACTGTTGAGATATGGATATAGATAGGTAGATATAGATATAGATATGGATAGATATAGATAAAATTAAGGTTCTTCAGGCTGTATAAAATGTCCATGTTTCTGTTTTGGCATGCCAGGCTATTGCAGAGATGTATTGTGTTGGTATTTTTTTCTGCCCAGATGCTGGGTTCCTGGTTCTAAGAGAGCAGTAAGGTGCAAGCAAGTTGGCCCCAACAGCTCTGGCTGAAGATATGACTTTGAAGTGTAGCTGAAATGTTTGCCTTAGATATTTTACAGGCACTGGCTGAAAAAAGAAGAATATTCTTCTTCTGAAACCAGTGCTAGCAGAGGCATGGGACTAAATTTGTACAGTGAAAAGAAACTTTGTTTTGGTGATAGACCTTTGAAAGCATCCTTCATCAATTCTCTGTTGCATGACCCTGGGGGAATGCTTCATCTAAATACCACACCAATGCATTTCCTTATGAAATCAGACATGGAAGAAAATATAACCCTTTTTTTTTAATTCACTTTTCAGCAGTGAGCCCCTGGCAATCAGCTGAAACAAGAGAATTGCACTGATTACATTTTTCTCTTTTATAAATGAGACTATCAAGCCAGGCAGATACAAATCAAGTGTATTTTTGTTTTCACTCTCAGTACACCAGAAATTGCTCATATTTGTGGAAGCCATACAAAGGGCCTTCTCATGTCTCTGCTGCTTTCATCTTTGGACATATAAATCTATGTGTGAAAGGAGCAGTGAATACTTGTCCAGCTCTTTGTGGATGGACTCTGTTTAGTCTGCTGAACTTTGAGAAAAGCCACCTGAAATTTCTGGGAAGCCTGAGAGAATCCTCAGTCTAAGACCCCTACACAATACAGAGTTTTAAATTCCCTAGGGTGTCAGAAGCTGTTGTCCCTAACCACCCTAGGAAAAAAGGAGGAAAAAGCTGCTTTGTCTAGTAAAAGAGCAGGCTAATGTAGAATGAAAGGCTTGCAGGAAAAAAAAAAAAAAAAAACAACCTACATTGCTTAAAAAAACCCAAGTAAAATCTTTTTTTTTTTTCAATCAGAATATTTTATTTTATATTATCATTCAGGTAAATTACAGAAAGCCCAGGTCTCATGATAAACACCGAGGCTTACATTTTAGTTTAAAGAAACCAATTTGCCTTGAGCCTTCCTTGTTTACAGGAATGTAGCTATTTTCATAAATGAGACTGTAGTGGATTTTAGTTGCCCATCATCTGAATAACTAGAAATATCATTGTTTGCTACAGGTTTCTCTCTAAATACCAGAAGCTATACACAAAGAGGAGAAAGGGGAAATGTCCTCGTGTAGTTTTCTGAGAATTTTTGCATACCCACTTTAGAATAGTTTGATTTTAAGGGTATTAAGTAGGCTGCTTACTTTCTAGGATTTATTAATAGAAATAAGGTGTCAGTTGTCTACTCAATACTTCAGCATTGATGTATATAACTTCAACATTTCTTTCTGGAAATCTGTATTGTAACAATTTCTGACAACATCAAGACAATTAGAAGACATTCCTTGGAATCTAGCTCAGGCTGCACAGGGATACCAAGACCTTGCTGCACCACTAAGAGAAAGTGCTGAGCTCCCTGCAGGCTCCACTGGGGTGGAAATCTTCTGACTAGGATGCAAAACAAAAGGGGGCCACATCCTGGGTCACAGGTAATAACATCCCAGGCTGAAAGGATTTGATGTACCAGGCTCTCCAGCGGGCCCTGACCCAGCAGAAGGATTAATTCCTCTGGCCTCAGGTTTGTGACTCTGTATCACTCTGCTGGCAGATGTGGGTTGGGAGGCTTGGAAAAACTGAAGCCAGAAACTGCCAAGAAACAGCATCAGTTATCAACAGTGAGACAGATGTTTTTCCTGAAGGGTGAGCAAGAAGGCTTGGGGGCCCCATATTTGATTCTCTACAGCTTCCTTCATTCCCTTAGCACATTTATTCTTTGTTTGCTCTTTTTCTGGTCCACGGGACCCAGACCTGATGCTGAACTACCACCCAGTGAATATCTCTGCCTCAAACAACAAGTTTGTCCTTTGTATTCCTGTTGCTTAGCTCAGCCATCTATTTTGCCTCTCCTGGTTGTTTCAAGGTTGTTTCCTCTCCCTGATGCTGTTCTGTCTTATCACACATTTGAAGATGCTGTCCACCTACCTGGATCACCTCTCTTCTGCTGGGCACCTCTTGTTCTTCTCCAGCTGGGGTAGTCATAGGGCTGAGCTGGGAAATGGGAGTTAGGGAGGGAGGAGGGAAGGAGAGAAAAGAGCAAAAGGGCACACACAGAGCCTGAAGACAGGGTAAGGATCTCAAAGTGGAGCCAAATGGGGAAATAATCTTCCCAGAAAAACTCTCAAGTTGGCAATTTGTTAGAACACATGAGCTTAGGCCTTGGCTGCTTCCAGGAGTAAAACTTCATACGAAATTAGCTTTGGAATATAAATGTTACCTGCAATCTGTACATCCCTCTCTGTGGCCTGTGACCCCTGCAGGCTTTAGCAACAAAATGGCCTGAGGAGTTTGGCCAGCTGGACAACCAAGCCACAGAGATGCTTGGTGAAAGTAATTTGAGGTGTGCTTAAAAAGAGAACCCCTTAAGACTATGAGCAAGGGCCCTGTTTTGTGAAGTCTGCAGAGTTGATTAGCAATGGATTTGCATTCCTTTTTGTCCCTTGATGGCCAGCATATGAGATGAGGCTGGCTGCGTGTAATGCAGCCAGGGAAGATAAGGACTGGGCACAGCAGGGAGCTGATGCTGCAGGAGGGGTCTGGCACTGGATATCACTTTGTGCTCCTCAATTGATTTCTGATTAAATGCCCATAACTTCCTAAAAGAAGTACACATGCTACCAACAGAAAATGAGGGGAATGAACCTTTCTGGTGACAACCTGCTCTCATGGCATTTTCTATTCAAATGTCTGCCCCTCTTGGCTCAGCAGTGAGTCTGGGCTTGCAGCTTGGAGTGAGCTAACATTTCATTTCCTCCTCACCCTTTCATCTACAGACTCTGACCAGGAGCCTGATGCACCTTGATCTCTGGAAGAACTGAAAACAACAAACACAAACCACCAGGAAGCAGGGAAATACAATGCTATAAAGCTGCTGATGAACTGTCTTTCTCTTCACTAGTAATTCTCCTCTTTGGCAGAAATAGCAACATTTAGGCCCAAAAAAGAGAGAAGCCCCCAGAAAATTGTCTCTTCAGTTTAAGCATAGGGCAGTTAGGCAGACTCCGAAAGTTGGTTTTTTTCCCTTCAGAAAGTAAGAATTAAATAATTAAGGTGACACTCTCCAGTACTCACAGACCAGACATGCTGCTTTATCTAAAACTTTGAAAGCATTGAGGTCTGGCTTGGACAAGCAGTCCCCTGCACAGTTCTGTTTAAGCAGAACTTTAATAAATGACTGAAAAGAGAAAAACAGCTGACTTCTTTTGGTGAGCAAAGTTCAGAACTATACAAAAGAAAAGCAAAAGTTGGGGAAGGGGCATGTGGCAAACAAGTTGGACAGATTCTGTTTCTATAATCTGACCTGTTGCCAGGACCTGTTGCACCACAGATGTTAGTGCCATTTCTGTGTGTTGTTATTTTGTATGCGAGCAGGTAGGTTTTGCTCCACAACGTGCAGCTGGCCAGTAGGATCCTTGCCCAGGAAAAAATGCACTGAGATTCAGAGGGCAAAGGGTCTTGATGCAATCCAAATATCTGAGCCAAATTTTGTTGCCTGGACAATGAAGAGCTTCTAGAAGGGAAAAAGTGGTCATTATCTAAGATGACTGCACCAATTTCCCCTCTTATATAGGAAACAAATTGAAGATGTACCTCCACAAAACCCTTCACATGTGTAACCCTCCACTGATGCTTGTACCTGGGTCTGCTTTCCCATCTCCAAGCAGGCTCTGGGGATTGATGGAAAAGAGCAGATCTGCTCTGCTAAGTCTGTTGTATATTGGGTGCAAGATACACATTGCAGTGGTTGGTATTTGTGCTGGTTGCTTAGTGTTAGATGCAGCATCACTTTGCTTGGGACAGTGACCTTGTACCCCCATGCAGCTGCCCATCTGCATTGAGCATATTCACCTCCATGGCTTCTTTTGCCTTTCTAAGCCAGGAAAGATCCCTGTGTGAGCTCAGCAGCATTAGATGCATCTCTCCTGTCCTCACCTGTCCTTTCTCATCCTGAGTTCCTTGAGCCAAAATCTCTGATGTTTGTTTTTGTTGAAGTTTCTGAGTTTAAAAAAGTGCCTGAATATGATTGGCAATTTCCAGAATCGAGTGAGTTGTCATTACTTTCTCTGCTCCGTGTCATAGAGTTTGCTCTGGGACATCTCTCAGCCAGCCCCTGGGAGCTCTCTCCTAGCTCAAAATGCTTCTGCCTTGCTGGCAGTAGGGACACCCCTTGTGCCCAAAAGCAGAAGTCTGGGCCAGAGGAGGCTGGAATGGGACCAGGCATGAGGGGAGAGAAATTGAAAACACCTGAGGGACCCTGTGGGAAGGCTCTGACATGGTGGTGTGCACTGGTTTCACTGCCCTGCTCACTGCCTGCAGTGCAAGCTGGTGCTGTAGCTAGAAATGAGGGGCTGGATGGAGCCTTTTCCCCTAATGCCAGGAGGTGCCAGGAGGGATGTTCTGCAGTACATCTCACCTTGCATGGAATTCATCTACAAAATGGGGAGAGGAAGGGGGTGGAACTGTAAGAAATCATAGGCTTATGAGAACTAGAGAACTTGATGCTGCTGCCTCAGTGGAGGGATGAGTCAAAGTCAAACAGCAGAGATGAACACAGACTGGTATTTGCTTCTCATATTTTCCTGTAAAATAGCCTTCTCCCTCTCTTACAGAAAGCCTATGTAGAGTGCAGTGGGTATCCTGCTGTAAGTACAGCTTGGAACCTCACGTGGTCTTGACCTCGATGCTGGGTTGCCATGGGGGCAGGAGCTGCACTGTGCAGTTTTACAGCAAACCCTCGGGCACAGGGCATCGCCTCTGTGCACCAGAGCACCGTCACACCCCTGGCTTTCCCTTGCTGGAATTATATCAGATGCAAACACATCTGGCTTGAGGAGACTTCAGCCAAACCTGCTCCCTGCAATGACTCCTTTCACAATCCACTTGGGGGGTCTGGTTTGCTTGTGGGTTGTGGCACCTGCAGGCATCTCCACACTGCTCTCCTGATGGGGAATCATCTCCTGCTCTTGCTTGGGACTCCTCTGTGCCACAACCAAGGGAGAAAATTGATCTCCCTAAGGACTCCAGTATTGGCACCCAGTATGATGTCCAGCAAGCCTCAGAGGCACTGAGGTACTGCCCTTCCCACCATCCCTTTCCTGACAAAGAGAAAGTGAGCAGGGTCTGTCAGGGCCTGTAGCCCCTAGTTTCTTCCCTCTCCATCAGACATCTCCCACACATACCAGGAAGATCCCACATTTACACCTCCAGAGGTGCAAGTAGTGGTTGTGATGCCTCCTAGCAAATCACCAGGATGGGATTAACAAGGGACACCATCAAACTTTGAAAAAGGAGGAAAAGAGGAAAAAAAAAAAGAAAGCATGAGTGCTGTTTGTTTCCATCTCTGGCAGCCAGTGCTGTTGGCAGGCAGGGCACAATAATGGTCAGTGACTGACCAGGGATGCTGCTGATTGACTGCTGAGGAATGTGCTGAAAAAAGTCGTCAGAATTTTCAACAGTTCCCTGGCAATGCCATGCCCCCATTGAAGGAAATGGGGAAAGGGATTAGCTTTCCTGGTCAGTTGCTTCATCCCACAATGATTTCCCCCCTGCTCTTCTGGGCTGAAATCTGCCTCCTGCTGCTCTGCAGAGGCTGCCAGCATGTGGAACCAGCAATGGGTGAGTGGAGCACCCTTTCCCCATACCAGCTTAACTCTGGAGCAGCACCAGCCTTTCCTAGCATGCAGAGAGACTTGGATACCATGCTGACTAAAATATACTACATGGTGACTGGAACAGTAGCTAGTAAACTGGCCTTGACTCAGCAGCAGCAGTCAGGTTGGGTCAGAGAGATCACAGGGCACTTTGCTCACAAGCTATATGCTCTGCCTGGATATTCCCTTTCTTTGTTGGTGTTGCTAAACTCCTCAGCACAGGGGATGGAGCAGGTTTGCATTTCCAGTGTCCATGACTGGGTGGTGCACACTTCTCTGGGGAGAGGCTGGAGCAGGGCATATCCCTCTGCAGTCCTTCGTGCTGCCTCCTGGCTGCAGGGTGCCCAGGGCTGCTCTGCCACCCCACAGCCCTGCAGGGGCCAGGGGTGCTCTTGGGAGCTGGTTTTGATGGGTGGTTGCTGTGCTTGCAAAGGAGCCTGCCTGCCCTCTGTTCCCATGCTGCCTTCCTCCTCTCCATGGAATTGTACAGCAGAGGATAACGATGTCATGGCCACCTGTGACAACAGGGGGCCTGAAGTCTCCCGGGGTGCCACACAGCCTCGTAGTGGAGTTCCTTACTCCTGTGTTCTGCAAGATGGGAACAATGGAACTGGATGTTTCAAGGCACTATGGCTTTCCCTGAGTGAATTGCTTTTCCTCCTGCCCTGATTTTGTGGCTTCCTTTGTTCTTAGCTTTGAAGGAACCCATCCAATCTGATACCACCATCGTAGCAGCCCTTGGGGGAGAGGCAAATTTCTATTGCAACTTCTCGCTCTGATGGATGTTTTGCAAGTCATCTGGCAAAAGAGAAATGGCATTTCCTTCTAGAACATGGCCACCTACAGCCCAACACACGGGCTGAGGCTGATTGGGTCATTTCAGAGGTTGATTGGGTCATTTCAGAAGAAGGTGTGTTTCACTAGAGCAGCCTCAGCTATCACCCTCCAAAATCTCACACTTGATGATGAGTCCTATTACAGATGCATTTTCAGTGTGTTCTGTCATGGCTCCATCAGCAAAGAGATAGTCCTCAACATCCAAAGTAAGTTTTGCACTAACAGCTTCTCTCTTTCTGTCACTCAGCTTGGGTCTGATGAAGTCAGGAGGTGGGGATGTCATAATCCTATCCACCACATGGAGATATTCCATGCAGCAGCATCTCCTTGGTGGGTAGTGGTCAGATTGCCACACCAGAATTATTACCTAACCAACTAACCTTTTAATTGGACAATTAATGACAGGTATACTAATCAACTGACCTTATAAAAATTGTAGAGGTACTTCTCCACATGGGGTTTTTGCCATACTGTATATCTGAAAGCTTTCAATTAAAAATTTGCTTTAATATTCACTCTAACATTGTTTGGGAAGATCGGTTCTATTTTCTACACTTTCCTCAGGGGAAGTGAAAGCAAATAAGCCAGCAGATGCTTTAGGATAAAAACTTTGTACAGAGAGATAAACCCACCCAGCCTTAACTGTAAACTCACCACAGAGTGTAAAAAGCACCTTCTCGTTTTGCTGCCAGCAATTTCTGAGCTCACAGTGGAATTCCATTCCCTCCTGCCCACTGAGAATCTCCTCACTGCAGTGTGCTCAGCAACAGGAAAGCCTGCCCCCAACATCTTGGTCCTGGAGGAGACACCTGAAACACACCACATCCAAAACACAAATGGAATAGTAACAGTGTCAAGCAGACCTACCTTCTCTGCCAACCACCTCCATGCCTTGTTCTGCCTCCTTGACCACCCACAAGGAAGGAAAATGAAGGCACTTCACCTGGAAGAAGGAAGGGAAGGTAGGCTGCAGCTGTGTGGAGATGTGTAACGTGTAGTGGGGAGCACTTAGGGAAGGATGTGCAGTTGTGGGAGGGCAGCTTGTACTTACATAGGTCTTGCTAGACAACTTTCTGTGAGGCCAGATCTCATGCTAGATGAAGATTTCAGGGTTTGAAACTCTCCAGAAGACTCTTCCCTGTAGTACCTTTGTATGTGTGTGGTGGATGTGTGCATATATAGATGGGGTAAATACGTATATTTGTGCATACACATGTATATGAGGCTCTGTATTGTCCACATTTCTACTTCATGATTTATTTAGAGCAGCATTACCCCCTGCTGGAGGGTACCAGCAGAGCAGGCTCTCACAGATTATCTTGCTGGAGGGTATGTGTCAGGAAGGATGGGACAGTTCTCTTGTGATAAAACTTCTTTCAACAGAAACGCAAACAGATCAAGAGTAAAAGTTCTGGGGTTTGATACCCCTGATACCAGGGAAATGTGAGACATTATCCGTATTTATTTAAAAACATAAAATAATCATTCAGCAGAGGACCTTTGGTTGAGTTACATTGTTGCAGTGCTCCTTTCCCTCCTTCAAAGAATAAATGGGCACAAAATGCTGAATGTTGCACTCAGTCCCAGCCCCTGGAAGAGGACACCAGAAACAGACCGGCATCACTTCATGTTCTGTGTGAACTTACTGGTTTCTTTTTGCAGATGTTCAGAAGTGCACAGTCATCACCACATCGATATTAACAGCTGTGTTGCTCTTACCCATCTTGATATATTGTGGCATGAGAGTAAATAACAGCAGAAAGAACAAGTAAGAATAGTTTCCATTTTCTTGCAAATGATGTGGCTTGCCTCTGTTCACCTTGCAACTTGCCTTTCTCTTTTTTCTTGGTATTTTTATATATCTGGTCTGGAAACTCATCCAGCTTGTAACAGCGTCTTTAAAATAGCACGATTCACTCTAAATGACAAGGAGTATACTAAGGATCATGGAACTAACTGATGCTGTGGTTTTTTCCCAGGCAGAAGACACTCGGTGCACCCACAACTCCTGCAAAGGAGACAGGCTCACAGCAAGACCTGGGTGAGAGAGCCTCTGAGAGCCTGCACCCACCGAAAGAGCAGCACATCACTCAGCAAAACGAGGTAACCCAAACCTCCAAGGCTTCTCGTGATTATTCACGTCCTCCATTAGGGGTCTCTAGGTTTCTCCTGCCACGTCTTTGCTGCATGGGACAGCCACACCGGGGAGATGACACAACATTTAACCTCCAGCTACGATCAAGGAAGACTGATTAATGTTTTGCGCTGCTGGCCTGGAGGGTGCAGGAGAAAAGTTAGTCAAAGTTATTTAGGTGTAAAAGGCATGGAAGAGGCACTGGAAGCGTCCAGGAGACAAGATGAGCATTCTAGACAAGGCCAGGGAGACCTGTAGAGCCTGGGTGCTGTAAAGAGCAGCCTCACACAGAATTTTCCCCACTGGGAAGGGTCTGCCCTGCCCTCCTTGTCCTGGTACAGACACAAAGGGGCTCTGTGGGAGGGCTGCTGGCACCCACAGACAGAACCAGTAAGTGGTCACAGCTGGGAATCCCTCCCCCTAGACACTTTGCTCTGATATCCCATGTGTTCCCTGTTTTCCCTGCAAGCTCCTGGTGGTCCTGTGCTGTAAATGGGAATGCTCTTCTCTACTCATCACTTCTCTCTGCCAGGCAGTGTAGAGCTCTATAGTGATTACCACACCACTCTGCTGGGTCTCTTGCAGAAGCAGACACCAGGCTCCACACTACACAAAAGGTGGAATGAAAACCTGGGATTGAGAAAGGCGCTTGTTTTCAGAGGAAGCAGAAAACCTGAACAGCAGCTTCCAAAGTCAGTTGAAGAGTGGACCTGCTGGGTTATCCATCAAGGAGCTTGGCTGCTCTCCCAAGAAGCAGGATGGTGAGGAAATGGCACGTGAGGGAGCCCAAGTGACACCCCAGCCCAGCTGCTCCCCACCCCAGCAGAGGAAGGGCAGATACCAGCCAGCTCCACTAGCCCAGAGGAACACAGGGGCCCACACTAAGGATGCAAAGGAAGGGCAGCTTGCCCAGGCCCCTCCCAGGGGTGTCCCAGGAGATCCTAAGCGCTGGGGTCTGTCTGAGAAACCCACCCAGATGAGTCCTTCAGTGGAGCACCTTCTGAACTCAGGACATTGCTGCCTGAGGTCTGTGGACACATGATGCCATGCAAATGAAGAGCATTTGGGAATTCCACTGGGCTGTTATGGGATTCTTAGGGAAGGAAACCAAGGTGGGAAAGGGAGGAAATCAAAGGCAGCTGGGAGTAAAACACCTGGGAAAATGATGGATGAAGTAATAAAAGGGTCTGTAATCATTTATGCAGGAGGCTGGTCAGTATACTTGTCTGGGCTGTCCCAGTGCCCTGTCACCACAGTCTGTCCTGTCTTCTCATTAAACCCCATTTCTAACTCTTCTCCTGGGTGAGGGACACTCCAGCTGGTGTGCATGTGTGTAGGGGGCCCTGATGTCAGCAGCTGGGCCAGAACCAGGGGCCCCACGTGCCTGGGTGCCAGCAGCTGGGGAGACCTGAGTGAGACAGGCCAAGTGCCAGGCACCAGCCTGGATCAGGGCCAGCCTGTGTGTCCCTGCTGTGGCACCTGGAGCGAGCATGAGTGAGCCTGTGAGGGCCAGCAGGGCTCGAGCCACACGAGCCGGTGAGCAGGGGACATGTCTGGGGATGCTCTTGGATGTCTCACAAGCAATCAGGCAGAAGGATCTGTGCTGTGGATGGGCCAAGACCAACAGAACAAGACTGGTATTTGGGAAAAAAAAAAAAAAAAAAAGAAATGAAATTATTATTTAAAAAGCTTTGATCTGGGAAAGTTCCCCTCCAGCTCTGTGTGTGATTACATGAGGTGTTTCAGAGATGTGCTTCCAATGTATTTGCAAAGGTTCCTCTGACAGCTTCTGTGGCAGTGCAGCCTCAGTGCAGAGCTGAGCAGTGCAGTACCACTGTCTGTGGTAAGCACACAGTACCCTCTAGTGAAAAGGAATTATATCTCATTTAGCCAAGTACCCTGAACTTTGTAAGGAGTCATGTCCTAATTAGCTAAAGAATTTATGTGGGGGTTTTTGTAATTTGTTTTTACATAAATTTGTGTTTAACTTAGTGTCAGTAGAACAAGATTAAAAACCCAAGAAAACTAATAAACAGCTGATCTTGAACCTGCAGAAAATAACTCCAGGGACCTACATACCTCATAACATTTAATGAATAGAGGATTGTTTAGCTACAGAAGCAAATTTAATAGAGAATTGTTTGATTAAAAGGAGTTCTGGCTAATCTTTAACTAAATATAGTGTCTTAGCAGTGACTTAGTACAGTAAGATAAAAAAATAGAGGTCAGCAGAAGTGAATTACGCATGTGCTGGGAGCTGTGAACATAGGCGTGTCATCCAGAGACGAAGACAATAATGAAGACCCTCTGATGAAGTAACGAAGCTCCCTAATCAAAATAATAACAGGAAAGGACACTATATGGCAGCCTTGCTCCATGCCAAGACAACGTTGGATACAACCATCTCTGATGTAACAGACTGGGCAAACTCTGGGAGGGGCTATAAGGAAATCTTAAGTGTAAAAATTTCTTTAAAGCCCAAGGAACTGTGTCTGGTGGGACATGCTCATGGCAAAAAATTCCCAGCATGTCTCCAGCACTGTAATAAAGGAATGCCCAATCTAACAGAATTTCGCTGTTGGATTTAAGTTCTTTAATTCACCAGATGGAGAGATCCCCAATCCACTCACTGCAGGGAAAACACCTTCAGTGAGTCTTCCATTAAAATAGTAACTCACCAGCACTGTGTTTTTCCTCTTTGGACTTCCAAGTAGTCTTTTGATATCCAGCAACCCTATCTCTGGTATCAAGAAATTACAACTGCCATATCCAAACTCATGCCATGATGAAATGACTCTATGAGGGTTGCCCAGCAACAGGCACTGACTGTGGTTGCTGGAATAGAAGATGTTGAAAGGGACTGAGGAAGGAACTCGGCATTGGGATTCAGTTCTTCTTTGCTTTCCTGGAGAAAGAGGTCCTTCAAAGGACCAGGGAAAGGAATGTGGAAATGTTCCCAAGTCTGTTCTCCACACTTCCAGGCTGGCCAGTGATGGGTAAAATAAGCTGCTAGAGGATGTGCAGACAAATTCATTATGCCAGAGGTTTATGTCCAAAAGGAGACGGACGAGTCCTGTAACTTTATTCAAATAAAGGGAAAGGCCATGGGGCATTTCCCCAAAGATCTCCCAAACTGTTGGAAAACACAGCCTACTTTCTATCCTAATTTCCTGGCTGCATCACCCTCTCCCTTTCCCCATTGGCTGAGGCACTTGGAAGGTACAGTAGGCTCATTATATGCTCACTACCTGTTCCCTTCTAATGTGCACACAACCCCTTTGTATCTTTGTTTTTCTTCTCTAGGTTCAGGAATTTAACAAGGCCTTGGCTGAGCAACATTCAGTCTTGAAAGGAATGAGAGATTTGTCTTTACAAACTGTGGGTTTGCTGATAGGTAAAGATAGATACTGAGAGATGAAAGAAGCAATGGGAAGAACCATAAATTCCATAGGAAAATAAAAAGGGGGGGGTATACATTAGAAGGGGGTCTGTATTAAGTGATTCAGGAAGTCTGTACCTCTCAAGTACCTCAGCCAATGGGGAAAGACAGAGGGAAATGTGGCTGGGAAATTAGGATAGAAAGGAGGCTGCGACCTATAACAGTTTGAGAGACCCCAGGGGAATGCCCCATGGCCTCTCCCTTTATTTGAATAAACTAACAGGACTTGTCTGTCTCCTTTTTGGACATAAACCTCTGATGTTGGTGGATTAATTTTCCTGACAGTGTCAATTAGTAGCATTCTTCTGAATGGCTCCTCCTGCTACTATCTTGTGTCTGTCACTGGCCTTATCTCTACATGTGTGTTTGTGAAGCCGAATTCCTCCTATTCCTTTCAATGAGAAATGGGAATGGCAGCCATATGGTAGTGCCTGGGAAAGCAGCCAGACTGCCCAAATTTCTCTGACAAATTCTGCCCAGGGTTGCCTCCTGACACAGCACAGATTTTCTGCAGCTGAGCTTCTTGGTAAAAGGACCTTTAGAAAGTAATCTCAGGCTTCTTGGCCAAGGGACCTTTAGAAGTCAATCTCAAGTGATGTTTTAAGCAAGGGTTGCTCAGCATTTAGAAGATCATCATTCCTTGCTTTCTGAAAATCCCATGCTAATTCAACTTGCCTTGAAGTGTGTCATGTTGCACTTATGTAGGTTACAATGAGGGCTTCTCCTTGACATTCCTCAAATGAGGGTTTCCTGAGACTAAGTGCTCATCATTTTTTTTGGTAGAGTATTTATCTGTGGGTTTTTTTCATGGTTGTCTTTGATGTGTGCGTGCTCTTCCATTGTGACTATGATTGGACACCATCAATATAAGAGTATAAACATAACAGAAGATGATGTTTAAATACCTTTTTTTCAAAGTTAACTTTTTTTACTGGGAAGTGGAAACTGTGAAGAGAAAATGTGCAAGCTCCATACTGTGAGACAGTAACCAGTGGTACTCCAGTTGAGTGGTTCAGAGACTGCTGAAGCTGGGGGAGATGTATGGCCTCACCTCCATATTTCTTGTGGGGTATGGGTTTAGGTTTCAGTGAATTTCTTCCCAATCTTACCAGGAAGGTGCTGGAAGGGCGAGGGGGCAGCTTTCTTGCTCAGTGAATAGACAGCCATTAAGACACAAAGGGAAGTGGCCAGTAGCTCTGGCATACCAAAGGAATCGTTTTGGGATTTAGGAGTTTTGAATCGGGGCATGGGCTCTCCCCCTCACAGTTTGGGAGGCTGGGAATATTGTGTGAGAAGTTTTGGGCTCTGCGGGTGCTGCAGGAGTTTGTGTACTTGGCTCCAGGACTTTGCTATGCTGCAGTTTGGCACTAGGATCGAATCTGCCTGCTTCCCCTGCTTCTGCCAGGTAGTGCTGAGATCTGCCTGCTTCCCCTGCTCCTTGGTAGTGCTGAGATCGAACGCTGCCCCTCAGTTTGCAAAAGGAGCAATTTCCTTCCTTCCCTCCAGGCGCTGGCTGAGGCTATTATGGCATCTGTCAGCCTCGCTAGAGCTGCTTGCGTCCCTGCTGGCTGTGGTCATAACTATACCGTTAGCAAGTGCAAAACTGCTGTTACCGTGGTGTTGTTTGTTCTGTTCTCTTATATATCTATATCTATTTTCCAGTAAAAAACTGTTACTCCTTTTCCTACATCTTTTGCCTGAAAGTCCAGTAATTTCAAAGTTAGATTAATTTGGAGGGAGGGGTCATCTTTTCATTCCAGGAAGGTTCCTGCTTTCCTTAGCAGACATTTGTCTTTTAAACCAAGACACTGTGTCACCAAAAACTGGGAAATAAGTTCTACAAGCAGTATGCTAGGTTACAAAGCCAACAACAGTTTATTCATAAAAATAAACTTTATTTGGTAACAAATTGCCCCATATCCACATATTGTACTGACCTAGTCTATACAGCAGTATGCATTGCAACAAGTGATTGAGATCATGAATAAGGACATCACAATAAGTACAAACAGTTGTTTTAACCATCCTGATTCGTGGGGAGCCATGAATCTACTTCTTGTACGTTCACACCAGTACGATGGTTAGCAGCACTTGATATGGCTCTTCCACTTTTCTTGGAGAGGCTCTTCAGTCCAGGTTTTGAGGTAGTCTCCAGATTGATACGGATGGGCTGTGATATCCAGTGTCATGGGTGCTGCCAGCACAATGTATCTGTGGAGAGAGGAAAACATCTTCCTGTTGTGGATAGATAAAACCTTACAAATGTAAAATCATGGCTCACTCCTGTTACTTTGGTTAAATAGAAAAGAATTCTGAGTAATGACTCAGCTGGAATGGAGGTAGAAAACAAGTTATGTAACCATAGAAAAACAAGTTATATAACCATGTGTCCTGGGTTGCAGTATATTCTATTACCATCCTCATGAGTTGCTGAAACCAGGTGGGGCAGTGTTTCCTTGCCTCCTCCCTATGGACTATCTCTGATTAATGGCCCATCAATGCCCTGCCCATGACTTGAAGATAACTCCCTTTCGACTATCTCTGATTAATGGCCCATCAACACCTTGCCTCACGACTCATCATCCCATTGTGAGATGCTCCACCCAGAAGGAGGAACCAAACATTCCATCCTGGATATTATCTGGGATTCTGAACACCATAGACACCATTTCCACTGGATTCCCAGAGGACAGGAGCTACACAGCCACCACTGGACCTTCTGAGGAAGAGCAGCCCTTTTCTACAGGATCACTGCTTCAACAGAACCACATCCATCACTTCAGGAGGACTGCAGCCACCGTCTTATTGGACTGCTACCACCACCCTAACAGGGTGTCAGGTTGTATCCTGACTCTGTCAGTTTAACCCAGTGTTTTCTGCCTTTTTTTTAAATTTCCCTATTAAATTGTTATTCTGACTTGGTGCTTCCCACTGGTTTGTTTTCAAACTAATCCACCATGACATGTTCACATCGTGGTTAATGGTGGTTGGTTGAATTATATTTGTTGTATTTTAAAGGAATGTTACTGATAAAGGCATAATTGCTTTAAAAGGCCTGGTTTTTTTGCAATAGAGGAGTTCCCTTCTGCACCTGCCTGGAGACTCCATGTCATTTCATATCGTAACAATTGGTACCTAAACAACGGGATATCAGACTGCAGTGAAGAGGTGGACTGCAACTCAACAAGGCAGTTCTTATGACCCTGAACACCTAGACTGCAAGCAGAAAGCAGAGCTCAGACCCTGCTACAACGACAGGGGACTTTCTTTGCAAACCACAGTCCAATGGAGAGCAAAATTCCAGCACAGCCTATAAGATTAGGTCAGTGGCATTTGCTGGACAAAGGGACTGTCACCAGGAGACTGTGAGTATCCTGTGACAGGGGGGTGTCCCAGGAGTGTTGGTACAGCTTAAAGATATGGCAACACTTCCTCCACATTGGAGCAATTTTTATTAAGGGTTAAAGAACCCTCTAACTGATTCCTAAATGAGAGGCTTTGATGTTAAAAACTCATGCTTGTAGCTGCAGCAGGCACTGCTGGAAAAGCTACTGGGCACGGACCCAGGCAATGGATCCACGGAGTGGACTGACCCTCAACTTAAGAGTAACAGACTCAAAATGTATGCAATGTTGTGGGCACTAGTGATGCCCCCCTGGAGCAGCCTCTTTGCACAGCGCTCCCACCAGAGCAGGACACGGGTCCCCGGAGCAGGTGCCCTCCCCCACTCCACACAGTGGCCACTCTGTGAGGTGCCTCCCCTGCAGGCGAGTTCTCTGCTGCCCACTTCACTGGCTGGCCCCCAACACCAGCCCCCCCTGGCAGCTGCCCCACCAGCAGCAGCTCCACTGGCCCCCACTCACCCAGAGGCAGCTCATGGCATATCAGCCAACTCCCAGAGATGTTGGCCTTTGATAGCTATCCTGGCTCAGGCTGCTCTTACGACCCCAGAACCCTAAATCATGGCCAGACAGTAGATTTATACCCTACATGGAACGATGACGACATGGCACATTGCTGTCAGAATGCCAAGAGGACGCGCTGAAGCTCGGAAACTATGCTTGAATCACTAAATAGATGTACCTATTTGAAATTCTGTCACGTTTGTTCGTGGTGAAATATTCACAGTAAAGTTACCTTATTAAAACTGTGGGGTAAAAAGCAAGTGAACAGGCAAAGCTAGCACAGTTCTGCCTGCCTTTACAGTGGGGAGTTGTGAAGCAATTAGATCTGTAACTCAAATAGCTTCTGCAGATAACAATTAGTGAGTGAGGAAAGGAAAGCTATCATGGGCCTCACCCAGCTAATTGCTCCCAGCAACTTCTTTAAATCATTCAATGTTTTGGCAACAGGCTTTAGAGTTAATTGCTGCAGTTTCACATTTTATTCAATTTCAAAGAGGGATCTATTAAGTTTTTTCCAGGGCTACCTGCAACCCAGGCTGAGTAACATTAAGATGTCGAGTAGTATCTTGCAGATATGAATCTTCCTGTCCACAAACTATCAGCCACATAACAATAAATGATGCTCTGAGGGTACAGAATTTGCAAATATCTTTTCAAGTGTACAGATTTCTAATTTTTGTGGTAACAGTTAACATTGTTGTAACTCGGCAAAGAATCAGTATTAATTCAACCCAATCAGACTTTTAAAAGAGAATCCTTCAAAAAGCAGTATACATCTTATATGACAAGTTGTACCAATCATGCACTGTATCAGCATTTCTGTTGAAGAATTTTGGACCTTGCTAAGCAGCATCAAAGCAAGGAATTATGTAATTCTACTGGCATGCAGACAGACACTACATTCAGACCGCTAGCCTTGACTCTCCAATAAACAATCCAGTCAGAATCCACAGCTCACTGAAAATACACTTACTTTTAACAAAAGCCAAAAATGTTCTCAAGATGCAGTAAAACGTATTTTTTAACACAAGTAATTTGCATTCGTGAAGACACTGACTGAGTTTAGAACAAATTAAGTGTTTCCCAGAAGCTCAAAATGAGATAGAAGTTTTCCTAACTATGAAATGGAATATAAACATACAGGGTTTTCGTAGGTTTCTTTATCTTTTCACTTCCAAGTAGCTCTTGGCGAGTGGGGGCCATGTAGCCTGCAGGGTCCAGGGTTGGAAGGGTAGACGAGTCAAGATAGCTCAGAGTTGGGCGGTATGCCGAGGGCTAGCTCTGGGTGAGCAGGGGCCAGTGGGGCCCTGGGGGGCCGATGGGGTGAAGGGGGTCACCTCTAGTGGAGCAGCCGCAGGGGAGGTTGGCGTTGAGGGGGCAGCTGGCAGAGGGGTCAGTGGAGAAGCTGCTTACAGGGGAGGTACCTTGCAGAGCAGCCGCTGCGGGGGGCTGGCAGCAGAGAAGCCACTTGTGTAGGAGATGTCGCCGAAGAAGCTGCAGCAGGAGAGGCACCCTGTAGAGCACCTGCTGCAGGAGTTGGCCTGCTCTGGGGGCAGCTGGCACCAGAGGGGCCGAGGGCCTGGGGAATTATCTTCTAAAGCCAGCCGAGCTGTTCCGGGTGGAGTGCCATGCAGAGGCTGCTGGGGGGCATCAGTAGTGCCTGAGAGGGAGCGTTCTGCTCCAGGGGGAGCTCTGGGTGGGCATGAGTAGTGTCCACAACATCGCATGCATTGAGTCCATTTCTCTAAGCTGAGAATCAGTCCATTCCCTGGATCTGTTGCCTGGATCCATGCCCGGGTTCATTACCTGCAGCCTTTGTAGCAGTCCAGGCCGCAGATATGCACAGGAGTTTCTAACATCAAAGCTCTTCTCATTTAGGAAACAGTTACAGGGTTTTTTAACCCACATAGAAAGTTGCTCCAATGTGGTGAATATGCTGCAATATCTTTAAGCTGCACCCGTGCTCCCAGGACACCCCTGGCCACAGGATACTCACAGTCTCATGGTCCTTCATCCAGCAAACACCAGTGACCTAACCTTGCAGGCTGTGCCGGCGTTTTGCTCTCCATCAGATCGTGGTCCACAAAAAAGTCCCTGTCATTGCAGCAGGGTCTGAGCTCTGCTTCCTGCTTGCAGTTGAAGGGTCCAGGGTCATAAGGGTGAGTTGCAGTGCATCTCTTCATTGCAGTCTGATATCCCGTTGTTCTGGGTCCACGGGGCTTCATTGCTGGTCACAGTCCTCCTCTTCACCATAATCTGAGATCCCATCCTTCGGGCGCCAGATGTTGTGATAGGAAGCGATGCGGAGTCCCCGGGCAGGTGCAGAGGAGAGCCCCTATATTGCAAAAACCCAGCCCTTTTAAGCACTTAGCTGGTTATCTGTTTCCATAGTTTTAAAGCACAACAGCATGCATGTTTTGCTATTCTTAATTCAGCTGTGTCTCTTTCCCAGAGTCCTTTTGTACTCAGCCAAAGTAACAGGCCTGAGCCATGATTTTACAAAGGCAACAAGGCCTTCACACAACACAGACTGTTTTGGTATTAGGGTACATGAACCCTTCACACATCCCAAATGCCAAATGAAATTTTTCATGCACACATAGTTGAAAAGGTTTTCCTGAGTCCAGTAGTCCCAGCGCAGGAGCAGTCAATCATGCTTCAATTCCTGAAAGTCTTTCCTGCATTCAGGCTCATTTCTTTTTTAGAAAGTGGCTCAGGAATCTGACAGATAGCCTCTTTTCTTTCCTGGCCCAGACTCCTTTGTCCATGTGAAACAGCAGATCTCCTAAACTGCAACTACCCTTCCAGTTACGAGGTGAAGCCTTTCCACAGAACGGTTCACCTGAGCAGACACAGGCCTCTGCAGTGCTGCACCAGCCTCAGGGAAAACCCAACCAGCTCATTGTAACAGAGGAGCCTGCAGCCAGAAACTTGAATTTTTTCTTTTTCAAATGTAATCTGTGCATTTAATTTACTCAATACATCTCTTCCTACTATTTGTATGGGGCATTCAGGTATATAAGGAAATTGATGGGCTAACACCCATTTACCAAATTCCAAATTTTAATGTTGAAAGAAAGGCCGATTTTCTTTTTTGCTCTGTCACACCAACATGAATTGCTTCCTAAAAAAATATTCCTAGGCCTACTTAAAACTGAATATACCACTCCAGTGTCTGCTAAGAAATTGTTTGTCATTCCCCAACATTAACGTAACCAGAGGTTCAGCTGGGGATGACACATCCAGTCCCTGTCACACATCTTCTAACATCTGGAGCCTTCCTGCCTGATCAGGAGCCTTGGGCGAAGTCCAGGTTCCAGCAGCTTTTGTTTGTCCCTTTCCCACAGACATTCCTATTTCCAGTGGCCCTTCTCCTAACAAATAGCACACAGACCTCTGTACAACTGCCTGTAATTCCTTCTCCACCTCTCTCCTACCATGGCCTCCTTATTGGGCTTTGTTCTGCTAACGCAGCTTTCACTCCTAATTTGTGTACATGTTCCATGCTGCTTCTAACGACTTACTCAAATCCCTAGGAATAACCTATCCAATCATCACATACCTTCACAACTTTCTCTGGGTCTTCCCTACAAGTTCATGCTATAGGACTAAACCCTTCATCTGTTTTCAAAACCAAAATCTTTTCTTCTACTCCCCCATCAGCTTGATCATTTATGGCTCTTTTGCCTGCAGCTCGAGGAAAGTCTCCAGCTGCAACCTCATCTACTCTGTCAGCTCCTCTTGTCCCCTTGTGGCCTCTCACGGACCCTCACGGCTCCTCTCAACCCCTCTCTTCCACGACCATACTTTATAGAGCATTTCTCAATACTACAAGCCCAGCAGCATGTTTAGGCTTTTTTCTTGCCCTTTCTCTAAAGCTAAAATCACTTAGGGTCCCCTTAATAACAAGTTACACTTTGTGTGTGTGTTTGTAAAACAAATCTACAGACAACACTTTAACAATTATGGATTCCTCAGCTCCTACCACCTGCTGCAGTGGGGCATGTACAGCCTGTGTGCCCCCCTGCCCCCCTTATCTGTCTTGTTATGAGCTAAAACTTTCATTACCATGGTCACTTTCTTCTTCCAATTCCACACCCACTCCCTGCTGTTGTTCTCCCCTGTGCTCCCCTTCCTCGATCCAGTCTCCCCTTATATATTGAAAAGTTGACACAGACAGGGACTCCAGAAATTTTTTGTGCTTTTATCCCCACCTACATGACTAACCTTCTGCTGGGAAATCTTGTGCAGTTTGCACTGGAGAATTGGCAGGATCTCAAACCTTAAACAATTTAATGTTTGCTTGTTTTATAGAAGTAAGCCTGAGAGAGAGATGTGGTTTGACTATGATCAGGTGGTTCAATCACCAGCAAATGACAGCTTGTGGCAAAGCCTCTGGACCAGGCTAGACCTTCTAGTAGACCCATTTGAGCATTTACAACTTAAAGATGCACTGCTTAAGCGTGATGATTAAGGGGGATATGCTTATTGATATGTGCAGAGCCAGAAGGGAGTTGAATCAGCAGAGCAGATGCTCCAAGTCCCCAGCAGGCACTACTTCCTATAAAACTTACTGTGTTTGGTTTTACTAGAATCCATGTCACTGACTCCATTCACCCTTTTTTTCCATTTCCCTGTTAAATAGCGGCAACTTGGATCAGGTGTATCATATATTTGTCTTAAGCCTGTACAGGTTTTTCTGGCTAGTGGCTCAAATGACTCTGCTTATAAGAGGTCAGTAGTCCAGAAATCAAGGGAAGAATGAAGAAATATATTAATAGTGGAACGTGTCCACCCAGATGGCAGAGGGAAGAATAAAGAATAGACCTCATTCGTGACAGAACGAATTTTAAATTGTTTCTTTCATCAGCATGCAGGGTGTATTACAGCTGAATAAATTAAAAAAAAAGAGGAACAAAGACCTCTCTGGATTTTAGGACAAGAGCTCTCTACTCACTCCTTTTCACTGACTTCAAAGGTTTTATCATCCCAGAGAGTCTGTGTCACCTTGGCCGCCACCAGCTCCCGAGAAGGTAATGTACAAAGAACCCTGTAAAACTTGGCAAAGATTGCTGAGCTGAGCAAGGTTCCTGTAAAAAGAAGCAGTTGACATAAGAACACAGAACAGGCCAGAAGGGGATTTTTGTGCCTTGTTCTCCTCTAAATATAGAAATATTTTGAATCTTCCGCCACTGCTGGTTTGTCTGGAGTATTTTTCATTTGCCTCTGTCTGTCCTGAGGTTACCTCTGGTCTCTACCTACTACTTCAGAACCATCCTTTCCCTGCTCAGCTCTAATTTATTCCCTCTCTTCCAAAGAAGCAGCCCTCTTGTTTTCCAGACCCTTTCATCATTTTTTTCTCTAGGTTTCTCCATTCCACCGAAGAAGTAATAACATTTACCTAAATACAGACATTTTCCACTTCAGTAGATATGACTTACTGTAATATATCACTCAAATCCCCCAAAAGTACCCTTTATTTTCATGAAATAAGAGCAGGAAGATTTCACTGGGATTTCCCTCCTTTCGTTGCTTTGATGGCACAGGGCACTTCTGGATAAATTTAAGCAGTGCCACTAGTGGGCAGTCCTCCGGAGTGTCCTCTGAAATCCCCTCAGCTATAGTGAAGGCAGGTGAGCACAGGCAACTTGCTAACACATTTTTCTCATTAAAACAAAAAGAGTGTGAAGGGTGTAGGTGCATCAGTCTCATACATCTAGGGGGTTGCTTGCTGGCTTATTCGAGAGAGAACAAAAAGGGGAAGGCTGGCAGAGGGAAATTTAAATTACCGAAGACCTACTGATTGATTCTAGGAGATAGAAAGAAAGGTGGAAATAAAGGTAGGGGTAAAATTGAAATTTTGTTGAAAAGCCAGGGGGCTTTGGTTAGTTAGTTGGTAGGGAAAAAGGCTGCTCTAAATCAAGCATGGTGGTGGGGAAGATGTCCCCAAGTACACCTCTACCCATCTGGAAGAGACGCTGCCTTGACCCCCAGATGCCAGCAACGAGTTAGGCCTGATGTTGGAGGCAGCAGAAGATTTCTGTTTCTACAGGTCAAAAGGCACTGAGGTACTGAAAGCTGCAAGACAGGCAAGGTTAATGCATGGGGAGCCTGGGATGACCCAGGAAAGCTGCAAACGTCACCTTCTTCCTTAAGACAGTTTAGTAGATTGCTCCACATGTTCCCACACATTTGTGTTTTGAACGAGTTTCTGGGTTTATGTGGGCGTGATTGTCAATTAATTTTAGCAAGCTGTTGAAATTGTGCTGTTTGCTTTTTCCTGTGAGCAATCATGGCTTAAAACAGGAGGCCTTCTAGAGCCTGGCAAGATAAATATTGCAACTGGTATGAACAGTGTATGAACATGTGCATGTGCATGAAAGCATCTGAAGAACGAGCAGACACTGAATGTCCTGTATTGATCACTAAGAATGCTGTTTCTAATTAATCAGAGTGTTGATTCTCTCAAGCCTGTGACAAAGCCTGATAAGTTATCCCTGTTGTAGTTTTATCAGTGGAAGATGCTAATCTAGTAACAGGAAGATAGCCCAGTATCACTTCTGCACTTTTTGCTCTCCACCCAACAGGAAGGTAGCGGCAAAAACTGAAGAGCACTCTCAGTTATATAAGAGATACAGCCCAAAATAATTTGTTCCTGGGCTGTTGTGAATACCCTGGAGGGAAAGGTAACCGCTGGATGAGTAAGGTGCCCGCTGCTGTACCGGGACCCTGCCAGCTCCGGCTCTGGACAAGGGACGGACCGTGACGCGGGGTGGGGCGAGGCGTGGGGGCTCCCGCCTCCCCGGGGCTCTCATTCCATCTTTTTCCCTGCTTCCATGTGCTCGGCCGTGAGCAGCCACCCCTTTCGCCGCCTTCCCCCGTCGGATTCCCAGGTCTGAGGAGGGTTTCGGGCGGAGGGGGGTAGTGGGTGCCGGGCGCGGGTCAGCCTGACAGCGTCGCCGGGAGCGGGACCCCGCCGGGGGCACGGAATGCTGGAGCCACCGCCCGCGACTCGCGTCTCCTTCCTCCGTCCCTCTTAGACGGAGGCTCCTCCAGATGCCGGGCTCAGTCAGCAGCTGCCTTCGGAACCCTGGTGTGATGCCAGGAGGGTGCCAGTTTCTTTAAAATTAAAGTGGCCAGGGAGCGGTTTGTCCAGGGAGGGAGGGGCACAGCCGGTGGCTCAGGAGTCCTCCGAGGTGTGGTTTGGGAAGGCGCAGTAAAGGATTTGCGCTTTACTTGCCCCAGTCTTTAACGCCTTTTTCTTTCTTGTTCTTCTGTTCATTTTGGTTTTGTTCCCCGACCTTGCAGAACCCGTAACTGAGGTTGTGACCCAAAGGGATTTGTTTTTCTTTCTGCGCCTGGTACAGCTGCTGTGTGTACCCTACACGGTGTAGCCTCATTCCCCGTTGTGCGAATCTTGTAGCTACCCCGAGTGTGTGCGATGGTGCATTAAGGGCTTTAAGGGGTACTAAAGCATTGAGGCAGAGAGTTGTTATTGAAAACTCCGCTTGCTTGCAGGTGTGGCATATTTTTCACTGCTTTATAAACAATTCTGTAAGTCGATAGTTTCTGCTTGCTATGCTGGCCCTTGATTTCTGCATGCTTGTAGGAATATCTATCTGAATTTCTTACAGCCATGCTCATATATCTGGGTACACAAACTTTTTTCATTTGGCTCGTTGCTGATGGGTTCTTGTTTCCTGATCCCACACATAACAACTTGGTCTCTGTGCTTTGTAACTGGAGAGTTATATCAGGAGTTGTTTTAGCACAGCGTGGCTTTAAATAGTTTTTATTTCCTCTTATTTATTTGACAGCCCTCTTTTTTTTGACCTGTAAAATATAGAAAATGCTTTGTAGTTGATTTTTTTTTTTTTTGCATGTTGTCTTTAAAAGGTTTGGCTTTGCTTACATTTGTGACAGAAGATGGTCCCAAGATGCATCAGCTAGTTTTGCAGGCAAAAAAACTCAGCGGTGGGTGGAGTGTGTTACAGAGGTATTTTTTGCAAAATAATGTTTCCACTTGAATATAACACCAACTTCAGTTCCAGGCAGGTCTACAATTCAGTTGTAGGAAACAGAGCAATAAGATTTGACAAAACTTGCTGTCTGACCCCAGAACTACATTCTTTTTCACATAAGAAATCTACTGTTAATTTTTGAACCCATCCAACATAACCAGAAGATGATCTGTCATCTCTCCTCGTCTTTCCTCAGGTGAAGCAGATTTTCTCTTCCAAAATGACTTTACGAGTTCTAGTTTTGTGTTTGGCATGTTCTGGGCTAGGAAAGGCAAATGGTAAGTTGAATTTCCTGAAATCTGCTTGAAAATGTTTGGGGAACTGGTTTCAGATTTCTAAAGCTTCAACAAAGTTAAGAGACAAAAATAGGTGAAATACAGATTGCTGGTGCTGTTTGACATGCTACGTAGCTGAGACAGAGACATGGAGCTGGGAGTTGGGACACAAAACTTCCTGGAGCAGCATTAAAAATGAGAGGGACAAGAAGCATCTTGTATCTACAGTGACACTGGACATCATTGTTAACCTGAGTTCAGATCTTCCAAATGTGGGGCATTCCCTAAAGAACTTCCTTCCCTCCATCTCAAATGCACTGTGAAGCTGCAGTTCAGAAAGTCTTTTTAAGGCATTTTGCTGTTTACTTCTCTAAAAATGGCTTGGTGTGTACTTCCCTTATGCATTTGATCTTCCTCTAACTCTTAGGAAACAAAAATTGAGTATTTGCTGAGAATAGAAAGCCATGAGATGATTTAGTAAAACTTAAGAGTCTGAAGATATGGGTACAGAAATAAGTAAGTCTTTTTTTTTCTTTTAACTAGCTTAGAAGAAAGCTAAAGCCTCAGCCTATGTAAGTCAACAGAACTTCGTTGATTTCTAGGAGTATGTTTAAGATGGAATTTTTTTGTAGGGGAAAGCCATAAAAAGAATATGCAGGGGGTTTTGTCTGTGGTTAATCCGGTCCTCAGAATCAACATTAGGCTTCTGAACATGTGTGATATCTGCCCATTTCATTAACTGTTTACTGTCACTGCAGTGGTTCCACAGGTTAAACATACAAAAGTGAGAAGGGGTGACAATGTGACTCTGAGCTGTGCCCTGACAAAACCCATGGATGTTCTGCAAGTGACGTGGCAAAAGGACTCAGAAGGATTACATGATAATATAGCTACATACAGTAAAAAAAATGGATTAAAGATTCACAAGCCCTATGAAGACAGAATGAATTTCACACGTTTGGAACTCTACGAGACAAGCATAACTTTTTGGGACACTAGAATGGATGACTCAGGATGTTACAAGTGCCTCTTCAATGCTTACCCTTCTGGAGCCATCTCGGGAGATACCTGTCTGAGTGTTCTTGGTGAGGTTCTCTGCAGGGATATGTTTCTAGTGAAACAACAGGTGTTTTCTCACCCACAGTATTTCCTTGAGCAGATTCTAGCACTGCAGTGATAGGAGCATCCCTTGGTGAAACATGATGTAGAAACAGAGCACTACTGCTGTGAGCAAAATTCTGTGGGTCATATTCAAGACTACTGTGGTTGTTTGTTATTCTGTGAGTAGCGGGTGAAAAGCAATGAGTGGCGATCTTTGCAAGTTCTTGATCAGTCCCAGCTGGAACTTGGGCAAACCAACATTGCCTGTTGTAGTTTCCTTTTGCTGCAAGGTACAACCCCAGTGCTGTGAGCTGCTCTGCCAAACCCTACCATTGATAGGGAATTAGCAGATAGGATCAATAAGTGATTTTACATAACAGATTATTTTAATACTTGGATTTCAGATTGAGTGAAATCTTTGGGGTGTATAGCTTCAGTGTGGGGGACGGGGGGAACCTGACCCAAGGAACCCTTCTTGCATTCTTTGCCACTGGGCTCAGTGCAAATACAGTAAGCTTTGCTCAGATTTGTAATGGTGACACTGCTAGTACTGCTTATGACCAGGTGCTCACTGTGGTGATGGCTTGTCTCATTTGTGTGTTGGAAGGTCTCAATGCATCTGTCCATTACAACATTTCTGAAGGTCATTTGATAGTTATCTGTAATGCTGATGGCCTCCCAGAGCCCACCATCACCTGGAACAACCTGTTCAATTCTACTCCTACACAAAAGACGGTCAAGCACAAAAATGGGATTGTGTCTGTCACCAGTGAACTGGAAATCTACAACATTCAGAGCATCAGTGCACAGGATTTGACCTGCACTGTAAACAACACAAATGAAAAAATTGAATTGCCTGTGAAAATAAAAGGAGGTAGGTAAGCAGTACAAGCAACTTGTTAGCATTCTCTTGGCCTCCATGTTTTGCAGTGGCATGTTTGGGTAAGAATCTTCAGGGAAGTGGAGGGAATGATATGTGTTTATGTCAGGAAATCCTATTTGCATTCATTGTTGTCTTTAGGTAATAACCTGTCTTTGAGGTAATAACATATTGGAATCCTATCCAAGAGGGGAAAATAAATCAGACTAATCAGCTAGGGAGATACGTGTTTCAGAGACACCATGCATTTTGCAGCAAGTTGAACTTAGGTTTCCATGTAGGCCTTCGTAATTATTTTAACAGCCTAAAAATAAATATAATTATGTCAGCTGATATCTATGAGTGGAAAGAAGAGTAGAAACTCTACAGGTTACTTGATGAACTTGGAAGTTTTGAAATTCACAACAAACTGTTTCTGAATCAAATGTTTCAGTTCAACTTACCGCATGTTTTGTTGTATTTAACCTGTGTGTTATGTTCTAGTTTCTCTGATTTTTTTGCTAAGGCACATGTGTGCTGCAGTAATGGTCAGGGAGGAACAGTACTTTCAGGCATACAGGGAGGGAGTCAGTTGAAGAAACGTACATTTGGTTTATACAGAAATCTTAGATACATTAATGTAACACCCGAGTATCTTGTAGAGTTAATTTTTTTCTTCTTCCAGCATTCTTTTCTGCTGGAAGGACTTTCACCCTGTTTCTTCAGATAAGGAACAGAAGTGTTAAAAGCTGAAATGCAATTCTTAGTTCATCTGGGAGCATTGACTCGGGTGATTTAAAATTCAGCTGTCTCTAAATCCAGAGTCTTAAATTGAGGACCACTTGTAAATTAGCAAGAGACAGAAAAAGCAACTTGTAGTTGTGGGTTAATTCTGAAATTACATACTCAAGAAATTATTGTTTTAGGAGTAGTAGTAAAGAGCAGGGTCTGATTTTTCATATCTGCTCTCTAAACATTCAAAAGCAATTTAGCTCTTAATTCTGAATTACATTAACTGAAAAAGCATATTCATGTTTTTTTCCTGTCTCCAATATTCTTTTGTTTTGGTCTCTTATAAAGAAAATGTGTATCTCAGAAAGCAGAAAACTAAGACCATTGTTATTTCTTGCTAAGTGGGTAAAAATCTCTAACAGCTTGTTTTTTTTACAATCTTATATTTTAGAGGACGAGAAGTCCAAATGTATAGTTCAATGTATTTTTGTTAAAAGACATAATACCTTTGGCTTTAGTCAAATAAATTTTAAGTCATACAGTTTTCCAGCTAATGTCAGTGAACATTGAAATGAGCCTTAGCATTTTGATTAATGGCAGTCAAATGAAGTTGCTTGTGTATAACTGGGGGGAACATTTACACTCAGCTGTTGGGTAGAGCTATTTGCAGGCAGCAAAACATAGCCTGTCTTCTTTCATTAAAATTAATGTCACCTTTCCAACAGTGTTAAGTGTTTAAAAGTAAAAATAATAAAATTCTGAGTGAACAAAAAAACTCTTCTGAAATTGTTAAGACTTGTATGAAGTTCTGCTTGTGTATGTATGCCAACCACAGTATCAGGTATGGGAATAGCAGCTTTCTTTGCCACGAGCACATCTTTTCTTCACATTTTCTGTGGGTAAATAGTTTTGTTTTTGAAGATACATAGGTTTACTCTCTCTGCTGAGAAATTTCTGCTTTCATGTATGTTAGCAATACCTTTAACCATATCAGAGGAACCACTGTCAGTAATCAGACATTCTCTTGTCTCATTTTGCCTTTTTTCCATATAAACTAGATTAATTTGCTGTGGGTTTTTTGTTGTTTTGTTTTCACAGAAGAGGGATCGTCGTTGCTTTGGCTGGTGATTATTGTGGTGATTTTAGTTGTCATCATAGTTCTGATTCTGATTATGCTGTTCTGGAGGAAGATAATATGCAGGAGGAGTTGAAGTGGTGAGTGGCTGAAGTGTGGAAACACATGGTTTTCCTAGAGCCCATAATAAGGTCTGATCGTCTGCAGAGAAGAATGAGACTTTGCTGAGATACCATTGAGGGTGTGAGAGTGTCATATTGGACAACTTAACAATAATAAATAATAACAGTAATATGTTTACAGTTTTTTGAGGTTGCCTCAGTTGTGTGTGAGTTTAAGAGCTGTTTTCCCACTGCCAAGGGATAATCCAAGGCTGAAAATTGTGAGGGAAGGATCCAAGCAGAGCAGGACATGCTGCTCTTGGTTTGCTTTCAGGTAGCAGTCTCACCAGAAGTAATTCACTTATCTTTCACATTTTCCTGGAAGCCCATAAAGTGTAGTATGCTCAGATAATTTTTGGCAGATGAATGAAATACCAGAGAGAAACCCACCCAGGCAGAGTGACATCCTCTCAGGGGAGGCATTTTCTACTGGTCACAGCACCATCTGTGTATTTTTAAAGACAAACAGGGTAATATGATGAAGAAGTGTTCTTAAATTTGGCACATGAGTCTGCTTCCTAATGATGAATTAAGAAGTTGCAGTCAGTGTAATGTCTCTGCATATGTAATAACATGGTCATGGATCAATTCAACTCTCTAGTCTTAATTAGTAATAACATAATGAACGGAAAGAAACTGGGGGAGACACACCATAAGCTTCAGAAATCACAGAAATTTGATGGTTGTTGAAGTTTCACTCTTGTTTAACTAAATCCAAATGCCATGTCTGGCTTTAAATTCCACTAATAAATTTAGAAACACCAGCACATATAAACTCAGTTCCTGACTATTACCTGCTTCAGAGTGATAATGTGATATAAAGTAAAGAAATGTTTCAAGGAATATCACCCCTGTCTAATGTGAAAATAGACTTATAGCATCTACAGTTAAGAGGGCTTGACCTAATGAATCTGCTACTGCCAGAGACAGAAGTCTTCACTGAGAAGAAAGAGAAATGAACAGTTCTTACACCCTAGATATAATGTCTTAATTATAAAATGTATGTAAGTCTTCCATTGATCCTATAAAAATGCAGAAGATAAAACTTCTTTTGAATTTTGGAATTTCTGTTGAATTTTCAGACCAACCTGTAAGCTAAAGTGCAAGGAGTTTGTTCTTAAATACTGCTTTTTAAAGGTTCAGAAGAAAAAGGTGAAATGCTCACAAGAAAGATGTATCTTTATTGTAGAACAACCATTCCAAAACCAAATGAGCTTGTACCAAGCATACCTTGAAGGAGAGACCATGAGATGGAGGTGATGTGATACAGCTTTGGGATCACCCCTAGAGCAGATCTGAGATTGACCAGGAAAAGAGAGTGCCAAAAAGCACAGGTGCTGCCTTGCAGTGTTTTGAAGCCCCTTCATTGCATAGCACATGAGAAAAACCACACTGAGATGCTGTGTCTGCACTGGGGCCCAGAGTTGGAGCAGTGTCTCTCAGTGAAACACTGCTTGACAAGACCAGGATGTTTTAGAGTAGGCTGAGGATGTTAACGTGTGTCCTAGCATGATTCTGGCCCATGGATATTAGCAGTTCCCTGGGCAATGCCCTTATGTGAGAGTTTGTGCCCCAGCAGGCAGCAATAGCAGGTTTCTCATGCCCTACACCACATGCTGGGTATCGAGCTTGGAAAGCCCAAGCCATTTCACTGTGCCTCTTTTTCCTTAGCTAAAGGCTCAAAGCTTGAAGTCCCACTGTGTCACCAAGGGAAGTGGGGTATCATATCCTGCTGCCTGGGGAGATGTCAAGACTCCTGGCCCCACATGTATGCCAACATGTCACAAGGTCAAGATTTAACATAAATCCCTGTTCACTGGGGCAGGAGGCATAAATTAGATGAGCAGTGTCTAGTAGTGGGTGCTTGTTGGATTAAAGTTTATCAAGAAAAGCAGGATTTGAATGACATCAGTTGTTCATGTTCCTTCCCATTTTTCATGGGTTTTTAGCTCTGATGCCAGGATGTGACTTCTGCAGTGAGCTTGCAAGTCACTGAGTGTCTGTGCTTTTAGTGTAGTCTAGTTTTTATCAGCCATAGTCTGTATCTTTTCAGTTGCTCTTTGGTCTTGAGTTTTAAAAATGTAATGCACTGACCTGGATCAGTTTTGAATAAAGGCTGCATTACTTTATCCAGAGAAATTTTGACAGCTGATCATATTCCTTCCTACAGCGACCATCTTAGGGAAATGTGTAGTCTGTCTTCCAAATATACGTCTGTTTCACTGAAGGCATCATTAATTAGTTTGCTGTAAAACTTCAGTGGTGGTGCAGTTTGATCACTGTCACCATATGATTTTTTTTTTCTCTCCCAGGATGCTTTTTTCTGCTAGTGGCTAAGGGTTACTGACAGTTTACCTTGTATATGACTTTACTATCATTTTTTTAGCCATCCTTAGAATACTAAGAATATCTGTGGGGCTACAGTAATTTTAACACTATATTTACAGTTCGTTACCACACCACAAGTATTGTGATGAGGAAATCCCCTAAACTTCTTAGCTATGGATCCTAATCTGGTTTTGTGGTGACTTGTTTTTCCCTTGATCATCTGTAAAATATATTTATGCTTTTTAAAGCATTGGTTGTAGTCGATTCACCCAAAAGGCAGTCATATCTTTCAGAAAGCCCTTTTCTGGTTTTATTCTGTATTGTCCTCAGATTGGTTGGAATGAGGAGCAGCGCCTCGGTACGTGCTTTTGGATGTGCTTTTTGTAACAGCACAACAGAGAGCTAACAACACTGGCTAGAGAATGCCAGGGTCTAGGGCTTCAGTATTTCTTTTCATTCTGCACTAGATAACAAGCAGAGCCTTTCCAGTTTTATCAAGATGCTCAGTTTTTAAAGTAAAACAGTAGTTTTTCATCTGGGTGGCTGGGGACCCTTCTCTGACAAAGTTTCTTCAAAGTGCTTATGCTTTTGAGAGTAAGGTTAGGTTTTGCTTTGCTTTTATTTTTGATATTTCCTTCCTCTTCATGGTAGATACTTGGGAATCAGGTCAGGATCTGGGGCTGAAAGTTGATGTCCCATCCCTCAGGCATTTGCCTTGTGTACCAGTTACAGAGCATACATACATTTTGGTTGTCCCTGAGAATGTCCCAGGTGAAGTCCCTTCACAACATTTGTGGAGAAGTGACTTGTTTGGAATCAAACTGAGCAGCCTGTGTGGCAAGTGCTGACACACAAGCTTCGGAAAACCCACATCCCATCCTTTACCAAGCAGGCAGGAAAACCTAGCTGTGCCTATCACTCTATATAAGTGCAATGAGCAGGCTGCGAAGAATCACCAGGCAAAACTTCTCCCTGAAGTTTCTTGGTACTGTTCATCTGATAAAAAGTTAAATCCTTTCATTCCTTACTCAACTAATAGAGCTTAACTGTAGACCACATCAAGATAAAGTAGTCCAGTTAAGAAGCCAAGTGCCTGGGTAAAAGCAAAATAAAGGCTATTAGCCTGAATTAATTCCTGTGATTTACCTGTCATTTATGTGTCTTGACTTGAATGTTTTCCATAGCATCACTTGCTTATTTCATGGCTTGCAGAATACTCATATTTCAGCCTGGCCAATTAAAAAGCTTTATAGTTAATTCTCAGGATGTAGCAGTCTGCAGGGGGATAAAATTCCATGCATATCTTTTTCCTGGAGGCTTGTGGTAACCTGTGAGGAAGAACTACTTCACAAATGCATATAAAGTCCAGAGTGGCTATTTTGGGTTTGATTTGGCTTTTAAAAATTGTTATGTTGATCTCTCTTGGATAGCTTATGTAAGTTTTGCCATGTGGAAAGCTTCAGAAATAGTCAAACAGTATACTTTTGTTTAAAAAAACCTATAGCAGTAGGAAGAAAGGAATGAGGTTTCTAACTGAATAGATATGATATTTAATAGTTAAGGACATTGAACGGAATAGGTTAACCTGGAAGAAGAAAACCTGAAGAGTCATAGAAGAAGAGACTAGACCAGGCCAAAAATTCCATTCTGCAGAAAGCAACAGCTCAGAAATGTGGTTTTCCTGTTTGGAAATCAAAACATTCAGGTTTTCTTAAAGTAGAGATTTTATGGAGCTCAGATGTAAGCAGCATTGTCTTTGGCACTTAGCACTATGGTTTACTTGACCAGGTGGTGTTCAGTCCAAAGTTGGACTTGATGATCTTGGAGATCTTTTCCAACCTTAGTGATTCTAGGATTCTGTTTGTGTCTGAAAACAACCAGCTATCTGTATCTGTATTCCAAAGAAATGCAGAACCTCAATGTGCTTCATATGTTACACGAGTACTACAAAACAGGTTCAAAATACCTCTTTGTTATGAGCTGGAGATCACTTAATACCCTGAATAGGAATTTAAGATGCCCCTACTGTTGTTACCTTTTGAAGTTTGATAGTTGCTACAAATAGTATAGAATCAGGTCTGGTAAGTGTAAAATAGCAACTTGGCTGATCAGCTATAATATGTGGGTATGAGAAAATGTTGGGTTTCAGGAATTCTCCTTTTGTTGTTTTTTTTTGTTTTGTTTTGTTTTGGTTGGGTTTTTTTTGGGGGGTGGTTTTTTTTTTTTTTTTTTTTTTTTTTTTTCTTAAAGAACTTTCCCCATACATGTTGCTAAGAGAGAAGAATTACTGGACACTTAGGAGAGACAAAAAGACCTGGCCACAGGGGGAGGGGTCCAGCTGGCTACCCTCTTTTACCTTGGGTTTTCTCACATGGGGCAGAGACACCAAGAGATTTGGACTGGGAAAAGGAGGTTGGGTGCAGCCCTCAGCTCTCTTGCTCTCTCGGCATTCACAGGGGAGAGAGGCTGCGATCATTGTGGGGAGAATTCATCACTGTTGAGGGGTTCTGCCTTCTGCTGCCTTCCCTCTACCATGAGTGGAGCTTGCTCGCTGGAGTGGCTGTTGCACTGGGGGCCTAACACCCTACCTCACTAAAAGAGAGAAATTTCATCATCTGCTGGGGGGCCTCAGGGAGAAACCCTGGGATCCCAAGCCCACCTTTCCCTGCCCCGCTGAGAGCCGGGCGCAGCCACCCTGCCCCTGCCGCTGCTTTGAGCCTTCACTACACTGCAGATCTGCACGCCTTGCCTGCCGAGACCTCCCGGGGTTCCTGCTGCAGCTCCAGAGTTTGATACATCCCCTCTGCCACCCGGGATTTGTGCTGGTCCCTGCTGTTCCAGCCTGCTGTTCCCAAAGATCCGTCCAGGCACTGGGATCGGCTGCCCAAGGAGTTTGTGAAGCCTTTTCTTCCATCCCTTCCTGGGACCCCGAGCCGCCATTGCTGCGTGCTCCCCCGAGCTCGCCCCCTGCAGGCGCGGGGGAACCATCGCACCCGCNCAGGCACTGGGATCGGCTGCCCAAGGAGTTTGTGAAGCCTTTTCTTCCATCCCTTCCTGGGACCCCGAGCCGCCATTGCTGCGTGCTCCCCCGAGCTCGCCCCCTGCAGGCGCGGGGGAACCATCGCACCCGCCCTGCCCGGCCGGGAGCCAACAGCGCCCCTGCCGGCTGTGACCGGAACTGCACCGAGGGGACAGGGCCTGACAGCCCAGAGAAGGCTGTCACTGGGCTCCTGGTTCTGATTGCTGTTGCTGCCGGTGGGGGTGTTTGTTTGCCTTGTTATATGCACTAGTAAAGAACTGTTATTCCTTTTCCCATATCTTGAGAACCCCTCAATTTCAAAGTTAAAATAATTTGGAGAGAAGGGGTCATATTTTCCCTTCCAAGGGAGGCTCCTGCCTTCCTTGGCATACATCTGTCTTTCAAACCAAGATAGAAACCCAAATTTTGGTGGGCAAATATGCTCTGAAAGGATGGGAAATAAGTATTACACAGGAAATTCCAGGTTTTGAGAAACATTATAAGAACAAGTACTCAGTTACACATTTCATTGCTTTGTTTATAGTAAAGATAATCATTAATTCTGGAAGAGTCATTATAGCAGTATTCTCTAGTCTGCATTCAGTTTGGGGAAGGTTCTGTTTCCAAGATCTAGCTTAAAAATTCCAACAATTCTTATTTTATCTTAAGATGTGGCATGTTTCTTCAGTTGATCTGCTTTGACATCAAGTTTTCTTACTACCAAGAGACTTGGTAGTTGAGAACAATATAGTAGTAGCTTAGTTTTAGGAGAATTTTCAGAATAATTTTTCCAGAGAAGACAGCTAAATACCAGACTTTCAGATGAAAAATGCAGGACACAACTCCCTCTTTCATGAGGCAGATGGATTTAACACACTTCCTCTGCTCACAGAGGAATGGCAGTCACATCCCAGCTGGCAAGGCTCAAGGCAGAGAAACTTGGTTTCCTCTCCTGTGTGGCTTTAGTAGAAGATTATATTTGTCCTGTTTTGAATTCTTGCAAAATAGCAAAAAATGTGCAGTGAATATATATGAAAGCCTCATTCCTTTACCCTTCTTAATACTACACCAAAAAAAAACCAACCCCAAACCCAAGCCAACCAAACAAACAAAAATCCCAAAACCCAAAAATGCCACAGTGCAAAAACAGTATAGCCAAACAGACCTAAACAGAGCTACTGAGTTGAGGAATTAAAAAAAAACAAACAACAGCCCTCATGACAAAAATGTCAGTGAAAGGGTAATTCTGCTGCCAGGCTGCCCATCAGGTTTCCCGCAGAGATAAATATTTTGCAGCTCAAGTAAAGTTGTTTTCTGGGTTTAATCACAGTTTCCAGACAGCTCCTGTTCCCTAGTAATTCCACTTAATTTTTCTGTTCGCAGAAATGTGCCTGGCAGTACCCTCTGGTTGGTATCATATATAGAGGGAGGATGGGCACACTTTCCAAGCTTTCCAGACTTTAGTACTACCTGTTTTCATTATGAAGCACAGGGATGGCTGGTGTTTTGTTTGTTTTCCCTGACATGTTTTGCTGGGAAAAGCATGCTCCTTATCGTGCTTTCCATTCAGAAGAGACAGGAAAAGGGAGTGGCAGAGGAGGAAGGAGGGGAAGGTCACAATACTGGTCTCCTGGGCCATGGCTGGGGTTTTTGTCTGGAAGGATGAAATCCTGTTTTGCTACAGACAGGATGAAGGTAGTGGCATAGGAAACATCTTGGAGTTTGTCCTGCCCATCTAAAGGCAAGGCAATGAAGTCTGTGCTACTAAGACACAAAGCCCTTTCTTTGCAAACAGGGAGGCTTTTAGTATATGTGACTAATACAAATTCTATCTTGTGCATCATATTTGTGCTCATATTTCATCATGAAGTAATTTTCTGGTCCTTCCTTCTCCTTTTCATTCCAACAATAGGGCTTTGTATATAACCAGAAAATAAAACGCTTGGCAGCTGAAAGGGAGCAAAACCAGCATTCATGTTATATGTGAATAGTTGCCTCACTGTCTCAATTTCTCATTCACTTCCCTGGTAGGAATTATTTATATATACAATTCCAAAATACTTCACAAAATACTTTGCATGTATGCAGGATTATTAGATAAGGAACCTCTTTCATACTCCTCTACATGAAAAGTAAAGGTGCCATGTATTTTATTATTTTCTTCACAGCCATGTAAAGGAAGTGTTACAAACTGAATCTCAAACATCCGAATGACATTCTAAAATATTAAACTATTTATATGCTCAATATAGGTGCGTTAATTAATTTTTGGTGTATTATTACCGGTGAGAAAAGTTGGTTTACTTTTCACAGTTTACAAATCCTTTCAGGGTTTTGTATATTCCTTATCTCACTGTCATATTCTTAATTCTGCAGTGTGTGCGATTTCCAGAATTAAAAAATCAGGGAAGTTGTTCACAAAAGGGCGGGTTTGAAACTGCTGCTCCCCACTTTCCCCACTGTGCATTTCCCTTCCTCCTGTCCCAACAGCAGCCACACTGCTAAGCAAAACCTGAGACAGTAACGCAGTGGCTAAAACTCATCCTTTCCTGGGGTTGTTTGTTGTGTTTTCTAGGATTCTTTAGGATTTCCATCCAACTACCAGATCATTAGAAGCCAGCAGCCTGAAGCCAACATTACACGACTTGATTGGCTGGAAAGAAGCAGCAAAAAAAAAAGGAAAAGACGTCATATACACTGCCCTATCTGGAAGCTGAGCTGATTGCTGAAACTACTAACACAATGTTTGTTACCTGGTCTAGGCCCTTAATCTTAAAATGTAGGGCTGGAGGGACCACTTGATCTGCTGCTTTGCAGAAGAGATTATTGCCAGGAAAAACCTTCTTTGCCCGTGCCACTCTTGGTACTGCTGCTGGACCAATTGTCTTCTTCCAGTTGAGTTTTGAAAAAGTCCATGGATAGAAGCTCTACAGACTCTCTTGCAGTGCCTAATTGCTCTTGCAGTAGAGAAGGATTTAATTTTTGTCAACATCTGTCTGCAATTTCACTTGCAGCAACTCTGAGTTCATCACCCTCTTCCTGTCACCTGGTTTTTCTTCTCTTATCCATCTATTCCAACTCCTTTTTCTCTATCTGGAAAGACCTACTGGACTCAAAATCACAGGACTGAAACCACACTGGATTTGTCAAAATTACTGGGGAAGAGCAATAGGTCTCCAAGCAGGTGACTAAATAAAGGCAGTAGCAGCCACAGTTTGGGAAGAATTGTAAGTAATTTATATAAGTAATTTACTTTATTTGACTTCTTTCTAATGCCGGAGTGTTTTCTTCTGGGTTTTTTGGTTCTTTTAGGGATGTGTGTGGTGGGGTAAAATATATGAGTGAGGAGGAGATGGTAACAAAGGCCAGTAGTGGAAGCATTGCCTTCTCCATCTTTTCTTTCCTTTCTGTTAATATCCTATACTATTTTTTGCTGAGCTGTCAAAAGGCCTGGACTTTGTCAATGGTTTTTGTGCTCATCTTATGCACTGTTCAGAATAGTCTTCCCTGTCTTCATCCATTTTTAGTGTCTTTTTAAACCCAGGTGAATCGCTTAGGTGGCCAAAAGCCATTATTCCATAGTTGGACCTCGTTGGGTAGGATGTCACACACTGAGCTCACTGTCCTGTGTCACTGCTGTGGCTGCAATGATATCAGCTGCAGTCTTACAGAGACTGAGCTTACTGATTTGTCCTGCTTTTGTAGCAGATAAAGACACTGCACTGTTCTTAGGAGCTGGTACCTTATTCTACTCCTGTCCCAGGCTGGATTGGAGCTTCTCTCCCACCACCCCAAGTTGCTCATCACTGCCAGCCCAAGCCTGCTGATCCAGCCATTTCCAGGCTTAAAGTTCCAGGTGCTTGACCCCCTCTTGCTGGGCAGCAGCAGGCTGCTCAGGAGGACTGTGCAGTCCTGGGCATTGCCCTGCAGCTCCTCATCTTTGTGAGGGGTTGAAGGCTCCAGGTGCCCTCTGCCTCTATGCTTGTTTTGGTTTGGACAGAGATAATTTTCTTGATACAAGCTGGCATGAGGCTACCTTTCTGACTCTCTCCTTCCCTCCTGGGTGACTGTGCAAGCAACTGTGTGGTGCTTAGTTCCTGGCTGGGATTAAACCATGACAGCCTCTGAGCACCTTCACAGGGCCCTGCACCTGCCCCACAGGGCAGAGATTGCTAAAGCAAGCCTAGCTCTGGGTGTACCTTCTTAGTGGCCAATTCTTCTGACAGGATAGACAGATAGGAGGACTGCAGGGAGTCCTCTGGAGACTTTTTGTTCAGCTGACAAGTGCTAATGTTTAAGGTGTTTCTCAGTCTTCCTTCAGTCTGAATGTTTGTCATTGTATCAGGATCACCAACAGTATTCTCTTTTCTTTTGGCTTTGATAAGCATATGTTTGTGTATCTGAAATAATCCATCTTACCGAAGTGCATAGCATTTTGAATTGTGCTCTTTATGTCATATGTTTCCCAAGGGTACAAACTGTCAATCTGAAAAATCAACAATGGAGATTTAAAACTAGGGACTCAGTGTTCAGAACAAGTATTTTGTTGGTTCTAGAGCAGTGGCCTCTCCAGAGTCTGGTAAAAAGTTTTGTGTTTATGTCTGCTTGTGTTACTGAGGATGTGAGGGGTGACATTTGCTCTACTGTTGTAGGCACAATATGAATTATTTATTTGTGTATTTCACTTTTTCTAATTTTAAAAAAAGTCTAATCTAACCAAAACACCAATTGGTCCTTTTTTTCCCTACTTGTTTGGGATACCAGAAGTGTGTCATTGCAATTGGGCTTTTTAGTAGTTTGGATTTATACTTTTCTTCCTTTCTGTACAGAAAGTAGAATTTTATGGGGTTTCTAAGGTGTTCTTGGGTATTTTTTCTATTTAAATGAAGGTTTTGAAGAAAATTTTTGAGATAAATTTACAGAAGTATTGCTGACCTTAGCAGCTGCACTTTAGTTCAGATTTGAAAATAACTTCAGTCAATAAAAACAGTGTATTCTGTATTTTTACAGCTATTGTCTGTGTCATGTTTGTTGCTTAATTATTTTTGGTCTAAAGTTATATGCTCTACTGATACATGCCTGTCTTGCTTTCTGTACTTCCCTGGATGAAAAGAGGCCAAATAAAGTAAATTTGAACATAAGGCCACATGATTTTTTTCATTTGTAGCACAGTGCTTGTGAGCTTTTATAAATCAATGAGAGAAGTATCATGCATGAGCTCTAAGTGCATGAATAATTCCTTTGGGAAAAGCAGGAGTGACCCAGTGTGCTCTTTAATACATGTGGCCTTTTGGGATTAATTGTGAAACCACAATAATTTTTGTTTCTCATGACATCAACTTGCACTTTTCTTCTTAAAAGATGTGGTCATGAGAAACTTGAATACAGTTAAAAGGATGTGTCAATGCTACTGTATCCCTAGAGGATTGTGTCCTAGCTCTTGAAATACTAGTGAAAGGCAACAGTTTATTGCTTATCTGAGCTATATTTGTTGGTAAAATACAATAGGCAGTGATTTCCAGTGGTTTTCTAGAGATTGCAATATAAAATTGTTATTTTCTTACGGAAACAAACACTTGCTGCTGATGGTTTCTGAAGAGCTTCCTGCTGGATGCTGGACAAAAGTGCAAGTCTTGTTACTGCAATACCTCACTCACCCAGAGTGATGGGAGATTTTGGTTTCTTCTCCTGGGAATTCATTGCTAAAGAACAAGGAATAACAGTTTTAAACTAAAAAAGAGTCAATTTATATTATGTGTAAGAAAGAAGTAATGAGAGTGGCAAAGCACTGGAGCAGTTTGCCAAGAGAGATAGAAGATGCCCCATCCCTGGAAACATTCAAGGTCAGGCTGGATGGGGTCTGAGCAGTCTGGTCTACTGGAAGATGTCCCTGCTTATTGTAGGGGGTTTGGACTGGATGGCCTTCAGAGCTCCCTTCCAATCCAAACTCTTCTGTGATTCCAAGAATCTGACACTCTCAGATCAGCCAGGTTTCCATGCAAAGGGAAAGCAGTGAGCCAGCAGTGCTGCTGCCCCGAGCACAGTGTAGGGCAAACTGTGGTTTTCCCAGGAAGAAGAGCAATGTTACCATGCACAAGAGCAAAAGGGCTGCTTGCCTGGCCCAGGAGCTCCTGGCAGAGCTGGGTCAGGTGCTGCTTAAGCCACCAGTTGTAAGGTGGGTTGTGCTGACAGAGCAGGGCAAGAACCAAATGTGGACTGAGGTGGTTCAGGCTGGGGTTGAAGTTTGGTGAAGGAGTTGAGTGGCCTTAGAAAGAGTAGATTAACCACTCTTAAATTCAAATAACATAAACATGTGCAGAACAGCATGTTTCCTCAGGGAAACCTCAGGGTTGCTGTAAAATCTATAAAAGGTTGGGTTTTTGGCTGACAGCCTGGTCCTCAGAAGCTGTCAAAATGTTTGCTTTAGTTTTCAAGTCACAGCACATTGTTTAATTCCTACAGCTGTCTCCTCTCTTTGTGTGCTTTTGTCCCTGACATGCTCAAGGATGTCATTATTCTGAGTCTTGAAATGTGCTGACATAAGGGAGAGGAAGGTGAAGTGTCTGTGAGAGATAACGTCTCTGTACACAGCGCTGGGTTCCTATGAAAGATGGAGTTTAAAAAAAAATCACTTCTGATTGCCCGGTGAGAATGGCTTTTCCTTTCTGCCTTGGGTGCTTTGAGTGTTTTCCCATTGCTGTGCTACACTGACTACCCAGCCCAAGGTCAGGCAGCTGCTCCAGCTGCCTCTGAAGTAGTAAAGGTGTGCTTATGTTTTTTTCCTTTATCCTTTCCTTTTCCTTCACCAACCCATGAAGTTTGTCTCTGCACATTGTTTCCAGTTTCCAAGTCTGAGAAGTAGACTTGGGATGCTCCTGGGTGACTTTTTCCATGTCATGTCAGGTGATGTGCCTGTCTGCTTAACTTAGCTGCTCCTCTGCTAACTAAAATGCTGTTTGCTCTGAAAGCATAGTGGCAGCTCCTCTCAAAGTCTGCTGCATAACAAGATGTCAAGGAAGGAAGCTAAATTACAAGCTAAGAGGATGTATAGTAGGGGTTCATCTGGGTTTTTTTTCCTTAAGATAGATTGACGTTAGTGGCAGAATCAGCACTGAACAAGAACTTGTGTGTTGATGAACAGTATTTTTGCACCCAGAAAAGCTTAAAAGTCTTTCATCTTCAAGCTGAAAGCACTTAAATTGTTTTCTGGAGACCATATTCAGTGAGCATCCTGGGAGATGGTAATGATGTAAATTTGATATTTGGAGTCACTCTGCCAGCAAGAAGGAAGTGTGGCCACCTGGACAGGCAGAACTGGGAAATAAAAATAGGATTGCAGTCACAGCCTTACTAGTCTGGGTTCCTTAGAGGAAAAGGAGTAGACATATTTCCTTACTAATTGCAGTCTAATAAAATACTTCTGGGCAACAATTTAGCTGAATGTAGTGGCTGACAAAAGAAAGTTTCCACTTCTCACTTGAAAGAGAGGTTAAGCAGGTTGGTCCTTGGCTGATGAAATATGAATAGACAGATTGCCTTTTCTGACAAGAGTCTGTTGATGTAATTTGGTAAGGAAACATACAGTGAGAGAATGATTTATATTTTATTTTATCCACTCCTAAAGCATTCCTGATTTCAGCTTCTTTCCTCCTGATTTTGACTTTCCCTGTTCAGGCTTCCCTGGATAAGTTTCTTTCTGATCATGCTTATGTGGACACACCCTCCACCTGATTTCTCCCTTTCCCTCTCTGGTACTCGAGCATTCACAACAGTCACTCCATCACTGGAAGATGTTTTCATCTTCCTGGGTCACAGTAACCACAAAGTGAAATTAGCTTCTGTGAAAGCTTATCCTTGTTTCCAAACCAGGAAGCAGCCACTCATGGAAAGACATATAACCTGGACATGAATAGATAGACCTAGGGAAAATGGAGATGACTGCCTGTGTGCAGGAGCTCCACAGAGCTCAGATCCTGGGCATGCACTGCCCGGAGCTCATGTGGAGTCCAGTGACGTGTTCACCTCCCTTGCTGGGCTGCATGATTGTCCCATCAAAATGTACAGAAAATGTGCAGCTGTGGGCCTGAGAAACATGGTTGATGTCTCACCACAGAGTAAAAGGAAAGCATACTCTCACCACTGTTGCACATGTTGATTTCTATTAAGCAGCTGGTTACTTCAGCTAACTGATCCTATGTAGGGATGATAAATATTGGCATTCTCTGACCTCCTTTATCACATTGCAGCCTGGAATAAGACGGCTCAGTTGGTTAGAGCATGGTGCTAATAAAGCCCAGGTTGAGGGCTTGAAACTCCTATGGGCCATTCACTTGAGAGCTGAACTTGATGGTCCTTGTAGAGTGACTTCCAACTCAGAATATTCTCTAATAACTTCGAAATTCACTTGGTAAGTCTTGTTTCCTTTCTGGACTAATTAACCTGGAAGTGAGAACTGTGTGATGATGAGAGCAGCACTAGGAGAACTCATTACAGCTTTGATGGAAACACAGGAGAATATTTTCTTGGACAGCATGGAAGGCATAACGTTGGGAATGAGAGATGAAGATCTGGGGTCAGAGAAAGCTGACTTGTTTCCCTGACAGTCCTGAGCATCCCAGAAGCAACCATCACAGAGTGGTTGCACTGGTGAGATGAGAGAGAGCTCCCTTCTCCCACTGCCCTCAGCATTCCCATCTCTTCCGAATTTGCAGCTGAGAGTCCTGTCTTCTAAACTGATTTGGGCTCCAGAGGAGCTAAATCTTATCGCAAATGGCAGTAGTAATCAGGAACTGAGCTCCCTTTCCCATTTGCTTCACTGGAAAGAGGATTTGTTACTCTGCCTGCACTGCCCAGCTATGTTTTGGCTTGGCTGCCTGTCAGAACTGCAGTGTTTGAACAGCAGCAAACTGGCTACATAAGCAACTGAAAATGTGAAACTGGAGAAATTTAGTTCCTTGAGCAGCTTCTTAGGCAAAAGCTCAGTTTTCCCTGGAAGAGCAGAAATCCCAATGTCAAAGAGGAGTAAAGACACGAGTTCATGAGGTTTACATGAGTTATTTGATGGTCTACCAAGAATAAGAAGCATTGAGGGGAAATCCCTCCAGTGTGATATGGTCCCCTACAAATCAGTAAGGGAGCAGAGGTGGTGTGGAGCCCTGTGATGGACCTACAGCATCAGGCCAGAGAGGTTACTCAGCATGGCCTTCTCCACTCTCAAGGCTGAGGTTTTTGCCTCACTGTCACAGCTGGATTTCCTGTGAAGTGAGGTTCATGTGAGGTCTGGACTCTGAGTCTTCAGACACATTTCTGTTTGTGCTGTGCAGACCAAATTTCTGTGAGAAATGTTAATCTGATACTAAATTTGGGAAAGATAAAACTTTCTGCCATGGGATGAGTGTTGTGCCTAACAGTCCATATAAAGAGCTTATTATGTCTTTATTTTTTGGCATGTAAATAGCATTTCCATCTATGGGAAATATCTTATTCCCAGTAGGAGCAGGAGCTGTGTTTCTGCTAGACAGCTCAGATATTCTCCCTCTCCCTTATGACAGAGTTTTGCATGTTAATTTAGCCAATATAAAGAACCTAGGGGTAAAATTAATCCTAGAAAGCTGTATGAGCACCTTGAAAAATCATTATGCTAAAACCAGGGAAGACATTAGAGAAGAAAAAACCAGGGAAGACACTGAGAAAGATCAGATGTGGAAATCTCAAATGGTGTATGTAAGCAGCTAACTGAATCAACTGGAAGGGATTTCTGGTTTCCTGGAAGCAATCCTCAGGATGTTTTCCTCTTGTGTTTAAAATGAGGTTTCTGCTGCAAGGTCTTTCCTTCTCAAACTTTTCTGTATTAGTTGAAAGGTTGATATTTTAATATAAGAGGGAAGATATTCCTGGAAACTGAACAATTGTTTCTTCTGTTTGTTATGATCTTTTTGAAGTCTGAAAATTTGAGGGGTTAAGTGCTAAAAAATAGGCATGAACTTACTTTCTATCAGCCTAATTTGTATTATGTGGATAATATGACAAATTATTTAACATTAGCTGTAATTCCTCTGCTCAGTGGTTTAACTTTACTCTTGGGGCAGCGCAAGCAGCCTCGGTTTAATATCCTTGCTTTGTTTGCTTGCACTGTGTACAGAGTGGCTGTTTGGATGGTGTGTGTATAATCCATGCCATTGTGGAGTGGGCTTGGGCAGGCACAGTTTTCATATAGTTAGTGTTTCACATTTCTGTTTGTATTGGTACACATTTGTCAGCCTTTCCTGCTGAAATATTTGAGAGAGTTTTAGTATTAAAAGCATTTATATCCTTTTGGGAAAGTAATTGGCTTGAACCTGTTTCTCAGAGTAAATTCCTATGAACAGACATTTGGAGAAGCGGATCTGTTTCCACAGCTCTGTCCCAAAACACTGTCTGTTTTAGTTCCAATTTGGTATGATTTAGCTGTTTACAAAGCATTCTTATCTGCTGGCATACACATATATGGTGCATTCTATTTTTGTAATGAAGAATTTATTCATCTTGTGTAAATATTGTCAACTCAAGAAAAGAAAGTATTACTTCACCATCTTCACTGTCAGAACTTTTGCTTCCTAAAATAGGGCAAATATAAACAATTGTGGGTTTTTGCCTTTCCCACTGAAATGGTGGAAGGTACCTTCTGTGGAATAAATGAATGTTTTACAATAGAACTATTTCAAGGTTTAGTAAGTCTTTCAGTTAAAGTGTTCCCTAATGTTTTATTTTATCTTTATAAATTGCTATTAAGTGTTTTATATTAAGGGATAGATAGCTGGTAAACAATCCTAAATAATGTAAAATTCTACATCTGCTGCTCTGGTTGAAGACAAGAGACTACAGTAGAGGGAAAATAGAGAGCAATGATTAGGAAGTACAACAAAACAAATAAACCTTTCTGAGACACTAGGTAGAGGTTTCAGAATGCCATTGAGACTTTAGGTAGAGGTTTGGCAATGCCACTGGGAAAGGAGATTCATAAAAATATGGAATAAAATATTAATTCATAAAAATATGAAAGATTCACAAATATTCAGGAGATCCATTAAATTATGAAGTAAAAATATGAATTCATAAAAATATTAATCTCCTTTCCCAGTGGCATTTTCAAACCAGTAACTATTTGGAAATGGAATTGCCTCTTACCTGACTTGAAGAGGAATTGTCTTAAAGGAAGAGCCAAGAGCAACCTCCACATGACTCCATGTCCTTGTCTTCAGAGCATTAACAGACACACCATGGTGGAGCCAAGCCCGCTGGTTAGAGGAGAGCTTCTGAGCCTGCCCTGTGTCATATGGGGTGCCATCAACACTGGGCTATAGAGCAGGAGAGGAGCTACAGCAAGTAGCAGACATGATTACGGGAATTACAGAGGATTACAAGGGAGAGAAAATTTACTTTCGTGAAGAGGAACTGAAGGAGGCCATTTCTTTCTGTCATGGAACTTTTGATGGGAGTGCAAGTCAGAGGTCAGCTGCTCTTTGAAGAACAGAAGGAGAGCCCCTCTCTCTGGACAGTCTGTACTTATGGAAACCTGATATGGGACTTTTTGCTGCCTGCATGAACTCGCCTGTTTCCAGGTGGTTTTGCTGATGCCTTCTGCACTAAAACATCCCAAACAAGATCCACACAAATTCTCATGTGTACAAAATAATTTTTGTTTATATGACTTTAGTTCTAGAGGTGTCATTAGTTCTAGATAATGGGATCAAATAGAAATATGTGGAAATACAAATGCTTGGATTTTATACTTGCAAAAAAAAGAATTTTTTTTTTATACTTGCAAAAAAAAGAATCCTTCTTGGGGCACACGCAGTCATATTTTGCCTGCTGTTTTAAGATGAGCATACATACACACATGCAACCAGAACTTTATTGTGCCACTTGCTGACTTCTGTGATAAAATCCTGAGATGACTCCAGCTTTGACTTTGAGCTTTTCCCTAGACAAGATCTTCCACTGATAAACAGAATGACTTGTACATTCAAAAAAGTAGGGTTTAGTTATTATCTAAGCTAGGAATCTTCCCATTCTAGAAAGAGAAAACTGAAGTAACAGACAGAAATAAAGGGCCTGTGTATCTTGTTCCCACCTTGTTGTATCCTTGTAGGCAGGTCCTTGCTTCCAGCAGTTCTCTGTGGGTGCACTGAGTCCAGGTTGTCCAGATATCTCGTCTTCCAGAAGGATGGTGTCTGATTTTGCTACATATCAGAGATTTAATCTTTCCTAGTAGGCATTGGAGAAATACTCAGACCACTGAGTCTTCCAGGAGGAAAATATATGAAAATAGAAAATGCAATACTAAAAGAAAGAGATGCAACATAACCCAGATGCATAAATCCAATGAGTATAGGCTGGAAAAAATATTTTGGTATCAATGTGGAGATTTAGCTTTTGTTTCTCATGTTATTTGTTCTAGATGTAACGGAGCAGTGTAGTGCAGAAAAGTACGAAGGATTACACTTTTCTGCTCTTACTTGGAAGAAAAATTATTTTGTCCCACAAGGGTAGGAATTACAATTTTTCACTAAATCCTAATTTTGAGTGTTTGTTTTCTTTCTTATCCATAATCTCCAGAGAGTAAGCTTCCAGCAACTCCTTGGCTTTTCCACATCCTGAGAAAGTTTAGATTGCTTTCCTCACAGCACTTCTTTTTCCCTTACCAAGCAGTCATGCAGGAAGGGGTGCAACCACAAGTCTGCCTTGCTGCCTGTGAGCAATGCTGTTGATACAATGACCCAGCCCAGACAGAGAGGGCCTGAAACATGTCAGCCTTGCTGCAAAACTTTTGAAATGGTTAACTCCCATCCTTTGTTTTTCCCAGAGGTTTCTGGTGGCTACCACTAATTTCCTACAAGCAGAGTGCTGAGGAAGGGGGGATGACAGATGTACGTGTGGGTCTGGGTTGTTTACTGAGCTGTTTTCTTCTTCTATAGCCTTCACTCCTTAAATATATGAAAGGTATCTGAAAATTGCCAGGGGGAACAGAATGTGCACCTGTGAGTTTTAGGTCGCGAGAAGCGATTAGGAGGGGAGGGGGAGTGAGAGCCACAGCAGGTTGTTGGTGTGGGTAGGAAAGGAACTTGAATGGTGACTTTCCTGCTTCAGATTCACAGACAGGTTTTCTCTGTCTTCCTCATCTTGTATCTTCTCTGTTCTTGTGTCTTAACTTTTCTCACTACCCACATTCTCTCTCTTTTATTTTTTTTTTTTTTTTTACTTCGTAATTTGTTGGCCCTTTAGGCTGCTCACTTGCCATCATTTCTGTTGTCCCCAAGGGCCACACACAGAACAGTGAGAATAAGCCAGCGGTGCACATTTTGGCCCCCAGTGGATTGTGTATGTTTTGGAGATGCCTGTGTACTGCTGAGATGCCTGCAGATCTTTACCAGTGGGTTTCATGCTGGTGTGGTTGTAATGGAAAGGTTTGGGCATAAGAGGGTGTAGAGATATGGGTCAAAGGAAGACCTCATGCCATTTGTTTTCAGCCATGGACAAACGTGCTGTGAGTGTTGTGGTTGGTCCAGTGTGTGCCATCAACCCTCTAGATGAGGATTTATTAGAAAAAAAATTACAATATTTGTACATATTAAATATTTTAAATAGCAAATATTTTTAATATTTATTTTAACAATAAAAGGTCAAAAAGTGGGAGGGAGCCCCATCTTTTCCAGAACCTGTTACTCTAAACATGATGAAAAGATAATTATAAAGGAAACTAGTGCAGAATGTACATCCTAGTATTTCACAGCTGACTTTTATCTGAATGACTCAGTCCACATCAAATAAAAATCTTGGCACCACTTATTCTTTTCACTTATCTTAAAGCATTTCACTTCCAGAATGGAGAAGCTCTGATTAAATGACATAAACTGCAGCTTTCTTTGTTATTTTTTTCAGTTTGGTTTTGGTTTGGTTTGGGGGTTTTTTTGGTTTGTAAGTAGATGTTTTGCCATTTTCTTTCTTAAGTGACAACAATTGAAAAGCTGTGAAGATTAAGATGGAAATGTTTTGTACCAGTACTCACTGAGGTTAGTTCTGGGAAGTAATTAATTATAAATCAGTTTTTAGGAAGATAGGGGATATGTTTTCAGAGATGTGATGTAGTATCACATTCTGCTTTCATTTACGTAAGTGCAGCTGTGCTGAAGTCCTGGAGAAGCATCAATGCCAAGTGTACCCTGTTATCTCATTTTACCTGTGCCCTGGGATGCCTCTGAACAGTGACTGTCTGTTGGAAACCAATGGCAAATCCCTCTTTCCAGAGATAATGAATCTGACAAGATCTAGCCCCTTCCCTATCCTCATACAAAGCTCCTGCACAGAGGCAGGCTGAGCAATTCTCAGACTTTTGGAAAATCTTTTGCAGGGTAAGTTTGATGGCACCATGTTAGGTCTCATGAGTGAGGCAGAGATGCAAGAAGGGAGAATTAGGAGTGTGATGACTGTGTCTCAGCAACCCTCAGTTGCCAGTCAAGGCCAAACGATCATCCACCTCAGTCAGTGGTCACCTTCATGAGTTTTTGATGAGAGTTAACACTGAACTAAGTGTAGTGCTCACCTTTACTCATTGGCATCAAATAGGGGGTGTTGTATGCATGTGCATAAAACACATATTATTCAAGGTCACATTGTGAGGTTTGAATCCTGCGCTGCCATCCTGTAGGAAGTGATTAAAACACCAGTCCTTAGGTTTTGTGCTCCTGCTCACCAAAGCACTTACTTTATTCATCTGCAATGCTTGTACACCAGTGCTTACATAATATAAGAAACAAACAGAATGAACTTGAAGCACTGACCTGTTCCCAATCCTATGATGGCATCGGTGTTGGTGAGATGTGGTGGGATGAGTCCCACAGGCTGCTCAGGAGGGACAGGCAGGGCAGGTGAGGTGGAGGAGTTGCACTGTGTATGAGGGACAGGTTTGGCTGTACAGTCCTTACAGTTAGAAACTGTGTGCTTGAGAGCTTCTGGGTGAGGAGTAGTGGGAATGGAAAACAAAGCAAATGTTGTAGTGGGTGTCTACTATGGGTAGCCCAGGCAGAATGATAGGACTGATGAGTTATTCCATAGGCAATCCAGAGAAATGTCTGGATCAGTAGCCTATATCCTTATGGGAAATTCCAACTTCCCAGACATCAGCTGGGAATAGCATACTGATGTGACAAGCAAGTCTGGGAAATTCCAGTAGTTTGTTGAAGATAACTTCTTGATACAAGTACTCAGTGACTGAAGTAGGAAAGATGCTCTCCTAGACTTGTTATTTGGGACTAAAGAAGGACTCAAGGGGATGTGACAGTAGGTGACTGTCTTGGCCACAATGATGACAGAATGCTTTTGTGTTTAAAATTGTCACTGTGTCTCGGTTTGAGACAAATTAGAAGGAAATGTTCTGAGATGAACATCCCCTGATAGAAAGCAGGTTTCAGCAGCCCCTTCCCCATGAGGTTCAGAAAGAATTTTCTTGGAGAAAAGTGAAAAAAAGCTGTTTATTTAACAAGCAAGGTGCACTCAGGCACAAAAGAATGAATAATGTTAAATAATAACACCTCTCACTGTGGAGAAAACCTGAGAAGATTTAGAGTCCTTTCTGTAGGTGTGGCTCTGCTCTCTCCAGAGCTGGGGTTTGGTGTGGGCCCCTCCACGCCACGGTGTGGGGCCTCCCTGTGATGTTCTGTTGTTGCTGAACAGTTCCAGAAGAAGAAAAAAGCCACAGTCCCAGGAAGAAGTTCTTGTGCAGCTAGCAGGCTAGCTAAAAAGCAAAGAATTTTAACTCTCTGTCTTTCTCCTGAGAAGCGGAGCCAAGAGCTGGGAAAAGGACAAAGATGCTTCCTCAGCTCTGCAGCCATGAGAACGTGGGGGCACCTGTGAGTCCTTGAACACAAAACCACGCTGAAGAATTCGCTCAGCTTTCCCCCCCCCGCCTTTTTCTTTTGGACCCAGCTTAAAGACACAGGATTCATGTCTGGCATAGAGCAGGTGATAGCAGATACAGCATCCTCAAGTCCCCCCAAGACACACTGTAATGAGAGAAAAGGACATCAGCATTTCTACCCTGGACTTCAGGTAAGCAAACTTAAAGCTATCCAGGGAGCTATTTAGCAGAGTCCCCTGGGAATCTGCTTTTGTGGGCTTGGGGGTCCACAAGTGCTGGTCAGTTTTCAACAGCTGCCTTTTAGAGGCACAGGAGCAGACAAATCCACTGTGTTGTAAGTCACAGAATTGGGGCAGGAGACCAGCTCAGCAGAATATGGAGCTCAGGAGGAAAAAGAAATGATACAATCTCTGGAAGCAAGGTCAGGCTTCACAGGAAGATTACAGACTAGTTTGCACATGCACAGAAAAGACATGTAAGGCCAAAGCTGAATTAGAGTTGAAACTGGTCAGTGTTAGCTCAGATGACAAAACAAGCTTTTTTTAGTACGTTAGTAGAACAAGGAAGTCTTGGGAACATTGAAACACTACTTATTGAAGATAGTCACCTGATAAATAGGGATGAAGCAAAAGGGAAGACATTAAATGCTTTCTTTTTCCCTCAGTCTCTAATGATAGACCTTGGGTTGCCCAGTCCCCTGAGTCAGAGGACTATGGCTGTAATAACAGTGACTTTCCATTTGTGGACACCGAAATTGTAAGGAATCAGTTGCATCAGTTGAATATTCTTAAGCCCATGGGGCTTGATGGGAATCATCCCAGAGTTCTGAAGGAGCTGAATATGTTATGACAGGGCCCTTCTAGATCATCTGCCAGAGATATTGGGAGTGTGGAGAGGACTCCGCTGACTGGAAGCTAGAAGTGTTATTCCAATTTAAAAGAAGGACATGAGGGAAGACTCAGGAAAGTACAGACCCATTAGTACCTGGAAAAATTATGGAGAAGACCATACTGCATACTACTGACAGCCATTTAAAGAACAATGCAATCATCATGCACCATCAACATGGGTCCACAAAGGGAAAGTCCTGCTGAACTAACTGGTATCTTTCTGTGAGGATTGCCCACCCAGTGGATGAAGCAAAGGTGATGGAGATAGTTTTTATAGATAGTAGTAAGGCTTTTGATAGAGATAGTTTTTATAGATATTAGTAAGGCTTTTGATACTGTCCCTTAGAGCATCCTTTTGGACAAGCTGTCCAGCTGTAGGATGAGCAGGTACATGATGTGTTGGGCGAAGATGTGGCTCAGTGAGGTTCAAAGGGCTGTAGTGAATGGCACTACATCTGGCTGGTGACCAGTCACCAGCACTGTTCCTCAAGGCTCAGTTCACAGCCTGGTTCTCTTTACTGTATTTATCAGTGACCCGGACTCTTTATTGTATTTATCGATGGTCTGGATGCAGGAGTTGAATGAACCAATAGCAACTCTGCTGGTGATACAAAACTGGGAAATGCCATTAACTCTCTCTCTCAAGGGAGAAGAAGTATTGCAGAGGGTCTAGATAGATTGGAGCATTGGAAAATGATTAATGGGACAAAATTTAACAAATCCAAGAGGTGGATTCTGCACTTGGAATGGAGTAACACCAGGCACAAGTATAAGTGGGGAGTGGCTGGAGGGCAGCCCTGCACAGGAGATCTGGGGGTGCTGGTTTGCAGCCAGCTCAATTCAGCCAGCGCTGTGCCCAGACAGCCAAGAGCACAAACCCCGTCATCTCGGGTGCATCAAACACAGACAGTAAAAAGAGCTGATTATCCCACTGTATTCACCATTGGTGCAGCCTCACCTGAAGTTCTGTGTGCAGTTCTGGGCCCCACAGTTTGAGAAGGATGTTTGGCTGCTTGAATGCATCTAGAGGAGGCAACAAAACTGGTGGAAGGGCTGGAAGGTACATCCTATGAGGAGCATGTAAGACTTCTGGGTTTGGTTTGGAGGAAAGGAGGCTGAGAGGTGACTTCATTGCTCTCTACACCCCCAAGAGGAGGGGAAGGGGAGAGAGGGGTGCTGATCTCTTCTCCTTTATATCCAGTCACAGGACAGTGGTTAAAACCTCCTCCAGGGGAGATGTAGACTGGACATTAGGAAATACTTCTTTATTGAGAAAGAGGTTCAAAATCTGCAACAGGACCCCTAGAGTTGTAGACAATGCCCCTGTCAGTGTTTAAGAGGCATTGGAGAAATGTCCTTAACACAATGCTTTTATGTTTGATGAGCCCTGAATTGGTCAGGCAGTTGGACTAGATGATCCTTGTAGATCCCTTCCAGCTGAACTATACTGTTCTACTATTTTCGGTCCAGGAAGTTGTTCTAAATCCATATTCCCAAGAGACATCAGCATCTAATTTCAGCAGTTATATTCAGTTCTCCTCCAACAAAAGTAAAGGAAAAATTACAGCCTCCATACTTATGGGGATGCTATTATTAAACAAATATTCCAGGAAAGATTGTCAAATTGATAAATTACAGGAAACTCCAGAGAAAGGCTGCATTTAAATAGGTCCCAAGGAGGAGACAAATCCATGAACACCAGTGTTTTGCCAAAATTAGCTACAAGGGTGTACCTCTTTTTAAAACTGGGAACTATCTTCTCATTGCTGTACGTCGTCATCAAGTATTTATTTAAACAAAATATAAACTTATTTCTATTTACACAGCTGTCAAACCAGCAGTCTTCAGTTTCCAGGAGTAGCATTTACTAAAATTACTGGTCCATGTTTGGAGTATCTTGTACCCTCCACAGGGTCTGTCAGATGGCTGGTGAAACAGAATATTATTTGGAGAGAGATCTGCCAGTATGAATGTAAACCCTGGTATCTCTGGCTTGCAGCAACAGAATTCCAGGGTCCCCAGACCGACTCCAGATTTGTTACTGTCCCTTCCTTATCAGCCACAGCATAGAAGAGGCAGAGGGTGTTGCTTTTCTGGCTGAAAGATGTTATCTTACCTCTAGGCCAACCTGCAGATGTATCCATAGCTCGTGTAAGAGCACGTGCACTACATGTATTGCCTATTAACATCTTAGCTCAAGGGATAAAGGTTTGTGGTGAGGTTCAAGCTTCAGCCTTCTTGATAGATTATTTCATGTAGAGCCTGTGGTTGCAGGCATTGTCTCCTTTTCTTCTTCAGTGAGAATTCTGAGACCTTTGATGTGAAGTAAATTTTTTCTACTGTGAACTATATTCATTAATTACTGGCATGTGAAACAGCTGCATATATTCCATTTTGTGGTTTTAAGTTACCTGAATCTATTGTTCAGCTCACACAAAGATGGATGGCAGGCACTGATGGGTGTTACACTAGTACTGGGGGAACAGCTGTGTGGTGTAGTTTGGACGAGGCTTCAAAGGTATTAAGCTGACCCTACATGACTGTATTCGTGAATTTGCCCAATATAAATAATTTTAGAAGACTTTGGCTGTTAGCTACAATCCTAGAGGAACTCCAACTGAAGATTTAATCTCTCATAAGCAAATAAATAATGCATGACCTGGAACAGCTTGCAGCAAACATTGTAATAGGAGTTCTTCCACCTGGAGGCTCAAATTCAAACATTCCATGAAGGTAAGTGAACTCATTTTAAATTATGGGATTTGTATGTAGTCTTGGCTTATATATATATATAGTGTATATGTATGATACACACACACACAGATTTATATTAGATATATATAGTGTATATATATATATGTATATAATCCTGAATCTAAAATTGAACATCCACCTAAGTTGGAGGCCCCAAGCACCATGTGACACTTACAGAGCCATTACACACTCTTTTGGCAAACTCTGGAAATTTTTAAGAATCTTGCATGGAAAAAAAATGCATGTGTGGTAGCTGACATGGAGCAATAGCTCCTTCTGTAGTTCAATGAAAAGATGTAGGTAAGACAGAACTATGTGGCTCTGCCATCCAGAGGGGCCTGGAGGACAAGCTTGAGAAGTGGCCCATGGAAGCCTCACAAGGTTTAACAACACCAAGTTCAAGGTGCTGCAGCTGGGTTGGGGCAACCCCTGGTATCAAAACAGGGGATAAACAGATCCCCTGAGCAAGCAGAGAGCCACCCTGCTGAGAAGGACTTGGGTGTGCTGGTGGATGAGAGGCTGGATATGAGCTGGCAATGTGCACTTGGCAGCCCAGAAAACCAGACATGTCCTAGGCTGCATCTACAGCAGCATTGCCAGCAGGGCAGGGGAGGGAATTCTTTCCCTCTGCCCCTCTCTGGTGGGACCCCACCTGCAGTGCTACATCCAGCTCTGGGGTCACAGCACAGGAACAACATGAGCTTGTCGGAGTGAGTCCAGAAAAGGGACACCAATATGATTGAAGGGATGGAGCACCTCTCCTATGAGGGAAGGCTGAGAGAATTGGGGTTGTTCAGCCTGGAGAAGAGATGGCTCCAGGAAAAGATTATTGTGGCCTTTCAGTACCTGAATGTGAGCCCGCAAGAGAGATGGAGAGGCCCTTTTACAAGGACAGGTACTGATAACACAAGGGATATAGGCTCCAAACTGTAAGAGGGTAGGTTTAGATTAGATCTTAGGAAGAAATTCTTTACTGTGAGGGTGGTAAGGCTCTGGAACAGGTTGTGGATGCCCCATCACTGGAAGTGTTCAAGGCTGGGTTGTATGGGGCCTTGAGCAATCTGGCCAGGTGGAAGGTGTCTGTACCCATAGCAGAGGAGTCAGAACAGGATTATCTATAAGGTCCCTTCCAACCCAAACTGTTCCATGATTTCTTTGCCCTTGCTTCAACTCAGCTGCCCAGGAGAATTTTCTCCGCTATTATTAGCTAGAAATATGTTGACCTGAGAAATATAAGTTATTAAAATATTATTTGGATGATGCTCAGATGAGGTTGGTGATATGTTCCATCTTGAAGAGCCACAAACAAAGTCTTTCTTTTTATGGGAATGCATACCTGGGCTGCCCCATGTGTAACCTGCCACTCTGACATGGTAAGAAGCCATCCAGTCTTACAGATAGAAGTCCCCAGTGAAGATAACCAACAAAGTATATGGAACTGAGATGCAATGCTCTCCATGAAAATAGAAAAGCCTCACTAAAACTAAACAGAATTTATGTATCAAAACTTTCTGAAATATTCTGCAACCCTTTAAATCCTTTTCTTTTCTGAATTAGTAGAGTCTAGGATAAATTCTTCATTTCTATTCACTTTAACATATTTAGCAAAACCCCTGCTAGTTCTCCCCAGCTCCTAGTTTGCCAGCACTTTTAAGGCCAAAAATAATTCATTATATTGGTAGCACTTCTTGGCTGACCTAGGTTGAAGCTGAGAGAAATCATCAAGGAAATCCCCTCTTCTATATCCGATTTAAAGCAGTATTTTAAAAGCAAAATTCCCTTGTATTCCTAAAAATGTGTAAGTAGCTGAATTACCTGGGAAGTGGGGACTTTCTGAAAATTGTGCTCAAACTGTCCAAGCCTGGGTGTTAGGTAGCAAGCAAATGCATTTACTTTTGGCTGCAACTGATTTAGTTTCCTGGACTTGCTTGGACCAGAATTTGTCTAATCCGAGGATTTTGATACCACAAAATCCTCGGTGAGGCCCAAAATATGTTTTGGGGAGATGAAGTCTACTGCCCTCAGGCTGCTGTCACAAAGTAGTTCATGGAGGGCAAAAGGAAAGACAATGTTTTTTTCTAAGTGGATGACCCATGAGTTTGGTTACTTCATTGGCAAGCCCAATGGGAATAGGCAACAAGGATCCTGCTGAGGAATGGGCGGCAAGTAAAACACAGGAAAAGGATGTGGGAATTCCTCTTCTGCATTGACTGAAGCATGAAGAATGGAAAAGACATGACCAGAGGAAGCACCATCTGCCCTTGAGTTAAAAAGAGGAAAGGAGATCCTAAAAGAAATGTGTTGCCCAGGTAACAGGAAGAATAATAGGGAAAACAGCATTATCCCCTTATGCAAATGGAAGGTATGAAATTGTTACATGAAAAGCGTATGCATGTATTTGAATTTGGCCTCCTTGAGTGCAGTGAATGAGCATAGCCTCAACTTATATTTTTCCATGGGGCTCTCCACATGTGGTGACTAGACAGCACTCATCTATTTTGATGTTCAAGATGTTGTTTCCAGTGACTATCACTGCTCTGAGTGTTCTATATAAGTGTTTCAGAGGTCCATATCTTCCTGTGCCCTTCTCCGGTCTCCTGAAGAAGAGAAGGGCATGGATATGCAGAGTCCTCAGGAGTTACATGGGTGCCTGGGGGCAGTGGGTGTTGGACCTTGGCAGAGGGTCTGGAAATGAGTAACCTACAAGCAGGTTGTAAGAGCTTCCCACCTTTGTCTTCTCTTTCTTTAAGGAATATGAATCATCATGGACTTAGACAATGATTTTACAGTGATGCCACCCTAAAGATGACAGATTTCTTTTCCTGTCAGAAAAGGCATATTTAACTCATCCTTTCATTTCTTAACCAAGACAACCACTTCTGAAACAGCAGCTGATATGGTAACAAGCTAGCTGATTTCTAGTAGGTGTCAAAGCAAGCCACACATGAATTAAACCCACATTTTCAAATGAAAAGAATAAACCACCTATTCAGACATGGAGGAAATGAAATTTTACAGTCTTGCAGAAAGGAGTTTTAGTCTTCGTTAAATCAAAACAACCTATCTGAAAAAAATGGTATTTTTCATCGGGTCTTTTTTTTTTTTCTCTGAACATTTCCATCAGCACTTTAGGGGAATTTAGGAGAAAAACTGCAAAGCTTTCCTGTGGAGAAAAGTAAAGGGATCATTTAAGATGACTGCATTAAACATTACAGGTATGTACCACTGACCTGAGCCACAGTGTAAGCGACTGAACAGAGCTGTCAAATACTCTTTGTGTTTCTTTAGATAAAAAAGCTGCTTTCATACAGCCAATACTTTTCAAACCAATTTTCCCCCCTCCTGAAGTGGTTGGAGCCAGTTTGGCACACTGCCAGTCCAAACACAGAATTCCAGAGGTTGGCATGTGGCTATGGTCTGGCTGTGCCCATGTTGACCCCTTCCTGCCTTCCTGGGGCCACTTGCCCTTCTGCACCTTCCTTCTCTTCCTGTGGCTGTTGACAGAGACCAAGTCTGTGGCTTAGACATAGCAAGGAAATTATGAAGTGACTCAGACACCTACGTATTTCTTAAAATTAAAGATTAGTGCCCTGACAATGGTCCTTCATCCTCTACAAACATAACCTTCTGCCAGGAATAAAACTGCATTTGTAATAAACTCAGGGAAAACAAGATGACATGATAGGAGAATTTTTTTTTTTTTTTAAAGGAAGGACATTAAACCCTCTGTTTGGCACCCAAAAAGCTGTGTTGTGCCTGCTCATTATCCCAAAAAATCTTGCAAGCTCTGGACAGTCTCAGAAAGAACTAACATTGTTTATTTCTCCTTATCGTAGACTTTCTGCTCTGGAGAGGGTCACAACACAGCCATCATTTTTAAGAAGAAAACCAGAACTTCACCATTTAGATCTGGTGAGGCTTTATTTTGAAGACTTGCCAGGGGCCAATTGCTCCCATCTGCTCTACGGCTGGCCATGGTATGTTGTCAGTGTAGGCAGCTTCACTTGTTTCCATGGGTTTTGTGATCCCTGAGTTTGGAATAAATCAAAATTTGCACCAGAGCTGTGTGCCAGATCAGATAACCTAATGAGAGCTCCTGAGTCTTCCTGTGAGCTTTACCTGTCCTTAACCTCAGGGACACTGCCTGAGGTGGCCCCATAAAACACTGTTGCCTTTGCTTTCTAACAACCAGCAGGCTTAAGTTAAGGGGGTCCAAATGCAATGTGTGGGTGGGGAATGAATATTTTCAGTTTGGCTGATTGCAGAATTCATCTCTAAAGGAATGTTTCTGTCTGTCTGCCACCCTTTTTCTTTGGGGATGTGGATGTCTGTTTTCCTCACCAATGACTGAAGCTCTATAAGAAAGAAAAATACTCAAAGGTCAAGATATCCTCTCAGTATGTGCAATTTTCTCCATCATAACCATAATGGAATGGTTGATGTAGCAGTGGCATTCAAGTGATGTTGGGATGACCTATGATAATACACAATGTTTAAAACAAGTCTATCTCTATTTAAACAACAGACTAATCGTGTATCTACTACTTCAAAATGCCAAAACAAAACAAAAATTATTAAAACTTAAAGAAAATCTAACCCTGTGCAACTAGTAAGCAAAGATACAGCTTTTTATGGAAGAACAGCAGCTAGCAAAAAAAATTCTAAATTTTCTTTAGAAAAAGAAACGTGAGAATTCTAGGGAGATGCATTTTAGATATCTTGTTAAAAAATTCAGGATTGAATTTGAATAGCCTCCCTTCCCAGATTTGGGCAAATTACAGTTCTCTGGAGGTCTGTAATAGGTTATGTTTGTTTTCTACTCTTTGGAACATGAGTGATATTTAAGTGCATTAACTGTTTTTTCTGGCTCTGGAAAGTTGTACTTGCTGGGACAGTCCTTTGGGTAAGGCATTTTATAAGGGTCAGAATAGTAAATGCAGTGAGGAAATTTCCACAGTGCAGTTCTCCTCAGCTCAGATCCCAGGTACACACTGTCAAACACAGCTATGGCTGCTCTTCCCATGCTTGCACTGACCTGCTGGGTAGACCTTTAACTTGAGTAAAATTCCCTTCCTTCCTTACCCTCCTTCATTTCTGCAATTCATGAAAGAGAGATTATCCTAAGTGGCTGACTGGGTATTCTCCTGACTTCATGGACATCACTCTTTGATGGTTCTCCAGCAGCCCTTTCTTTGGCTAAGGAAGAAGGGGAGAAGTAGTAGTTCAGGATTTAGTCTTTAGTTATCCTTTGCTCTCTACAATGATGAATGAGGGTTTCTAATGGTTGTCTCTCAGTGATTTTAACAGAGCTGGTCTCACAGTAAATCATGCCATGGAATTTAACATTCTTGCCCCCACATATTTTAAGGAAGTTGTCCTCTTCCGTGATGGAAAGAGGTTAATTCTAGATGCAACAGCCTGCATAGTATGTCTGCTATCCTCAAGTGCTCTCTGCTTAGACAAACATGAAACTATGAAAATACTCTTTTCTATTATTATTAATTTTCCTCCCTCCAGTTCATTTCCCAAGAGCCCTCAGAAGGTGTTTATCCCAGAAAACGGTTGGGACAAGCAGAATAAATTTTTTTTCTGTGCAGCAGAAGAGAAAACTGGGATTCAACCTCTTGCCACCACTAACCTTTACACTAATTTCATTTTCTTTGAAAACTAATGTCACACCCTGTAACAATCCACCCTGAAGGGGAAGGCAGCACCCTACTTTCCCTTGTTTACCTAGAAATCTGGTATCCTGCCTCAGATGCCACAGAGATCAGAGGACACCTATGGACTGGCTTGAAATTTTTTATGCACACAAACACTGGATTTCCTTTTGCTGCCACCTTGCTATTAGCGGGGAAGGCAGCAGCTCTTTTCACCAGTACTGCAGAGCAGTGGGTGCCAGCTCTTGCACTGGGACCTTCCTTGTGTTACCTGCTCGCTGCTCAGAGCTCTTGAAATCAGCCCTGTAGCTTCAGTTGCTTCCAATCCTTTGTGTTTGAAGGGCTGAGACAGGTACTTTCTGCTGTGGTTCATGGTGGCTTTGGTTCCTGCTCAATTTTGCTCCATAGTTGTAGCTGGACACCCACAAACTAACATGGATTGGGGATCTTCAGTCCTGGATCTAGACCCAAGGGATCTCAGACCCAGCATACAGATCAGGTGAGCAGATCTCAGACCTGTGTTAATTGATCCAGGTGGACATTTTTTACAGCAGTTAGAAAGGAGGCTTGCACAAGAGGGAAAATAAGTGACAGCAGATGAAAGGAGTTTGTGTTCTTGGTGAAGCTCATAGCGAGGTCACTGGGTCCCTACTCTGGGGATGGGAAGGCTTCCTTCACAATCAAGAAGTGAATCAGCCAAAGCTGATGATGTGGGGATTCATCCAATGCCCATGTAACTATGATGTGCACAAACTGTCAGATATGATTCGTCTTTCCCCCGAGAGTCCCAAGGGACCCTCTTGGTGTCTGGCTCAGATACAACATTCCACTGTAGCTGTCTGCAATGGGTGGAATGAATCCCACACCAGAGCTGGCATCCAGGGGGAAGATGACCAGTTTTAAGAGGCTTGGTTACATCCCATGTGGCAAACAATATTCAATATTTTATGTTGGATTAGTCGCCTCCTGATGGAGGATTAAACTCTGGGGAAAGACAAGCATGTTTTGAAATACTGTATCTGTCAGAAACAAACCTGTCTGGGTGTAGAAAATGCAGAGAAATTAAATTCAAAGCAAACATGTTATTTTAAGAAAGTCTAAAGAAATCAATTTGTTTACCAGTTAGTTTGTGACAGCCAAGTAGAAGCAAGCCTTGCAGATAAGGCAGCCTATTAGAAGGTTGCAAGGAGGGATTGGGACCTGTGGCAATTGGAGAGTCACCAAAACAAAAGATGTTCAGCTCCCTGCCTTGGCATCATGTGGCCAGGCACTTCCAGGGCTCAAGGCAAGGATGAAGCAGGGGACAATTTTCATTCTTGTAGGGAATTCCTCTTGGTACATGAAGAAAGGAGATGACAGAGGTATAATAAAAAGCTTGTTCTGTTTGGAATATAACTTTTTGGATGATAAGGCCTCTGACTGACACCAGAGTAATGAAAAGGCATAAGCTTAGAAAAAAGACTCGAAAATGATATATATAGTAAAATGGTTTTGGTATTATTTAGTTAAGCAAAGGAGAGTTGTTCTGGCTAAAAATGAAAAAAAAAAAATCATACCTTATCTGGTAGTGCTGTAAACTGTTCAGAGTAAAGCTGTTTAGCCCTGAAATTTCAACAGTTTTGTGGAATTTTCACTCTGGACACAACACTGCGGCAAAAAGAGCAAAAGGGTGAGCAATTAAGGATGTAATTTAAGTATCTGTGTGGGCTTTGGCTTGTTTTTAATCAATTAAAATCACTTTCAGCTGGTGGCATGTCAACGTGTCTTACAGAGAAGCACCTGCTCTTCCCTAAAGTGAACAGGCTCTGTTCATGCATCACCACCATGCCACAGTTCAGTGGCATCTCAAAACAGGTACCATGACTTTTTCCAGCACAGCAAGACGACAAAGCAATACCAAAATCTCTCAAAGTATCACCTAAAAATAAAAAGAGGAAATTGATTCGAGGGCTGTTGAGTGTGGAGGGGTTGTGCTTGTGCTCTGATGCACTCTAGTGAAGTCAGGGGGACCCTTCTTGGCTTAGTTAGGGGGACCGGCTTGGCTCCAGCCGGATGCTTTGGGGAGCATGAGGGGTCCCTCGCAGGGAAGAAAGGCACAGCTGGTGCTCAATCCTTACCGTTTCTTGCCATCTAGTGGTCTGCCAAAGCACCAGTCCTAGCCCCACAGCTCACGGCTTTAAAACCCTCGCCGGAAAGGAGGGAGGGTGCTGCTCGCCCAGGGAAAAGAACACTGAGGGGCGGGTTCTGCCCCTGCACGGCCGCGTCACCTGCCTCCATCCTCCCTGCCCGCTCTCCTCTGCCCGGTCTTCTTTCTTCCCTTCAGAGGATGGCCAGGTGGTGGTAGAGGCTTTGGTCACTCATTGCGATCTTGTCTAGAGTGGAGAAGGCTTTAAAGTTTTACTTTCGGTGTTTCCTGAATAACTAAGTTGGGGTTTGGCCAGCACTGAAATGGAGGATGGTGGAATCACAGCACGGGTTTTTTGGTCCTTGGTGCTGCTGGGCCGGGTGGAATAACACCCTCCAGGCTTGAACGCCTTGGTGCGGTCAGCCTGGACACGGGTGTGTTGCTACCAGCCGTTCCCCCATAGCAACAGACAGATAAAATTCTAGCATACACTGAGCAAATATTTCCTGGTGTAGGCAATACACCGTGTGGCCTTCCTTGGTATTGACATCTATCTGCTCTGTAGCATCCATTCTTTTCATGAGATTTTGCCATCACTTAACTATTTGGGAATAACTATTAGGCTAGGATGGTGAACTCGGATGTTGATATCTGTTACAAGAGCAAATGCAGGTGAGTGCCTTGGTCTGACAGTTCACTAATTCTCCCACCTGTGGGAACTGTACAAGTAGTTCTCTCTGTACACTTTTGGTACACTGAATATACAAGTGTAAACTTCAGAGTATTTTTTTTTCTGTAAGCAGATTCAGGTTATCAGGTTTTTAGTTGAAACATTTCCCAGAGAAGGTAGGATGCTTTGACACATTCATCCAAAAATTCCCTGCAAGTAGAAAATGAAAGGCAATAGTCTGCTTTGAAAGTCTGGTACTTTCCACCTTGCCTTCCACAGTAATGAGATAAAGTAAAAACATGAGATTATTTTGTCTTTGTTATTTCGATCCTTTCCCATACCCCACCCAGGGAAACTGGAGTGTGTCTAACAGCAGTGGAGTGGGATGACAGGTGATTTCTTTGCCTGTGTCAGGGTGCAGTAGGGCCAGGGTTAGCCTGGAGCAGCTGAGTGGGTCTGGCAGCCAATACCTGTCCTACCTCTCAGCCAGGAGCAGGGTGGGCAGGAGACAGTGGGGGCACCTCTCTGGGGATGGGGATAAAACATCAGCCCTCAGGGTCTGCTATCTATCTGTTCAAGCCACAGATGACTGACGCACTCTTGGGGAAATGGAGAGGATGGATGTTCATTATTATGGACAGAATGAGGGCTTGCTGGCTATGGTGCCCCAGCAGGGTTATGTGCTATGCTCCTCACTCGTTTCTTGGCAAAGAAGTGCTCTATCTACTGACAGTGGTTGTTTTGGACCAAGGGGACAAGAGCCATCATCCCTCTTGCCTACCAAGGGGCTGAGGTGGCTGTGGCTGCTGTAGTGTCCAGCCAGGCAGAGCAGACTCCCCAGCATTCATGAGCCCCTCCTAACTATGCTTCTACACCCTGTATATCTAGGACCATGTTTGCAGATAGCTTTTACAGATTTTAAGTAAGTTTTCAAAAGTTCTAAGCTAATTTCTCTGGGGTTTGTCTTCAGGATCCATGTCACAGCACGAGACTCAATCACTTTTGTTGGGATGGGGTTGGCAGAGAATTCTTCTGGTCCCAAACCATAGAGCTTATAGCAGAAGTATTTGCAAGTCAAGTCACCACTGAAAGAGTTCAGTTATATATTCGGCCTAATCAGTATGCACTTCTCTGGTTTTTAAGGTGAAAGTATATTATGTCATCTCTGTAGGGGAGGGAAGGAAGGAATTTGTTCCTAGCTCCTCTTTCCGCAGTGTTTGAAGTAGGTGTTGACAGGTGTGTCCAGGCCCAGGATTTTCACAACTCTTGGCAAAATAAATGGATATCATTTGAAAATTCATTTCTACCTGTATAAAGCATTTTCACAATCCATGTTTGCCTTGACATTATGGCCTTAAAATTGCTTTTATAATATTAGGATGAACATCTGTTACATAGCACCTGTACGTTTTCTGAAACAATCATGGTGTTTCCAGAATTAGGACTTCACAATCTTTTGGCTGGCACAGGGCATCACATCACTAGATTTTCTTATTCCCTGTAAAGAATCTAAGGAATTATCAGAGAACTGTATTTGCTGATTCAGAGAAATAGGATCTTGGGAGGCAGTGGGTCCCATTTTTCAGGAATTGTGTTTCAAGAAAGATGTCAACCAATTTGAAAGAGCAGAGAGAACAGCAAATAAGACTGTTAGTCAGAAGAAGGACTGAAAGATTTGAATTCATTAGACTACTATGAGATGTGAGGTCTTCAAATACAAATGCAAACCTGTAAAGGGGATGAGAATAAATGTTCTCTGTGTCTACTTCAAACAGAGCAAGAAGTAACACCTTCAAGTCTGTGAAAAGATTTTCAGGACAAACACATAGGAGAAGTCTCTGTTGGTAATGGTTGTAAGATTCTGGCATATATGGTTTTGAATGACCAAAAAACATCACTAAAGATCTATAGAAATAAGCTAGTGAAAGGTCTTAGGTGGCTTCAGTCTCATGCTGAATTATCTTGTCCTGGATCATTTTGTCCTTCATAGCATTCATTCTCTTGCCTTTTACTCTGCAATCATAATGTTACTCCATTCATTGTGCAGACAGGGAAAGTGGAATGATAAAAAGTATCCAGCTCTGAGCAACCCTGTGTACCTTCAAAGCTGACCGTAGTCATAGTGCCAGCTGGACAAAGGCCAGTGTTCCATCCAAGTGAGATCTCTTGTGATATTAAACATAGCCCTAGGTGGGTGGCTCTTTACCAAGAGCAAATGAATATTTAGTCCACAACGTGTGCATATGACTTTCGGGAAGGCGGTACCCTTTCCTTATTGGAACTGTTAGCCAGGAATTATCTGATTTCCAAGCACCCAACGTGACGCACTACACTACACTTCCACTCACTGGCCAGTTTTAAAGCCTGTGGATGGTTGTGAAAGACTGGAACGATGTCTTGAGACATTTTGAGATGCCTGTGTGGAGGAAGGGGCAGGTCAGGCCCTGCCCTGGTGAGGCAGTACCCTGACCCACACCTCCCACCCCTAGAGTCTGTGTCCCATCCCGCAGTGGTGCCAGTCAGGGGCACAGCACAGGTGATGCTCCCCACCCACCTCTGGAGCCCATAACCCAGCTCCTGAGTGGACAGATGACCAGAAGCCCCACCTGGGGGAAGGGCCCAGGAAAGCCAAGGGGTATTGAAGGCTGAACATGAGGTTATCACATTGTCTGGACCCTACCTCTCCTTGGAGTTTCTATCATTGTTGGAACCCAGGAACTGGAAGCTATATGTGTACTTTTCTATATCTTTTCTGACTTTCTCCTTCTAATTCCTTCTTCTTGGAATTTTGAGTAATTTGAAATCAAATGTACTTAAAGTTTGCTAAGTTGAATGGGCCAAGCTAATGCTTTGAGAAGCGTTTCATGTTGATTGAATGTTGAACTAAATGTTTTTTCAAAGTTCCTTGATTTTTCTGAAGTTGTCAGTAAAGTCTTCTGTATTGTTTTCATCTCTTGAGACCATCTTGTCAGTATTTCTCCCATGCATCTAACTCAGAGTACATGAGCAATTGTGAGCCCTTTTAAAACTCTCACTGAGGGAATTGCTTGGGGCCTTACACTGGTGAAAGGGGGAGGCACCACCATAGAGCCTGAACTATTTACTTCATGTTCCATAAGTAGTGAAATCCATTTTCCCATTTCTCAGACTAACTGCTAAGCCTACACTTCCATTTCCTAGGTTGAATCCTGAATTTTAGCCACTGATTAGTGTTAGTGTGGTCTAAGATTAGTGACCTGGGCGGAGGCAGGAACTGAATTTTTTTAGAGACCTGTATAAATATATCTGTTTATGCAGACCTAGCAGTGAAGTGGAAATCCTGTACTTCAGCTTTTAGACAACTAAACTTCCAGTGTATAATTCCTCCTCTCTGTAGCTATACTGCATTTAAATGAATACTATGAATTAGTGGTGCTCCTCTTGATGTAATATCAGGCACTTTTACAGGTCCAAGGCACAATTAGCAAGTTTGTTTCTCTCAGAAGGAAATGGTGTCCTTCTGAACAGAAGGGTCTTTCCTGCGCTGGGTCCTGCACCTGGGTCACCACAACCCCATGCAATGCTCCAGGCTGTGGCAGAGTGGCTGGAAAGCTGCCAGTTAGGAAAGGCCCTGGGGGTGCAGGTCAACAGCAGCTGCACATGAGCCCAGGTGTGCCCAGGTGGTCAAGAAGGCCAAGGACACATGGCCTGTACCAGCACTGGTGTGGCCACAGGCCCAGGGCAGTGACTGTCGATCTGTGCTGGGCACTGGTGAGGCACCTCCAGTCCTGAGGTCAGATTCAGGCTCACTACAAGGGCATTGAGGTGCTGGAGCACATCCAGAGAAGGGAACAGAGCTGGGGAAGGGTCTGGAGCACAAGGAGCAACTGAGGGACCTGCAGGGGCTCAGCCTGGAGAAAAGGAGGCTCAGGGGGAACCTTCTCACTCTGAGCCAGGTAGGCTCCCAGGTAACAAGAGACAGGACAAGAGAAAGCAGCTTCAAGTTTCCAACAGCACCAGGGGAGGTTTAGATTAGATACTATGAAAAAAGGGTTGTTGAGCTTTGGAATAGTCTTCTCAGCGAAGTGGCTGAGTCACTATTCCTGAAGTGTTCAAAACCCATGTGGATATAGCACTTGAAGACACTGTTTAATAGTAAACATGGAGGTGGTGCTGGGTTGATGGTTGGACTTGAGGATCTTAAAGGTCTTTTCCAACCTTAACAATTCCATGATTTAAGGCATTACTGTCCTGAAATCTTCTGGGCCGTAGCATGGTGATTGTACTCCCTTTTACTTATTTTCAGGGAGGATACTACTATAGAGTAATCTAGATGAAGAGTATTCATCCATAAAAAGGTATTAAGGTATCTGCCTTCAGATCAACCACTGACCTTACAAAGAAGTAATTTAAAATGTAACCAGAGTGATGAAACAGAGGCAATGCTGGATTTTAGCATCAGTATTTAAGAAACAATACAGCTTGTTCCCTACTGTCTTTTCAGTTAGACCTTTTTGATGACAGTTTTAAATCCTTTCCATTCTCCTACTCAAAACAAAATCTTAAGGAATTTCTCCTCTCAAAGACCAGCATTACCTGTTAAAAATATAGACTTCAGTTATCAACAGCTAAAAATCTAAAAAAATAGCTGTTGAGGTACAGCCAGTTGAACACGCTACAAACTCAGCATCTGAAAATTTATACTATTGATTTCTAAAAGTTCATCACACACAGGAAGAGACAGCAATCCAAAGACTACAGAGATTGACAAAATTTATTTATTTATTCCCCTCTTTCATCGACTTTTCAAAGAAACCCACCACAAATACCATCCAAGCTGGAATATACTAGTTGCTACCACTGTTAAAAAAGAAAGGCATGAAAAAATATATAGTTGAAGGCTATTAAATTCTGATGCATCTGCATGTTTACTTAAGAGTCCTTATTATTCTAGGACAGTGGAAGTACAGTGGACATTTACTGATAGCTGATTTGCCAGCTCATGCAGACAAACAAGGACTGGTCAGTGTGTCTGCCTTCTCTTTAAAAGCCAATCAGCAATAAATAGATGGTGTCATTCACTGTCATGCAGGAATGATTGTGGTCTCTCTACTTAGTGGTGCTTCTGGGTTTTCATGATTTTAGGCTACTGGATGGTTGAGGAGTTTTGGGAAAAAGAAACTCTGAAAGGTGAAAGTTCAGTTTATTAGAACAGGCTATGTTTAAATTTTATGCTTTATGGATTGTCAGCATAGTTTCATGCCCTAATGTCTAACAGCAACAACATTCTTTTTTCCCCCATAAAAGGGGCTATTATGAATGCATTATAAACAAATCTTTATACCACCTATGTTATATTCAGCTGTTATATTAAGAGGTATCATCTGGGTTAATTACGTAACACCATATTAGAATATGCCTAAAATAAGAGGCTTTAAGCAACTATGCTGTGGCTTAAACACCACTTTTTAGACGTAACTGCATTATTTCTGAAATTTTTAATATATCTTAAAAATATAACAATTAAAATAAATTACTGTTATCTATTTCTTTATATCAAAGAAGAATCTTCAAACTTACAAAAAGCCAGTCCAGAGATAAATGTGTCATACTCCACTAGTGAAGAATTTAAAGTAACTGACATTATTTCCAAATAGTTTGCTTCTTTCAACATACAATTTATTGCCTGCTCTTTATTTGTTATTGAGCTCACAGAAAGAAGAAAGAGCATTTTGTTTCACAAGAATGTCTCTCGACAGAGCGGACAGGTGGATTTGTTGCTGGATGAGAACCATTTGTACTGAAAAAGAGAAATACAGCTGTTTAATATAAAAAGGCAAGCTGAGTATCAGAAACACTGGTAGATCATCAGTAATAACCATTATTGCCAGGGATCTGTGTTGTAAAGCTGGACCAGGGGAGGTTTAGACTGGACAACAGGAAGAGGTTCTTCACAGAAGGAGTGGATTGGGCATTGGATTGGGCTGCCCAGGGAGGTGGTTGAGTCACTATCCCTGGAGATGTTTAAAAAAAGACTGGATGTGCCACTCAGTGTCATGGTCTAGCTGACAAGGAGGTGTTAAGTCATAGGTAGGACTCAATGATCTCAAAGGTCTGTTCTAACCTAGTTAATTTTGTGATTCTGTGAATGTAACTATCGAAACATTAACTATACTTTTAAAAAAAGCCAGCAAGAAACAGTAAAAAACCCCTTTTCACTCATGCATGTATGCATGTGTATAAGTACCTAGGTATTTGCATATACACACATCAGACAAACATTGTGTAGCAGCTCCTCTCTCATTATCTGCCCTTACAACTTAGTACAAAACCCACAGAAATGATTTATGAGTTCAGGTAATCCCAGATACTCCAATGACAAGGTGGAAAATTGTTGGTACTACAGTAGAAGTTTCTGGTTTAAACTATATGGATAGCCAGGACTGGATGGGGCTTGGAGCAGCCTGGTCTAGTCTAAAGTGTCCCTGCCCATGACTGGGGGTTGGAACAGATGAGCTTTAATGTCTCTTTCAACCCAAATTGCTCTATGATATTTTGCCGACTTAAAAAAGATTTACTCCAGGTACTTACCAAGCAAGCTGAATGAAACTTCTTCTTGCATGTTCTGCAAGCTTTTTTGGGAAGAGAATAGTTTGAACCATGAATGACTGAAAAACAGATCATGCAATCTTCAACGCCTTCAAAACGTTTATCCACATTATTTTTCCACAAAGATAAGCCTTCCATAATACTTCCATTCTAACAGAGGGAAAAGAGCTGTTAATACTGTAGAATTCCTTTGGACTATTCCTGTTGTAGTCATAAGAACATGAAGGAAACAAAGTCTGAAGGATTTATAATCTGAAATTACATGCAATACATGCAGTGCATATTTTATAATACTCTGATCTACAGAAATAGGAGTATTCATCAGAGCAGGAAGAGTGTATTCTGGAGAACTTAAAAAGGGATTTTGAATTTTTCAGTCACTGCTTTGTTTTGTTCTAACCATAGATGATGCAATTTCAGCAACCATCAGTCTTTTAGAGAACTCCATGGACTAGGTTTTTGGTTTGATTTTTGTTGGTGGTGGTGGTGGTTGGTTGGTTGGGTTTTTTTCCAAATTATAGTTGAGATGATTCTGCCACACAGGACAAACACTGGCCCACATCTTAAGAGATCTAAATTTTCAAGTTGGACCCTGGATATAACAGGACCTAGTAGGCTCATCATTTCACCTCTGTTTATGTATCTGGAGAAAAGCAGATGATGATAAGAGTGACCCAATTCTATGAAGGCCTTGGCAATCCACTGATGAGATCTGTTACACAGATCTATACAGTACTGCATTACTAGGAATATCTTTATGCTATAAGGACTTCTCAAGCTTTCAAAACTAGGAGCTTTCTTTAAATTCACCTGGTGTGTAAGGTAAGTGCTTAACTGTAGCATCCAATTGCGCCACTGCTGTACAGCCACACCAACCCTCTTTCCACTCTCAACTGTTATGGATCCCAGTGGATAATTTGATGGAAGCTGTATTATTAGTTCAATAAAGATATCATCAACTGAATAGGTTGCAATGACTTCTCGTGCCGCAGACCGAGCTTTTACCTTTGAAAAAGATACACGTATTAAAAAATGCCACAGAGAGATACTCACCATCCCTAGTCTTTGTGTATACACACACACACACATATATATATAAAAACTATATATACATTACACATGAAATTATTTCCTTAGATGAAGTAAACACTTTTTTCAAAGAAAACAAAAATCTACTCCTATCTTGGCACACTAAAAAGAAATTACCAGCCAGTTTTCAATCTACAGATTACATTTTTTAATAAAACAAAAAAGTGGTATATTGATAGCAGTACCTTCCACTTACTTCCTCAACTTCTCCAACATCCTAAAAGCCATTATTTCATTTTTTTCTAAGCAGAATATTAATAAACATTAATTTAATATATTGATAGCAAGCAGAATTATGTTTAATCACTCATCTAGAACAACAAAATTGCAATCATATAAAACACTCAGAACCACAGTCTGGTTCTGAAAAGTAAAATTCCTCGAAATGTTTGCAAAAAACTCAAGTAAATAAAAAGAAAGGACATTAAGTCTTACTCACTGTCATGCCATTAAATAACTGTGTGCTAGTCTGAACAGAAGATATTTCCTGGGAGGAGAGCACACTGCTGACATATTTGCTTGTGAATTTATCCACAACATTGAAGACACGCTTTTCACAGCTATTCCACCACAGCCTCACCATGGCTGGCAGGTCTTTCAGCGTTATATGGTACACAGAGCAGGCCAAGTGTGGGATCTGGGATGACAGCATCCCTGTCCCTGGGAGGGAAAGGTGTTTAAATAGTCTTAATACATTAGTCACAGATGATGGTGCCTCCACAGCACATACAAAAATTCTGATTCCAATATAATGGTGGTAACTGGAATTTCATGTACATGTTCCTATTATTGCTGTTTTAAGAGCTTGTTTGACTCAGCCCTTCTTCACCTAGCTGGTTTCTTTGTTCCTCAGCCTGACAGTCCACACTTTGGAATTCACCTTCTAATTTAGAGACTGAACTCCAAATGGACACCAGAAGTCAACCATAATTTCCTGTTGTAGAAATCACGAAACACTTTGGAGCAAACAAAGAGTAAGATCTTTGGAGGACAGATGAGCTTAGCAGGTATGTATAGAAATGGCCTCAAGTTCCTCTACAGAGGTTCAGGTTGGATATCAGGAAAAAATTCTTTGCTGAAGGAGTGGATAAGCACTGGAACAGGCTGCCCAGGGAAGTCGTGGAGTCACCATCCCTGGAAGTGTTCAAAAAACAAGCAGACAGGGCACTTTGTGATATGGTTTAGAGGCCACAGTGGTGTTGAGTCAAAACATGAACTTGGATGATCCCAGAGGTCTACTCCACCTTAATGATTCTATGATGAGATAAGGGAATTCTTTCCTTTGGGATGTCATGTTATTAATTCTTTCTTACTGTCATCCAGATAAATTGTTTTGCAACATACAGTGATGTCCAAGCAAAAAATTAAGAAATGGAAACTCCATTTCCTTGCTTATACCTGCATAGCTACATAAAAAAAAAATCAATGAAGGGACTTTAAAAACTTTTTTTTTCATGTTTCTAAGCTAAAGAAAGCAGCATTATCTTCTCTCATCATCACTGATTAACTGGGTCTTCTGAACAGCATGACAAAAACAACACACAGTTTAACATCTCAAACACTGAAAAAATATATACTAAAATATTTTTAATCTTTTGAATTTATATATTGAAGTACAAGAAAATACAGAAATTTTATTTAGTATTAAAAATATATATATATCTAGAAGCAACGGTCCCAGAATAGATCACACATTTTTAGTGGTTTGGAATCTTTATGTTCAGGATTCAATAGTAGTAATGTATTCCTGGGCTTTGTTTTTCTTGGTTTCTCTGACAAACATGTCAACTTCCATTAAGTTTCATATAGGGAGTGTTAGTGAAAGATTTTTAAACATATGTATGTATTTGTCTCACTATGTATTTGTTTTATAGGTAAGGTTTTCTAAGTAAGTATTTTTAAGCAAAAAAGCATATAACAACTCTCTCAAATGCACAAATACAAAATTTACTAACCTTTGACATCTAAATGAAGCTCTTCAGTAAAGAAGGTTTTTGTGTCCTTATTTGGAACTTCTGAAGTTGGCCCAGAAAAGACAGGGTTTTCAGGCATAAGCCTGAACAAGTGATAAAGCAGTTTATTCAAGCTTTTAGTTCTTCTAAGGTATTGTGAGTAGAGAACTCGCAGCTGGTAGCATTAAAAAAAAAATTCACAAAAAAACCACAACACAGTTAATACAGCTTACTCTGTAAATAATACAAATACATCCTTGCAGGGAAGAAAAACAACACTGTGGCTCAGAACAAGCATTCAGAAGAGAAGTTTAGTTTTCTGCACCATTTTGAATGACTAGAAGAATATCATATGTACCAAGCTTGTTTGAAAATGCAAGAAAGAGTAATCTTTTAATGAATCTTAAGTCTTCATTGCTCTAACTTTACCATCCTCAACTACAGCAGTGCAGAAATCTAAGTCTATTGATGCTTTCAGAATTCCACCAATTTCACAAAAACAAGGAATAAGAAGTTACATAATTAAAAGAATAAAAAGGCTGGATGAAACTTTGAGATTGAAACTAAGTAAGTACGTTAAGAAATTCAGTTAAAAAGAAAAGACTTTGAATATATACCTGAGAAGAAGCTGCTTTAAAGAAAGCTAATGTTAACTTCCAAGTGAGAAGATATCCTAGAACAAGGCAGAACTCATCGCTCAGGGGTTGAATTACTGCAAATTCTCCAACTGGAATGCATTCCAGGATGTTTTCTAGCAAGAGTTCTTGAGTGGCCAGGATAGACATAAGAGCTGCTGGAGGTGATCTGTGGAAAAATGTTACCTGGAATAGTAAACTCAAATCTTGTGCACAGCATGAACTGAATTTATGTTCAAAGGCTTCCTAAAAAGTCATGAAAGTAAAGCCATGCATGCAGAACATAAAATGAACCTTTTATTACAGGAAAATTTACTCTGTTTAATTTTTTTCCCCTGGAAGAGATAGTTGGTGTTTCTACCTTCTTAGAAGACAAATTTAAACTGAATGCTGATAACTTTATGTGGAAGTGGTCTATGGCTGAGCTAATTTAACCTATACCATGGACAGCTGCTTTGCTTGCTTTCCCTGGAGTCACATCAACAAAGGAGCAACTGAACAATGATCTCCTAATCACTGTTGGCTCTGGGTTGAAAAGCCTTTTGCAGCTCTGCAGTTAGGAAAGGTATTAATCATTAGGCTGAGGTTAAAAAGGAATTTTAACCAGTTACTACACTCCCTCTTCAAACCACAGGCTTCACTGGATTCAAGTTGTATAAAACATACAGGCTGATTTTGTTCAGTTTCAAGTAACTGAAGTTACCTATGCAGATGGACACATTCTGAATACAAGCAAAAATTTGCCAAGGTTTTCTAATATAAAGCATATATATGACATTTAATCCCGTAACTGCACCTAAAAATAACTGCAAATACTGTCTCCAGTTTTAGTGCAAAGGCAGATAAAACCAAAATACTTAACATTTTAAGTGTTTATAACCTTATTGTCATAGCCATGCAATTTTTTTCTTTTAACATCTCCTGGCTGACAGCTACTCTGCTGCAAATTTCAATCTTAAAAACACATTTTAAAAATATGGAAAACAGTATTATAAAAAGTGAGGGAAAAAATACACACAGCGCCAATTCCTCCTCTTCATCACCATAGGACTTCAGATCTTCATCATCAAATTTAGGCAATTCAGGCATTAATCTATAGAAATATGGAAAGGAAATCAGGTTTAATTTTAAAATAATTTTTAATAAACTATTTTAATACATGTGATGCATAGTTCTTTGTTTATCAATGTCAGCATTACTAACAGGCAACAAAAATGGCAATTATTCCATAACAACAACACAGGATCTTTAAGTGACATGTCACCATTGCAAAGATGGTTCATGAGTGACAGCCAATGAGCATGTATCCTTGCTCTCTTCTCTTTCCAGACCTCTTACTTTTCCTGAGTCATGTAAAATTCTCTATCAGAATAAAGCTATTGCAACTTTATGCTTCAGTATAAGTGAAAGATAATGGTGGCTGGCTTAAGCCATCTGCCTTGCAATCTGCATTTTGGGGCGTCAAATGCATATACTGTTCTACAAATTCTGTATTGTCTCTTTAGGTATCAGAAATATCCAAGAAGTTCACAAGAATTTATATTCACTTTCTTACCTAAATTAGTGAAAATTAAAATGTCATACTATTTAATGGTAGTGTCAGGCCCAGACCAAACCTGGAATATTTCTGTTTACATTTTAGGATTCTATGAGTGCTAAAATAAGGGCTAAAATAAACACCTTTATTAAGTCTACTAATACAATTAACTTTAGTATTCATAGTTCTATATAGTGTCCTCCAAAAAAGAACACAAATTGCCCAGTTAAGGATTTTCTCCCATAATGGAACATGATTTTGCTACAAGTGCATATTCTATAACACATTTTTAAAAAAAAGGGGGCAGGAAGGTTGAGAGGTGACAGGAGTTGGACGTGTTGCTCCTTACTTATGCAGCATATGGTAGACAGAAACCTGTACAGGTCGAGCCCGGAAAAGCAACAATGGAGAGAGTGTGTTCAGTAGAGTCTGGAGTTTATCCGGAAGATTTGTCTTCTGGCCTGCAACAAACTTCGGTGGCAGCTTATGGTTTAACAGCTGGTCCTTTGAGATGTAAGTTAGAGCTTCACCCAAAGATGTTAACACAGAGTTCTGAAAAGAGCCTTCTGATGCATTTTTGGTTTCTCCTATTTAAAAGAAGACAAGCTGTGATGCAGAATATATGGGTGATACCATAAACATGCTCTGCTGGAAACAACTCAAGACTGCACTTGGCAGGCTCTGTCTTAACAATCTCTATGTTACATGCAATTACTTTACTAATTAGCATCTAAGTGTTAAAAAAACTGAGTTGTTATAAACTCCATCTACATAATATTCCTGTTAATTCATAATGTGGTCTGTTCAGTTCTATTTCAGAACAGCCTGGCTGGTATCCACTTGTCATATACTTGCCTGTGATTTTCACCAACAAAGGCAGCAGCAAATTGTGAATTCCCTCAGAAAAGAATTCTTTCCATTCAGTGACCAGGTTCCTAGGAAGATGTGCAGTACTGTCAGGAGTTGCAGCCTCAAAATAAGCACTAAGGGCAGATGCCAAGTCACAACTGACACAAGCAAAGATCTGCACAAGTGGGACATGGTAAAGCAAACAGCTTTCACTTGTTGTCTAGGAGAAAATAAACAAAGAGGAAGATTCCTTAACCATACATTTGCTTTAAAATATATTTCACATTTCCTATCTACACCAGAAAGTTTAATTTCAAAGACAATTCAATTGCAAGACCTATTTGAAAATTATTTGGGGTGGCGACGTGTTTTAAAATAGCACTTGTACTTTAATAAGACTTCCTGAAATTAAGTTCCAAGTTTCACCAATATTTAGAACCACAGATTGTTTCCTTATAATGACAAAAATAAAATTCAATTGACAACAGGCTATTCAAAACTAGAAATCATTGAAGTGGCTGTCAGGAGAACATTTCCTCTCCCCCAACACAGCTGCTTTCTTTTTATTTTTGTTCTTACTAGTTGCCTCAGAAAGGAGTATCATTATCAATTAAAAATATTCCCTACTAAGTTCCCTAAAATCTACACAGCACGATTTTCTTAAAAGTTTGTTGGTTTTTTGTTTTAAATAAAATACATAGTTCTGAGACACATACAATTAGGTAAGATTAATCCTGAGACATTGTCATGAGACAAGAAAGGTCACATGAAGTTTCCAGCCTGCACTTCTAAGTACATAGGTGACAGAGAGTGAGAGATTCTGTATCTTTATTTGATTAATCAGGAAGTAGTCAGCCAACTACTGACCTATTTCCTAACAGCATTAGAATATAACTTTGACATTTCATGTGATCAGATAGATACTGAAATGCAGACACTCCTTTTTATTCAGTTAATTTTGATTTATCATGTTAGACTATGTCTTGAAGGAATATAATTTTTCAACATAGAGACCTACAGCAGACATATTTCAGAATTATTCTCGAATTACCAGTGCCATTATTAAATATCATATTACTTGAAGAGTGAGCTGATTTTATCTCCATACATAAAAAGAAACAGGACAGTATTATTGCTTGTGCTTTTAAACCACATATGACCTTTCTCCAAAGTCCAACATAAACAGGATTTTGAGTAATTCTTTTTAACATTGTGTCAAGTATTTGGTATGCTGAGATTAGAGTGGCCATGTCACATACAGGGAATAATCAAAAAGGAAAGTACATTAAAAGTGAATATTACCTCTAACCAAGCCAGCATGGAGCACATCAAAAAGTCCCACTCATTATCAGCCAAAGGATCTGTGGAGTATTTCAGCAACAAGGGAAGGTAACGCATCATCTCAATGTTGAAACCAAGCAATTGAGCACTTGTTTCTTTCAGATTGCTGTAATAAGAATAAACCAAAGCTTATATGGCTAGATGGTGTAGACATGAATATTCTTGCCTTCACTCCTCCTCATAGGACAAATTTGTCTGGAAAACACCAAGCTCTCCCCTATGTGCTTTTGATACTCTGTCTTTCAAAGGCAGAGTGCTACATTAGCTGCCATGTCTAAATAAGACTCCTAAATTATAGATTCATAAATTTTTACAATTCACACATTTGTTCAAGCAATATACTTACATGACCTATGAAATTTAGCAATTTTAATTAAATCAATGCAAGAAAAATAATCATTTTAAGTTAGTGATTTAGGAAAAAATATTAGCCCTAAAGTGTCCAAATATTATACATTATAGGTTTAGATTACTAGGAAGAAATTCTTCCCTGTGAGGGAGGTGAAGCCCTGGTAGAGGTTGCCAGAGGAGCTGTGGCTGCTCCATTCTTGAAAGTATTGAAGACCAAGCTGGATAGAACTTGGAGCAACCTGGTCTAGTGGAAGGTGTCCCTGCCCATGGCAGGGGGTGGAACTGGATTTAAGGTCCCTGCCAACCCAGACCACTCTACAGTCTTATGATTATTTTGAAACTTTGTTGCCTGGATTTTTCTCACTATAGTCAAGACAAATAAATCTCAGTATATTTTCACTCCTAGCTGGAAGATTTACCAGTTATGTTTTTGGGTCCAGAATTTTAAAAGACAGACACTTTTGGTATGCAAGTTTTCTTCCTGCTGCCAAAATAAGCAATCAGAACTTGGAACCGAATATCCAGCAACACCTACAAAAGTTGGTCAGTTCTGAATGCATTTGAAAACAGCTGACATTTTTCAGAAGCATTTACAAAGCTCCTTAGTTTCCCAGCCTTCAACCATCCAGGTAATTTTCTGCAGCATGAGTTAGTAAATACCTAATAACAGATATATTAAACCAAGGGTCCTACAAAAGCTTAAATATGTCATACTAGAGCAGTAGATGGCAGTTGTACAGATTGATTTTCTTTGAATTAATTACTAGTCTGTATTTTTAAACTTTTGTCTTACAAATAAAAAGAAAAGTCAAATTATCTCAAAGTTGCACCCACCAGCTAAAGAGAAAGCTGTCCTCATTATCATTTTTCCAAGATATTATGATTTTCAGTATTGCAGGTAGCAGATGATCACAATCGATACTTCTATCCTTCAAGCAGGAGTTCAAAATGGAAAGACACCCAAATGCTCCTATGACATAATAAAAAAAAAGTAAACTCCATCATCTTAATTATCAAGACAAAACAAACATTAGAATGTGTGTCAAGAGAATTTAACTTAATATCATAGGACAGTTCAGATAATACCTAAGCTTTCCTCTTGCAACACTTAATCCACAGATGTCATTGTTAAATCAAAATACTATATCCAATTCAAACTTTAAAAAAACCCACCTACTATAAGATTAAGTGATAGTTTATAAAATTTTAGAAAAGGAAAAATCCCTGCTAGGATTGGAATTTCTCTGTCCTAGTGAAACTATAGTATGCTAAGCAATAATTTGGACAGATAATTAAGACAATGCAACTGAAAGTTGTGAATTCTAATATTATTGGAATGTTAATTGGAGTTCTAGTTGGAATGTTGATTTTTACTTTTAGAGTGAAGTGCAGCTGTTGCATTAGTACTGTTTTCAATTTTTAAGAACAGTGTTTATCTAGATTTCTTGGAGAAAATGAACATTTCCAACAAGCATGATGACAAAGAAATAAAGTACCACATATGCATAGCAGAACCAAGCAAAGCCCTGCTTCACATAAACAACTTTAGTAGCATTTTCTGACTGAAAAGAAAGAGACCATTGGAATGGTAAGCCTAGAACCTATATCCCACTTAATGTGAGTTTGGACATACATATTCTGCTCAGGAATCCCTGGAAAACTGAGAAGTAGTAGAAGGATAATGCCAATTACAAAGAAAAGGCTCCCACTACAGAGGAGGAGTGAGGATTCATCCATTTTCTTCTGTTTAAAGTTTCACAGACTTATTTGCTTGCCTCACTGGTTCACTTAGAAAGCCAGGAGTTTTCATGTCTTTCAACTAAGATGAAAGAGTAGGAAACCACCACAGTAGAGATTTTTAAGAATCCTCTCAGTTGCTGCATGACACTAACACTGACAATTTTCACACCTGAAGAACACCCATTTGAAGAACTCATATGACATCCTGAGAACACTGCCAAGGGACAGATGTCCACAGTTTAAAGACAGGTTTTTTTCAGTTTAAGTATGCACAGTTCTGTTACAAAATACAAAACCTACACTTCAGTTTACATATAGACTGATCAGTAACAGTGTGTGCAAGAACACACCAAAGTAGTAAAAGACAAAAACAGAAAGAGCTTTCCTCTTAAATGACATCTAATTCATATAGATAGAAAGACTGTGTGTGAGCATTTCCAAACAATTTTCTTGACAAGCAGCAAGTTCCTGAAAACACAGACCCAAATTAAGTGGCTATAGTCAAAGCAATATTACAATACATCTCAATCATCTCTTAAGTAATTTTCCACAGCTGCAGACCATTAATGTAGTGCAGTTTTCAGTTGGAGGAGCTACTCAAAAATTATATATGAACTATGAAAGAATTCTTGGCAAAGCATCTAAAGACAACCATCAACAGTTGACAATAGTATATTTTTGCATGCTGCATGAATCCTAAATAGTTCACAGAAAACTTTAATTTTTACAGATATGCTTATATAAAATAGATCAAACTAGAAGTACAGCAACATCAAGATGCTTTTAATAATATCAGTCTAAATCTTATAGTTCTAATTTTGTACCTGGCAGCAGAGCTTGTACTTTCTGAATGACGCAGAAAACTACTATGCCAAACAGTCTAGAAGAAATAGGCAAACTGAGAAAGCATTTCTTTCTAGGAAAAGCAATACTATAGTAAATATGTTTTATCTAAAAGCAAACATTATTACAAAATAATGTTCTTAAATTCTAATGAACTAGACTGACGTAAGAATACACTCACCGTCAGTGCTGCAAAGCTCTCTCTGTGTACATGTCATAAGTTTGGCCACACAATGGAAGACAAGTTCTCTCTTTTCTTCCTCAGTTAAGAAAGGTGATAAGCACTGAAGTGTATGCAATCTGCCCTCTGTTAATGGAAGGAACCTGTTCATGCAAGCAAAACATCAAGAATGAAACAAACCCAAAAACTGAACGAGGAAACAATGAATCAGTTAGTTCATAATGATGTAATATCCTCTGACATAACTAATCCCACATCCTAAACTGAGTCTGACTTTCACATGCCATACACATGTATCACTCTATTTGCAGCCTTCAGTTGTCTGGTCAGAAGCAGGATCCTTTCACACTATCAACATCTGCAACAAACCACAAGTTTATAGGCAGCAGTATTAAGATACCCTTCTGTTGTCTTGAAAAGTTCTTTCCTCTCCCAGGATACAGCGTTCTCAGCATGGATCACTTTGGCCATGGTTAAGGACCAGAGTCTTCCATGTTCCTCTGATCTTCAAAGAAGAAGAAAGACCCTGGTTAATATATACAGATGCTCAGGGTTCACCACAAAAGCTTTTGGATGCATTCAGAATCAACATGCAGATGGAAATACAGTGGCACTCTATACAATGCAAACTGTGAAGACAGAGCTAAGAGTTGTTTCACTTGTTCTCACATACCTGTCAAACACAGTTTGCTGCAGGCTAGCTGTACTATTCAGAGTACTGAATTCCTCATATGTGATGTGCATCTCTTCTAACATATGAAGATATTCCAGAAGCAGATAAGGAGGATTCTCCAATTCTTCAATCCATTGTAATGAGTACAACAGTTCTGCAACTAATTAAACAACAGCTGTTATTTCTAAATGACTACTGACTTGCATAAACCCAAAGTTTCAGGTCAAGTTTTTGTTGGTTTTTTTAATATGTTTTTAATGCATTAAAGATATTATTTTTACATGCAAGGTCAGGTGCTTCAGAGCATGAACTGGGTATTTGCCATTGTATCATAACATACAAGAGAAAAAAGCTATAGTAATCTATTCTAGCTATTCAAGAAATTTTAAAGCAAATTAAGCATGACATGACTCCTCTCTGTTCTCCCCCTTTTTTTAATATATATTTCTTACAGACAAGGCAATCAGTATTTAAGTTCAGAAGAAAACCAAGCAAATTCGGTAAGAGTGAGCATGTGGTTCCTTCATTAGCTTACAAAGACCCACACTAAACAATTACACTTTTTACCATGGTGAGATTTTTGGAGATGCAATTGTTAATTTGATAATGCTGCATTTAATTTGAGTATTCTAAAAATAAAAGGAAACTAGATTACACCTCTTGGAATTAAGAAAAACTGTTGTCTCAAACTATCTTTACATTAAGGTTAAACCCACAAGGAAGAGAAACAGTTCTTATTGCCCACTCATGCCAGTGCACAGTCTGTTTTGGCAATGAACAAATCTGAAGTTCATCAAAAATCCATACTCCTCCCAGTTGAAAGTTCTGTTGAGATAGGCTGTATATAACCAAAAGAGGTCCAGGAATATAAACACTACGTTGGTGCACACTTTTAAAGGAGACCTGAACAGAAGAAAAAACTAAACAAAACAAAAAACCCGCAAAAACCACACCAGCAACAAAAGGTAAAAGGATAATTTCTCATACCTGTATGCCAAATTCTATGCATTTCTAATTTTAATTCAGGTTACAACTACTATAAAATAAAATTCCTTTAAATTTTACCATTGTAACTTACTGATATTATCAATTTTCTTTCTTTCAGCATCATCATTTCCATGGACTACACCATTTTTCAATTGAAGTAGTACCATTTTACTTAATAAGGCTGAAGTACACAGATGGCCTGGAAGTTTACTTGTGCCACACAGCTTGACACTTGATCCCAGAGGTTCACAATTCATACTAAGCCTTCCTTCCAAAAGAGGCTTGTGCATCCACTGTAATATGTGCATAAAAAGAGTTTGAAAAAATACTTTTATTCGTTTAACCTTGAAAATTTAGAATTATTAAGAAATAATTATGAAACATACACATTGACAACAAAAGCACAACGGTGAGGATAACCCCCTCCAGTGTATTAAAAACCTAATTGCAAAGCAGTTATTTGGAACTGCACTGCTGCCTCAGAAACAAATACATTTATTTATATGTTTCTCTATGTATTTTACAAGAATTTCTAGGGCTACTGAAGACTGGTGGCTGGACAGGAAATTTATGTCCTTCCCCACTCTCTACTCTGTGTATGTCAGCATTTTGTTGAGAGTCAGCACACCACGTTCCTCTGCAGACATTGGAGTCTTTCACAAAACTAATCTTTATGAAGAATTAACTTAGAGATAAGAACATTTTCACAATATATACTCTGTCAGATAAAATTCCTGAATTGTAAAGCAAGTTGCTGGTGTTCCATGCAGAAAAGGTGGATGGATTTTGATTTTTCTCCAGTAGTACTGGATGGGTCCATAAACACAGAGATTTTGTCCTCTTTAGGGACAGAGGCTGAAAAGAACCTGCGCACAAACATATGGTGTTCATAAGTGCAGTGTTCCAGTCAAAAGGAAGAATGCTTACCACCCTAGGGGACAGAGGCTTGAGGAAAGATTGACCACCCTGTGCAATCCATTATCATTTCCATACCTCAGAGCACAGAGACTCATGCAATTTCCCCCACTCGGTTTTGTTCGGTGTGACATGCTCAACAAAAGCTCTCACAAGATAGCCAGACTGTCCATCAGCCTCCATGAGCTTCAACAACAGATCATGGACTGCAGAGATCAAAACCTGAAGACTGAGAAAAGGAGAAAGTGCTGCAAACAAGTTTGGCACCATTCATTAAGAGCCACCTGTATATTTTCCACTGATACAATGCTCCATTCATGCTGTACCAGGGGTGGTTTAAGTTCTGCTCTGCCTCCAACAGGCTGAAAAGTCTCTCAGTAATACAGATGTCAATTAAATAAAGGCTAGTATAGCACTGATCCTGGTTTGTTTTGGAGAACGACATATTATGGAACAGACGTGCATCCTAATTACCTTTTAACGTCCAAAGAGGAAGACTGAACTTGGTTCTTGACCCACAGGGCAGCTTTAAACAAAAAGGTGCTCTGTTTCTGAGTGCTCTGAAGCTGATGCACAAGTGAATTTACACCAGACATCCAAGTGTGTTTTAATTTGCATACAAGTAAATCTATTGTAAGGAAAAGAAAAAAGAAAACAAAACAACAACAAATGGACAAGCAAAACCACCACACACAGGTAAACTCTAATTACAACCTACAGCATACAGCACCAATCACATGTCTAAAGATGCTAGAGTAGGAAAACAATTCTCTTTTCTGTGGTTACATGCAAAAACTACAAGGCGCATATACACAGCTTTCTTGTTGCAGAGCAATTTTAAATTAACTCTGACGCACAGGTAAGATTTAATTTAATTGAGAATAAGAGTGATGTTCCTGTTGTCTGCTACCATATGTCCACACAGTCTTCAAAACCACAGATCTTTCTACCTAAATACTGAACATTCACAACATCAAGAGTCATTTATAAAGCAGCAGTGGTTTCCAAGCTACTACTGTCCAACTTCACTTACATGACAACACTGAAACGTATTTATTTGTATTAATGTCAGTAAATGCATGTACCAATTTAACACTCAAATTCTGCATTCAAAGAATATAAATTAGGATCTCAGCCTGAACATGAACACTGGTAGAGAGAGGCATGGATCACAATTTGTCTGGGCAACTTGGCCAATATAAATGGTTTCAGAATAAATACATTTTATCTGTAGTGAAGCGACTGCAGGTATTTTTTCATAGACTCCTCAGACTGCAAAAAGAATAAAATATGTTTATTTGTTGTACTTCATAGACTTTAAGTAACTTCTGTAACACTCCAAAAAGTATGCAGCATCACAGCCTCCAAGTTAGCTGATACTAACATCAAAAAAGCTTCAAAATCCTTGTAAAGGTGTACAAGACTTGATGCTTAGTAGTAACTATGGGCACTGTAAATGAAAGCACAGATTTTTATGTCAGTTACAGCTGCAAATGCTTAATGTATGTGAACTCAGTATTTTATCACATGATTCTGTTCCGTGAAAAGGAAGAATTTAGATGTAATCATCACCTATGAGAAAGCTTGGCTGAAGTTCTTTTTCCAGATTACCTGTCAAGTGTGTTGCATCCTGCCTCTGAGCACACAGCTGGAAGATGGTAAGGAGCAAGTCTTCTGAGGATGGCATCAGCAAACACCCTTTCACTGAGCTGAAAAAGCTCGAGGCCACATCGCAGATGAAAGATACTGATGGCTCAGTGTTTCCAGCTTCAGAAAGATCCTTTGCTTTAGACAGAGCTGCCTGAAGTTTATCAATAATCCTTTCAACATAAGTTTCACCAATCAGTGATTCTATTGGGCAGAGAAAAAAGACAGTATGCTTTGATTACTTGATGAACGTGACCATGCAAAGATGTCAAATTAATATGGACCAATTTGATTCCTATTTACTAATTTTAAATTCAAAATAAAGTGCAAAGCAGTTTCAATCTAATGGATACCTAAACTCTCTCATTTCACAGACACCAGCCAATGTTTCACACTGCCAAGTATCTTTACTCCAAACCAGCTGAAGCAGCTTTGAAAAAGGTATATAGCATATAGCCATGAACATGCTAAGTTCCTTTTTCATGGGATACAAGCAAGCCAATTCCATTTATCCTCAAACTCCACAGTATCCTGTGGCAATGAGTTCCATTATTTAATTATAAAGTGTATGAAGAAGTGTACTTTTCTCATCTCTCAGGACTGCTATCTGGTCCTTCCACTGAAAGAAACAATGATAAATTTCTCACTATTGCCTTTTCTATACAAATTATTTGCATTTTCTATACAAACTATGACAGTAATTTGCTCTTAAGCACAATCCCATCCCTAATCGCTTCCACTACAACCTGACAAAGTTTAGTCTGTTTTCTTGCCTCTACAAACAGACTGTTTGTCTAACCATCCTTGCCAGATTTCTTTGGGCATATTCTAATTCTATTATGCATTTTTCAAAAGCATATACGTGAACAAGAATATTGCAGTGACCAAAACTACATGCAGTATTCCAGATACTGACTACATATTCAGTGTATTTACTACATGCTATATAATTTTCATGTGTCCCCTGTTTTTTTCACAGCAGCTCCTAATAACCTGTATTATTCCTTTTTTACTGTTTTTACAACCTGCCACTTACAGGGAAACACAATGACCACAGATCTCTTTTTGAGTTTTAACAGGTCAGAGCCTATCATTGATTTGATACAGTTACAATTGTGTTCTTCCCATGTATACTTGTCATACTCACTGGCTTTGGCTTTCTTTTGCAATCTTTTTTATCAGCTAAGCACTCAGAACCACAATACACCACTACGGGTCTATGAAGTTTCAGGTCTGATTACTATTAATAATTTATCAGAAACAATTACCTTCCATTCAGTATTTATTCTTTTTCCCATCTAATTCCTATCATCATAGGCTACTGATTCATGAAAGGCTCATCTATTTCCTCCATGACAATTTACCTTAAGAAACTTTTAAGAGATCTCATTAAAAAAATCCTTTTGAAAGTGCACATACTCTATTTCAGCTTGAATGACTAAGTCAAGAACCACCATAGTTCCTCAAAATCTCTTAGGCATCATCCAATATGAATTAAAAACAGGCCACCCAGCATCCAGCAGAAAATGAGCTCAGGACTGCCTCCAGCTCTAGAGTCAAGAAGCAAAGTCACTGGACAATCAGCCCTACAACATTAGTAACTCACAAGCACATTTGTTGAACTCTCTGTGAAGAGAGGAAACAGGTTTTCCTAATGGTCCTTTACATCAGAAGTTCCAGTAACAGAAAAAACAATCTTAGGACACCTTCAGGATTCCTTGTCTAAGAACATCCACCTCAGTGTGCTGCCTGCATGCATCTTTGAAACTTGAAAGCACTGTTAATGTGCACAGCATCCACTGACACTGAAATATGTCACCTCAGGGATCAAAGCAAATGCTGAGTTTACGTGGAAAACATGTAGAAAGCTGAACTCCCCTGGAATTCTATATCAGATACTAAAAATGCAAGGAATAAATTAAATAGAATGCTATTAATAATTTAAAAAAATAAGATTACACGTATAGCATAAGAGCACACACTTTTTAAAAGACATGAAACTAAATGGAAATGGCTCAAAGGTCCTGTAACAAGGCATCACTAAAACACACATGGGTCCATAACAATTGACTTGGTATTCTAGTTTTGAAGGTACATCTCACACGGTATGGTTTAAAGACTCATATTATTTTACAGCCTATCAGCTAATAGATCAAGCTTACTTAAATTTTCTTCAACTTTTCAAAACTTGCAAATCTGAATCTTCTCTTTAAACACTGCCCTCGTTTAACAATGTAGACCAAAAAATGGCAGTTGCTGCTGCAAGTTAGTGTTTACAAAATTAAATTGCATGCAGTACACTGACTCAGGTATAAAAAAAGCCCAAAACAAAGAAATAAAAACCCCAACAAAAACCAGCCAATCAACAAAAAACTACCAGGAGAAAGCCTAAATACTCTACATGAAGTATTCTGGAAGATCCCAAATTACTTTCAAGCTCATGCAAAGCCTAAATGCAGCATTTACATTTCACAAACTCCAAGGATTATATATGCTCACCACTTTTAATGTGCTGCGACAACACCAAGCTCAGGAGGGTCCACCTTTCTGAAGAGGCTGATTCTGATGAGGCTGCTCTAGGTTTTAAACCCAGGTGACAAAGATCATCTGCGAGCATGACCAGTCTTTCTCCAAGTGTGTCTCCTTTCAGCCAGTCAGAGACTAAGGAAAGTTTTGTTGTGCTTAAGCATGCCTGGATCACAAGAAAAAAATTACAAGAATCTTTGGATGGTATAGAATAATAGAACGGTTTGGGTTGGAAGGGACCTTAAAGATCATCTTCCAAGTTCCAATTTAAGTACCAACCCCCTGCCATGGGCAGGGACACTCTCCACTAGATCAGGTTGCTCTAAGCCCCAACCAATCTGGCCTTGAACACTTCCAGGGATGGACAGCCACAGCTTCTTTGGGCAACCTGTTATTAACTACTAACTTTTACTACTAAGTATAAGATTAACACATCAAACTTGCATACAGAGAGTGGGAATTATATCATCTACCACAAAGAGACTTTAGATTTTACATCTGCAACAATACCCCCAAACTTTCTTTTTGTCAGAGACAGCAACTTATGGCTGGGTCAGATCTCCATTGCAGAGTGAAACAAGCCAGCTTATGAAAATGCTTCCTTTACCTTTCTCCTCCAACTATAGAGCCCAGGAAATTCCTACACTGGAATTAGAAAAATAACTTCTGAATGACCAAGTTGGCTGAAATAAAATCTATTTGCAACATAAAAACTGTTTACAGCGCCTTAATTTCTTTAAGAAGAAATAGAAGGTCACAAATTAAAAACATTATTTTGCTGATGAGCCACTCTAAAATCATAGAAATGGAGTATTCCTAAAATACACAGCATATGTGAGGGAAGATCCTGTGGTCTATACACTGGACTGTAAGTCAAGTGCTATGAGTTCTTATCCAAAAATTTGTCATACACTTCCTATTTCATCCCATGTAATCACTTAAATGCCAGTTTGTCAACATTCAGTGTGAAAAAATGTAATACTACCTTTTTCTTATAAGCACTTTGTAAGGATGATGATATAAATAATAATTTAAATTATTGGTCTAACCCCCAGCTCCATTCTCTCTAGCTTAGAAGAGATGATCAACAAATCAGGAATCCCTCTGGCTCAAAAGCAAACTGACCAAAAAGAGAAGGGACAAATATTCTTTTGTTTTGGCAACATCATTTCATTTTTAAGATGGTTTCGAGATTTAAGTGCATTTAAAACAAACACTACTTTGACACTGTAAGATTTTCAAACTATGGAAATTATCACTACAACCACATGTGAGTCTTAAAGCTAACATCAGAGGATTATTAAAAAACTATGCATAATAGGAACAAAAAAAAATCTTAAGAGGTACCTTTTGAATTATCTGGAGAAAAATAACCCATTTCAGATCCATCTGAAAAGAAAAAACAAAATTCCCCAATATTTAATAAAAATCTTTGCTGAATAGGAAGCAATAATGCCATTTTAACTGTTCTGTAGAGCATAACTAGAAGCTGCTAAAATTCAGTAACAAAGTTATTGATTATATCATTCTTGTCTTCCAAATCTTTCTCTACCACAAAATAAGGGACTGTATTTATACAAAAGGCTACCAATGACTACTATAAAAGTACATTGTATAAAGAAGCAAGAGCAGAGAAATTCTGATGTTACTTTTTTAAAATTATTTATACGATACAGAGACAAAACCTTTCACCCCAACACTATCATCTCAAACTTTCCTAAAACTACCCTCCTTATGCTGAACTTAACCCAAACTGCTGTAGAATTACATTCCATGTGACAGTGCCAAAGATTATTAAAGAACCACAGACCACAAAAACAGTAATGACTTTGATAAAAAATAGTAACATAATGTACAAGTCATACCTTTACTAAATCATCAAGAATGACTTTCCTTTCATCATTATTGTTGCAACAATGAAGTACACTGTATAAAATATCAACCAGGAAATGGGTGTCTTTTCTCCAGTCCTCTTTCAGCCAAGTTATTAAATTCATATACAGAAATTGTACAGCTGGACTTCGGTTATAAGCTTTCATTTCATTTTGGGATTCAGTCTGAGCAGGACTTACATCATTTCCCTGCTCTAAAACTACTTGGAAAACTCTGTTTGAGGAAAAAGAGTTGAGCAGGGCAGAGAGAAATTTCAAATGCAGTTCGGACTTCTGTTCATTGACATACACAATGCTCAGCTCAGCAAGGTTGCAAACTAAGTTCTCTAGAGGTTCTTTCCTTAGACGTGAAGTTTGCTGCAACTCAGCCTGAATTTCAGAGTCACCATTTCTCACTTCCATGAGCTTTCGACTCTCTGTGTTCCTTTCAGATTCATCCTCGTCTGTAAATCTGATTTTTAGAGATTTTCTATTGTTTGGTTTCGTAGCACTCTTTGGATTCTGAAGAATTTCTAGCATACCAGATATGGCAAACAATGATTTCTCATCAGCATCCAACCTGTCAGCATGAAGTACACACATTTTTAAAAGATGGTCCCAAAATTCTGACAACAGTTTCTGGAAAAGTTCATCTGTGCCATCATCACTGGAGAGTTTGGCTTTAGCTTCCCAGGAACTCAGCATTTCTGCTGTTTGATAAAATAATGGTCCACTTTGTAACTTGGGCTCCTTAAGTACAGCATTGGTTAAAGGAATTAACTATAAACACAAAAAAAAAAAGTATTAAAGAACAGTGATCCAATTTATAAAATAATTTCATTCTTTATAATGCCAAGAAATTATATAATTCTGAAAAACATTCTGGAAGCAATTCTGGAAATATCAGAATCATTTATGCTTGAACACTTTGTTAAAATACACAGGGTGGGAGGCACTTTTTTCCCCTTAAATGTAACTTAAATTGCACAGTGAAAGGATGATTTCATAGGAAGGAAAAAAAATCCCTAAATTCAGTATCATTACTTTTGTTACACACTGCTCTCTACAATTCCCTGAAAGGAGGTGGGGTGGATCTCTTCTGCCTTGTCTCAAGTGAAAGGATAAGAAGAAATGGCCTTAAATTGCAGCAGGGGAAATTCACTGTAAGTGTGGTCAGGCATTGGAGTAAGGAAGTGTTTAAGAGACGCCTGGATGAGGCACTTGGGGACATGGTCTGGGGGTGATTTTGGTGGTGCTGGGCTGAGGGTGGGACTGGATGATCTCAAAGGTCTTTTCCAACCTTGACAATTCTGTGTGGGTTTTTTCATAAAGCCTAGAGAACCTCTCAACAGAGAAGTAAATCCTCACCTAAAATTCACATTTTCTTTAATTTTGAATTATTAAATGTACACACAACAATATTCAGTATTTCTGATGAATACCTGGTCACAGATAAGCATTTGATGAATTTGGTTTTGGTCTTCTTCTTCTCTTTTCTGTAATACAGCAAAGCACAGACACTCCATAAATGCAGTTATAATTGCTGAAGTTTCTGAAGGGCTGGCTATGGTCCTGTCACTTGACAACCTGTAAGAGGACACACAGCTGTGATTCCAAGAAACCCAGTATGAATGTCATCAATGTACCCTCAGTTATGTTGTTCTATCCAGACAACACCAGTAAGAGAATACAGGATCACAGAATAATTTTCAGGAGTCAGATCAAAATAAACTCTATTTTAAAAGTCAATGAACCCATGCATTTAATAGAACCTACAACAAAATAACTTCTTCACCCAGTCTGAGCATTCAGAAAAAAAAGATGTACATAAACAGAGAAACCATATACAGTCAAGCACACTGTCTCATGTTTCAGACGGCTGTCAAAACTCCTTTGGAATTTTCCACACACTACAGAGATTCAGAAAGTGTCACTTTCTGTTATTACAGGAAAAAAAAGAAAAAAAGAAGGAAAAAAAAGAGAAAAAAAAGAAAAGAAAGCCAGTTAAAGACAGTTTCACCAGTTCTGAGTCTGAAAAACTGCAATTTGTTTGCTTTTTAATAAATATTAGATCACACAAATTATCATAGAAATATTAGTCATTTTACTACTTGTAATAAAATTCTATACACTTTTCAAACACACACCTACATAACTCTCTTCTCCAAGAGCTCCGCTAATTGCCACACCAGCATCAGTTGAGAACTGATTTTTGTTTAAATAAATGAAATTTCAGTGATTCATAAAATAATTTCTATATGCTTTTGAGTACACAATGCACAGGTGCACATGTAAATTACATTTGACAGAAAGTTGGTTTTGATGTATTTTACACAATACACAAAGCAAAAGCAGTTTCACTCCTTTAAAAAGCAGTGTCACGAGAATTACAGTTCCTGAATAAAGGAAATGTCACTATCACAAGGCCAATCCCCTCTATAAGAATTACACACTGGTGAGAAGAACCTGATTCTTAAGAGTCACACTTAATTTTAATTGGTTTTCCATATTCAAACTGGTCATGGGATAAACACAAAGGAAAGATAAGAATGCTTCATGTAACGAAGATGTAATAAAATCAAAAGGAAAGCTGAAATTTAAGACAACAGAACAGCCACAAAGGACTGACTCCAGTTTTGGATATTGAAAAGAATTTTTTAAGTATGATTCTCATTCATCTTTAAGTGCTTAAGGATTAGTTTATTTCCAAATGTAAAATAGACTGATTCCAAATAAATAAATGTGTGGTCCATACCCTTGAATAATAGAGCTGAAAAAAACTCTGAAGTATTCCAGCTTCGGTTCCACAACATCAGGAGGCACCTTGCTAATGAAGGGCAGGAGGTTTGGGTAGATAACAGTAGCTAATCCTCGCCCACCTTCTCGAAGCACTGTCCAGAGCTTTGGCAGAACTCCTTTTCTGGCATTTACATGACTCCAACAGTCCTACGGAAAGAAACTCACTTACTATAAATTAAACCACTATATGTTGCCTCAGAAGAACTCCCAAGTTAGCCATTTAACCAACCTCCCTGTATTACAGCTGAAACAAGTTATTGTGAAATTTAAATGCTGTTAAGTTACTCACCTGCCAGTATTCTTTGAATCACGTTCTCCCTATTTTGGCTTGTGAATTTAAGAAGTTACCATGATAAAACTATTTCTGCATTGTTTAAAATCAATTGACCTTCCTTGTTAGCCAACTGCAATTAAAGGTTTCTCTTTAATAATGCTTTCATGATGCTTCACAGAAATCACTATTTAATTAGACCTGTACTTAATTTTAAGTTCTCATCATCAAGACCAACCAGTGACTGACTTCAGAAGTATCACTTACTTCAAAACTCTCTTCAAAAATTTTCTGATGGTTAGAAGATACTTTGGCACTTTCCCCTCCCTAAACTTTTTTGTCACCTGATCTATTTTATTTCTTACAATATTTATTATAGTTCAAGATACCTATATTTATAACAAGCTGAACAAAGACTGTTTAGGGGCTTTTCTTCATGAAAACTTGTTACAGTTCATTCCAGCAGTTGCAAAAGGGATCAGCAGTGTTAAACCCTCAAAGCACCCCAGTCTATGGCAACACCTCATCCTACTAATAAATGCAAAGCTGGTGTTTCATTTAAAATTTAAAAAAAAAGAAAAAGCTATAGAACCTTTACATGTGAAGGGGAAACTAACTAACCAAAAACACACTGCAGGTCATTTTTGTAACTGTCTTTAACAAAGAAAGAGGTTTTAAGCGTTATTTGACTTACTAGTAACTATATCTAATGAAAGGGTTTCAGGTTATTTAAATTAAACTCCTAACACAACTCTAATTTTCAGATATGCTAGACATGATATATTTGAAAGTTACACTGAAAGAAGGAGGATGCAGCCTTAAGGAGTTCCTGTTATTAATCATAAAGAAAACCCAGTCAAGCTTGTCTTCCTAATTCTACACAGAGAACAACACTTGGTGAAAAGTTAAATTTCATAAAAATATCTGCCCCTTAGGCTTCCCACATTACCTCAATAGTGGTGACAGTATAAAGCACTGCTTCCCAAAGAGCAGGACACACCACTGCATCACTGTCATCAATGCTGAGAAGAACAGCAGGACAAATTCTTGGTGCTTCAGCTCTCACCACATCAGGCAAATGTTGGCAAAAAGCAGAAATCAGCTCAAAGAAAGCTGAGCGAACCTGACAGAGGCCACAAAAGAAAAAACAGAATTTGTCACTACATGTAGTTTATAAGATTCCTTTTAAAGTCAATAAAACCTTACAACATGCCATCCCCACATTTCATCCTATTAACAAAGCTTATGATATTACTATAAACAAAGAAAAACAAAGCAGTTATTTAACAGTCTTATCAAATACTTTAACATTTGTTTAGTGATAAAATGCTTATCAAAAGTTGTATTTTTATATATTTCTCAAAAGGTATTTTTTCCCAAAAGCAACTTAAAACTTTTAAACAAAATACTATTACATTAATTCATCACTCTACGCACTGCTGGTCTTGGCAGACTAAAGACCAGTAACATGGTCTAAAAAATGAAAATCCCAAAGCACTAAGGACACATGCTGTAAGCTGACAGTTTCTATCTTGTACATGAATTTTTATTTATGGCAGTTTGCAAGAAGTAGATCATGATGATATGGAAATAAAAACTTAGCTTACTGGACAAATTTTCAAGCAAAATTGTCTATATTGAGTTTGGGCTTTTTTTAACATTAAGTCTGGTCAGATATTAGTCCTAGATCAGAAAGATTTATAATTATGTTAACTGAAGTCTCTTCTTTCTGGAATCTACCTAGAAACCAGAAGGATGTTTCAAACCTAAGCAAAGTATAAAGTTCATCCTTGTAGAAGACAAGTAACTAATACTTCCCTAGGTGAAGTGTATTACCTTAAACAAAAACCAAGTAAAATAAAGAAGAAATTAAAAAGTCACCTGTGATACACTGTGTTTGCTGTATTTCCAAAATTTGTTTTGGCACAGAAGTGACATTAGCTTCTCCTCCAATGAATGCATCTCTTTCTTTGGCAACATGCTGAGCAACTTTTTTAAAGCCAACAAGGAACAGGTCAGAATCCGGAAAAATTTGGCTTCCCTTTCTTCTTCTGGTACAGTTCTCAGAATGCAAAACAAACAAAAAAGTTAAAGTGAACTGCAAATAAACCAGCAGGCACCCCAAGTTTTTCTAAACTAAACTGTCTTCATTTTTTTGTGTTTTTCATTTGATTTCAGGTGCCAGCAATGTTCCATAGGTTCTAAATTACATTATAAAGTGTTAGAAAAACAAGAGTTTCAAATCATGTCATCTTCCAGCTACTCACAAAAGCTATTCTTAAAAGAGCTGAAACACGAATAAGATAACTGATAATACTTTCAAAACCATTTATATTTAAGTTCCAAACAAAGTTGCTAGGATCTGGACTCAAAGAATTATTCTGTCTCTTGAAACAAAACTAAATTCACTACCTCCAGAGACAGAGAACCTAATACAGACCAAGATTTAAGGACTTAAATATGCATTACAGAAGGCAAACATACTGAGGGTCACTGAGTGTATCAGCTGTTTCTTTCAGAAGGTGATCTTGAAGTACCTACGGGGGAAAAAACAATACATACAAACATGAAGGAATCTAATATTTATATATGAACAATATAGTCCATACATTATTCAGAGACAGCCCTACAATAAAATTCCACAAACTCTGAGTTGTCTTTCTAGTACTTTTAGACATGCTAATAAACATACTAGAAAATAATTTGACTCATGCTGAACATAGTAGGTGTGGTACTGTTTGAATTAAATCTTCGTAATACTTAGTAAATTGCAGCCCTATGCCAATGTGCCCCTGCTAAAAAGAAGCCAAACTGAGGCAAATCAAAATAGTTAGGTTTGCATAGGATGGGCCAGCAATGCAACCTTTTACCTTTCTTTAATTCAGTCAATTAACTATCATATCCAACTGTCAGAATAGTATAAACATTGGTCAGAACTAAACTTGTAGATGCTGAAACACTGCTCAGAATTCTTCATTCCTTTTTCACTGCGGCCTAAATCACTTCAGCATCATTACTCCCTCTGTCAGCAACATTATGTGTTGACTGAGCGTCATTACATAGGAATGCACACAAGGAAATTCATTATTCATTCCTCTGGTTCCAGTCATTCTCATCTCAAGTCCAAAAAAACAGATTTTTTTTTCTCTGCATTCCTTATTATTTTTCTTTTTTGTATTTCCTTACAGAAGAAATTCTTCCCTGTGAGGGTGATGATGTCCTGGCACAGGTTGCCCAGCGAAGCTGTGGCTGCTCCATCCCTGGAAGTGTTCAAGGGCAGGTTGGACGGGGATTGGACCAACCTGGTCTAGTGGAAGGTGTTCCTGCCCAGGGCAGAGGCTGGAACATGAAGACCTTTTCAAAGTCCCTTCCAATCAAAACCATTCTATGACTCTCTTCACATGACCAAAGTTTCAGGTGAGAAAGAAATTTAACCATGAAGAATAGATGGGGAAAGGATGAGTTTTAAACTTAGAATAGGAGTTGATAACTACAAAGCCTTAAAGAAATACAAAAGTATAAACTCACATTAAGAATTTCATCCTTACAGAATACTAAGGCTTCAGGTTGTTTGCTCGAAGGAAAAGCTTTTTCAAAAGCTACTTTTGCAGCAGAAGCAGCAGGGGAGTAAGTGTCACACTGAGCAATCAGCCAGTAACCCATGATACTTTTTAAGTAAGGAGCTAAGTGTTTTTTTACTTTAAGAATCAGTTGCTCAAAAGATTGCTGAGCTGCTTCTCGAACACGGCGATCATGATCCTGTTAAACAAAAAAAGGAAGAAGAAAAAGAGAATGGTTTATTGGTTTAAGAAATGTACCTTTGATTTCAGGTACTTCAAAGCAAAAGGGGTGATTAAAAAGCCATGTTTGCAATTAACTGGATTTGAAACACAGATTTGAGAATAGACACCAACGACAAAAAACAGTTTTGGTACCCCAAGGTATGGGGAGAGTCCTAATTTAGTAGCATCATATTCCCAAAGCGTTGTACACTCAGAATTGTAACCTTTCCCTGATATCCCTAACTACAGCTTTTGTTTCCAATTTATACAAACATTTTACAGACAGAGAAGAGGCAGGAGAAACAGGAAGCCTTAAAGACATCTTTTGAATTAGAACTACCATAAAGCTGTGCATCATTATCCTTTATTTGCATAAGAATTTACAACATCATGATTTTCTACACTCTTGACTCCAGAAAGAAACATTAGGAATTACTCTAATAGGTAAGAATAGTGATTCATTTTGTTCCATATCACGTTTCCAACAGCAGCCATTCCAGACAGCTTGGAAATAGAGTAAATATATCAAAAAACTTATTGCTAATCCGGCTACAAATGGTCTTTTCATATTTGTGTGTGGGGTTTTCTTTTAGTGTCAAGTATTAGTCTTAGATCAAGAACATTTATAATTATGTTAAGTGAACAGACTCTCTAGCCTTTCTGGAATCCACATAAAAAGAACTTTTCCTAAGAAACATAGTACCATCTTTTAAACATAAAGGTCTAACAGACCTATCAAGGAAATACAGCCCAGACATCAACAGTTCAAGATTCCACCCACTGCCAATACTGAAGTACATCCAGAAAAAAAAGAACAGTATTTTCCTTCAACTTGATGTTTCTCCTAGAACAAGTCAGTAATTCCTACAAAGGTACATAGGTCAACAATGACCACCTTAGAGGTAGTCACATGAAGTACATGGTAAGTTTTTAATTTAAATATTTCAGTACTTACTAGTGAAATTTTACAATAAATTCTCGGCCAATAAGGAAGAACACCTTTAACAACTTCCGCTTCTCTTTCCTTGCACATTGTCCCAAACTCTTGCATAGCCTAAAATCAAAATATCAAGAGCATGACTTAAGAAGTCAGATAGATATGTTCCGTAATTTACCAGTTTGTACATGAAACTGCAACTCCCTTTTCCAAAAATCAATTAATTTCTTGCAATTGAGCATCTATAGAGACAACCACATCATGAACCTTGCTAAAGGTTATCCAAAATACCTTCCAGATTGCAGTTCTAGCAAATCCACCCAAGTGAAATTAGTGTTAGTTGTGTCCTCTTCCTCTTCCACCCTTAAGAAAACTGTATTATTCTCAGATTAAAAAAAAGTAAATCAGGGGGGCAAAGGATACACCTACTTTTAACTTGGTTGTGATATCCCTTTTGGAAAGTTTTCGCAACACCATTCGGAAATCAGCATCCACAAGGCTGTCTATTTCCTCTGCTCCTTGAATTGCAGGAACATATCCTAGATCGCTCTGAGATGTTCCAAAGCCAATAAACCCAGGCACTGTTCCACGTTCTTTGGCAAGGAGCTCTGCAGCTCGGCCACTGCTAGAAGGCTGACAAACAGGGAGAGGAGTCAATGATTTATTTTATTTTATTTTGCACACATCATGCATTTGAAGATATGATCCTATTTATATTGTATAATTAACCTTCTAATTAAAATAAAGTCTCACAAAGAGAAGTCCACCTGTGCTTTAAACATAAAAGTTTGACCTAGAAAATGATTCTTCTCTTTAGCATCAGGCTGAGAAAGCTGGGGTTGATCAGCCTGGAAAAGAAAAAGCTTCAGGGAGCCCTCAGTATCCTTCAGCATCAGCAGGAAGCCTACAAGGAAGCTGGAGAGAACTCTTCATCAAGAACTGCAGTGATAGGACAAAGAGGAATGATTTCAAACTGAAAAAAGTAGGTTTAGATTACATATTAAATTCTTGCCTGTAAGGGTGGTGAATTCCTGGCACAGGTTGCCAGCTGTGGCTACCCCATCCCTGGAAGTGTTCAAGGCCAGGTTGGATGGGACTTGGAGAAGCCTGATCTAGCAGAAGGTGTCCCCACCCATGGCTTGGGATGGGACTGGATGATCTTTAAGGTCTCTTCCAATCCAAACATTTCTGAGTCTATTCTATGATTCTGCGAATCAGCATTCTCTTTTCTCATAATGCATGAATACTTATGGAAAATTTTATTGCTTTTATTGCTTCTTATTGCTTTTTCATTATACAAAAAAGCCTAACAAAAAATTCCTTCTGCAAGCAAACAATTTATTAAGAAACCATTTATCCTCCTTCACTACTTCTGGTTTTCCTGGTTCTTTTCATGGGCCAATACAGCTCCCAGGGAATGCTCCTTTTATCTCTGAACAAATAAAAACAAACAGACAAAACAATGGATTCTCCCACCAACCAAACGGCAGAAAGATTATTTAGAGGAATGGAGCAACAGTATGCATATGTAGTAAGTATAATAAATACCACCACACAGTGTGTGTTTTGGAGCTCAGCACCTCTTCTAGTTTACCCCATTTGCTCATTGTATCATTGGCTCAGGTTTGTTTCATTCACACTCTTTTGGAAAGACTGCCCAAAACTGACTGATGCTTTAATGTCCTCTGGGACACCTCATAATGCAAATACCTCTTATTTTCTTACGACAGCAGCAGTTTTGTGGGCTTGTGGGGTTTAAATCACCTTTTCTGCATGTGAGCTGTTATGGACATGCTGCTTTGCATTCCCTTTTCTTCCCTGAATCCAGGGAGGAATTACGGAACCTGAACACCAGACTTCTCTCACATCCTGAGTGATAGGACTGATGTCACATCACCTCCGGCCTTGTGGCAAGAGTGTATTCTAAGACTCTGCACAGAAAAACACACCGAATGTACCACCGGCACCTTGCTGAAACTATACCCGCGGTGATTTTGCTGCCCCTCTCCGTACAAATAGTATAGCAGCAGCAGCCACACTCCCCTAAAGCACGACTCAGGCCAATAGGTCCCAGCTACCACAACCGGGCCCGAAGATCGCGCTGCCCCGCCGTGGGAGCCGGGCTCCGGCGGCCCGCGGCCCCCCCGCCCAGGGCACCCGGAGGTGCCGGAACCGCGAGCTCCCGAGGCCTGGGCCTGGCCCCGCCGCCCTCCTCGGCCCCGTCGCTCTCCTCGGCCCCGCGGGCCGCGCTCACCCGCAGGTTGCCCTTGGTTCGCTGCTTGTTCTTGCCCCCCATGGCG